>CM045760.1:107824361-108271064 GCA_025200525.1 Camellia lanceoleosa | reverse complement strand
CTAAATGTGTACATATAGAAATGCATGTAGTGTGGAAGATCGGAAAGTTAGATACAGGAGACAGTTGAACTAAATTTAGATGGCAGAAGTAGCAGGAAAGTGGTCTGTGCTGAGTGAGTATGAGCAGTGTGTGTGTGAGAGAGAGAGAGAGAGAGACTATAACATGAAGGGTGAAGCAGAAGCAGGATGCTTTTCCACTTTTTGCACAACGGTAGTGTCTGCAACATGTGTTATAAAGAGACATGACTAGTCCTCTTGGTTGTGTGCAGTTTAAATTGAAACCTCCCAAAAATCAGGCGAATCTTATCAGAGACAATGTAGTAATGTGGTGTACCTTGTACGATCATTTAAGCTTCTACACAATCTCTTTTTCTTATTCACATCAAAGTATATAGTGATTTATAAATGCACATTACTTGTGCACTTTCACACAAAAATACTTCTTGCTCTCAAGACAAACGCACAATCATAATATTGTAGATGGAGAATGGCTTCCATGCTTAGGTTATGTGTGATTTCGAAAAGCGATTTTAACTTAACATTGGTCCGCATATAATCACAAACAAAGGGTGGGCTTTGAACAGTTATTGATGGGAAGCAGGGGAATAACAACAATGAGATAACCAACCAAAGCACCACATAAACAGTCGCATATCTTGACAATAAGGTGGTAGGGTCCCATAACATAAGAACAAAGTTAGGGACCCACCCACCATTTTGAGAAAGGCGCAGGTCATTTATGCACACTTTTGAGAAAGGTGGTGGTTTATGTGCAAAGCATTTTAGTCAGTGTGACATAAAACTTTTGTTTATGTAAATTCAATTGACAGAAAATAATTGCTTTTAAACATAAAAATAAATTTCTTCTCACCATGTTTTAGGAGAACATCTTTAGTAGCAAAGTGGCCCAGCTGGAAGAAGGTAGTTTAAGAGATTCATACATAGAGTGGCCAATAAAAACAGCATCTGCTTAACACTTGCTTGGCTCTGGACTTAGTGAACCTTTTCAAGACCTGATTATTCCCCAGAGTGGAATCTGTAGATAATTAACATAAGACAGTGATGGAGAGCAATTGAATTTCAAACTCATCAATGTTATAGAATGTCACTAATAAGCCATTGGCAAGAGAACCTATATTATAGAGCAGCAATCCCAGCACAAGTCAATATCAGACCAAATGAAGCTATGAGATTGCAGTTAGAAGCTTGTCATCTCACCGATTAGCATTCTACCAAGTGACCTTGTTAAGCTTTATTTCTTTCTCTTCATTTAACTTCAACAACAATAATGTTAGGATAATCCAAACCAATCATCTTTGTATTAAGTGACATTATTAGGAGAATTTGTTCACGTGATGGTAGCACAAATTACCTTCTGGGTCAAGGCCAACAAGAACTTAAAAATAAAATATCTTGTTTGAACACTTCTCCAGAAGCACGTTGTAAATTGCAAACCATCCCACATGTCTCCTATTATTGGATATCCACTCTTCCAACTGTAGCTTTAAATACATCTTTGTTTTTCATTTTCACATATTTCAGAAAAGGTGATCCTGTTTTATGCAAGTAACACCAGTTTTCTTCGATGACACAAATAACGTGCTCTAATTTAATGTGCTTTTGCTCAGAAAATTATGGACCTTCCATGGAAGTTGTTCATTTTAACAATTTACATCTGGATTTCTTGCTTGTAGGTAGTCTGCCTTATGAATTTGTAAGCTCAGCCAGGAGAATTTTCCAGATTTTAAACATAGAGCAAGCAAAAAGAGTCCAAAAGCCACAACAAGTTCAGACAAGAAGCTTGCTCACAGATACGTCAAGGACCTCGTCTAGTTAGTTCATGCACTTTGCTCATACCAGAGTCTAAAGAACTTACAAAATAAAGCCAACATAATGTTGTTCTCACTGTTGTCCCTTTTTCATGGATAATTAATGCAGGCTGTCCTCCCCTTTCCTGCTCCTCTTTTTCTGATTTTTGATAAATTCTTTCACATATCTGTAAAACCAAATAAGCATGGACACAGATATGTGACAAGACACCAAATACAAAGCCGATACAAACAACAGAAAAAGAGAATAGAAGCTGGAGACAGATTCATCATCGTTGTGTGGCTGAAGGAGGGCTACCCATCAGCATAACAATATTATTCAGAAGAATAGTGATTGGGAATACACTTTCACCTTCAAAGAGAAGAACATTACCTCAGGCTTTCAATTTACAAAGATCTGCATTTGGTGGTAGGATCATGACACCCATTGGAGATATAAAGTGCCTTTTCAACTCTCTCAAAATGAATGTAATTTGGAAACCATTTATGTAAAGTGACGTGGTACAATTTCATTTCTCTAAACATTTTTTTTTTTTTGCAAATGAAAGGGAAAAGAACAAAGGGAACAGGACAGTATGATAGTACCAACATAAAATAAATTTATAAATAAAAAAACGATATCTCGTGGTGTTTAGGAGGGAAAAGATTGGTACACGCCAGTTCTATGGCATAGCACAAAGTGGTTGTCCCCGAGACTTAAAAACCCATAACTCAAGGCGTTGTTGCCAGGCCAATGTTTTACCATTGAACCACGGTCACCCCTATGATAGTACCCTGCCAACATGACTGACAAAGTTTCAACAGAGTAATAAAGATTGCCACTCGCAGTACTTCTGAACTGGCAGTATTCTAGGACTTCCATGGTAAATCATTTATATTAGTAGCATCAATTTCTAACATCATAAATGTGCATATACACTACGCAAAATAACAGACTTTAAAACTTTCAAAATGTTAAAGAACCAGTAAAAAAAAAGTGAATGCAGACAGCCACCTTATCTTGTATTTCTGGGCTTGTTGCAAGTCTCGCTAAGACATTACCAATCGACCCCGCAGTAGTTGTGGATAACCATGAAACATCACACTTATAATATTTCCACATTTGGTCTTGCATTAACATGATCATCAACCCTCTGGTAAGAACACATTAGCAGAATGTGATGAAGCCCAACAACTTTATTTCTCTTGTTTCATGATGAGGTTTTGATCCATTTGACAAAATAGTTTGTAATTTTAATGTCCGCACTGTTGATTATGTCCTGAGTCAATGATTTCAACTTCGCATACATAAATATTGCCATACCTCCAAAAAATCCCTGATTCCAGACATAGGAGTAACACCATATGAGTGCCTCCAAAAGCACATCTTTAGCAATCATGAGAAGCTCTGCTGTAAATAGTTGCCTGACCAACCCAAAAATGCATCCCAAAGAGTGTGGTTCTAAGACAGTGGAAAAGCCAAATGTTGAGAAACCATTTTACAGTCTAAACTCCTTTGACATGATATTCTTGAATTCTTTTCCCATCACACAACAGTCCACAACTTGTTGAATCAAATTGCTCTCGGGAGCAATTCTCTCATTTAGTTCTGTTATGCAATAAGTCCCTTCTCTGCAATTCGCAGACAATGAAACACAAGCATGTTAGTCTCTGAAGATGAGAAATGAATGCAAATACAATCTATTTCATGAATAAAAATAAAGTAAACTTCATAGCAAACAAAAAGAAAAAATAGAGAGGAAGAGGAAAAGAGAGAAGCAAAAAAATTCCTTTTATACAATCCAAAGAGGAACCAATAATAATCAATAGGTTAGGTGATGAATTTATGATTTAAAGATTTTTTAATATACATAATTGGTTTAGATAAAAGGATTTTAAGTAGCTAAGATATCACAGTAAAAAATCCTCAAACATACAGCAAACTACAAAATCATGATTCAATTATCAGCGGGTATCTTAAAATAATCGTAATCATCATTTTGCATCCATCACCCACGTGAAACACCGCTCTATAAAGTTGACAAGACCAATTAAGTGAACTTGAATAGGTCAAATTCGCGAAAAAAATTTCTGGGCTGACTAACAAAATATTCAGTGAAATTAGAAATATATATATTTTAAATTTTAAATTTAGAAAAAAAAAAAAAGTCATGAAGATTTATTAATTATATCAGGAAGCCATTTCTAGAAATTTGCTGAAATTTCTGGAAGGTTGACATTTGGGGAAGATATTCAAATACATGAAAACACAAAAATTAATTTTTGGGATTTTCCATAAGTTGGAATGAAGAAAAATATGATTTGGGCAAGTGCACCAAATTGAATGAAAATACATATCTGTAAAAAAAACATCATCAAAACTGCAATATAACACTAACACATTCAAGCTCAAACACTTAGTCTGGCTAAAACACATGTAAGTTCCTTCCAAGCGGATACCAATGTATGTGTAAAAAGATAATAAAAAGCAGAAGCAACTAATAAAAAACAAATATTTTTGAAGAATTCCTAGTGTGTCCAGTGTATGTGGCAATATATATACAAGTAATAACTATATTGTATATATTTGTATTTGAATAAAATAAATTAAAAAAGCATAAAAATTTAAAAGAAAGTGTAACTGCAAGTGTTGCTTAGTGACACATGGACTTATGAGAAAAAGAATAAAACAGAAAATATGAACAACAGTTCAACTCATATATTATCAAATAAATAACAAATAAATACAATTAATAATACGTAGTCGCTTGGTATACTAGAGTAATATTGGGTGTCGCCTTGGGCTTGAATTGAAATAATAATATTTTGAGCTATTTTGAACCTGTAAATAAATGAAATTTATTCTTGCAAGTCACTTATAAGGACACTGTCAAATGTACAATTTTGACCAGTCAGGCATGACTGAAGAGGATTTTATGACTCAAATCTTAGAATTTGGCAGCTTTGATACTAATTCATGAGGTCCAAGAACAAATCAATTGTACTAAGTCCCAACCCAAAACAAACAAAAGGAGTAAAGAAAAAAAACTAAAATAAAAACATGCAATGTAAATGCATTTTGTGTTATTATTCTCCTTATTTCAATAGTATGATGAATAGTAATAATTACAGAGGTCCAAGAACAAATCAATTATACTAAGTCTCAAACCTAAAACAAAACAAAAGGAGAAGAAAAAACCATTAAATAAAATATACGTAATGCATTTTTGTACATATTTATTTTCATTAAAAGGATGAACAGAAAACCAAGATACAAGATTGACTTCAAAATGCATAGAGAAAATGTTGGAATCTAGTGAAAAAGTTATTTCAGAAGAGATGATCTAAGATGAGAGTCTAGATCCCAAAATCGTGGAGTAGAATTTCCTTAAAACTGGCTAGTAGTCCCTTTCAAAGTCAATGATGCTAACCTCTTAAGCTCAATTGTCACATTTAACCCATTTTGAATCATTAGTCGCTCTATGCACTGATCATATGGTTGAACCTAGTAAATTCCACTCCATGAACAGCATGTTACCATCAACAATATTTTTTATCATCTTTTGTTTAAAATAAAATTACTTGCACAAATTTCTGAATTTGGAACAATCCACATTACTTTTGCAATAGTGTCGCAGTAATTTAAAATAACAATAACAACACAACATGGGTCAGTTGACACACGAATCATAATTCCCATCTCCACTCAATTCTAATTGTAATTTATGGTAAAAGCCACACTGGCTGTTCATCCAAATTTGCACCAAGTAAAAATAACTAAGTTAGCCTTCAATGCCACAGAGCTCTTTTATGACTTATAGCACCGTATCTGGTTTCCATTCCAAGTTATTAATAAAGAAATGGTTGTCATGTTAAAAATGTTCCTAGTTGGTCATATAAGAGCATATCAAAACAAACCAATGAGCAAACTCGTTCTGCATGGAATATTCAGGAGAATTGAAGTTCTGGTGGACATTTGTTAACGGGGGCTAATATTATCTGAATCAGTGTTGTCACCAACCTTCCCAGAAGCCAAGTCATATAGAAAATGGGTCCAACAATGGCTAATGTTATCTAATAGTATGCAGAATGTCTACAATATATTTGGAGGCCACACAACTAGTAACAAAAAGTAAATACAACATATAATATGACATATAAGAAAACACAATTAGTAAAACTAGTACTACAATTGTTGAGCCAATAATAACTAGTAAATAAAGTGTAAAATAATAAACATAATAGCAAGAAAACAATAGAAGTAATTAATAATATAAGGAACTAGTTAAAAAGCATGAATCTAATAACCAAATATAAGAAAACTAAGTTTCTGAACAACAACAAAATAAAAGAAAAGTGACACATGGCACTAGGAAAGATAACACAACTAGCATGGAATTTATCAAAATAGCAACAATATATTGACATCACATGAAAGTAGTATCAGTCATAATTATTAGTTAAATACTCATTGGAGAAAGATATATCATAAGTAAAGTAACAAGAGACTAAACAGTGGATGCAATACATAGGTGAAAACCATAAAAATCACAAAATATTATAAAACACATGTGTACCCTGAGTAACAGTTAATTTTATTTTTGACAAGTAAAAATAGTATTCTCAGTCAAAATGCCAAATAAAAGTGAATCCCTGAAAAGTAAATATTTTAGCCACTTTTGTGTAAGTGCATACTGTGGAAAATAGAATTTACCGAGTTCTTAGAATCTCACTTTGACAAATGGTGAGCCATCAATAGGCACCTTTGGGTTGCCAGCACCATTCTTAAAAAAGGCAGTGACCACTTTTATTAGATGAATTAAAACAACTAGATGAAGTAAAACAAGGTAGAAAGACGATTCTATAAAGGATAATGCGGTGCACATGATGGGAGTATCAATTGTTTTAATGGTGTGGTCAAATGTGAAGAAAAATACAATTAATAAATATTTACAATATCTAGTTGTGGTGCTATGTTTCCTTTGTTGAAGACTATGCTAGAGTTGAGAAATTGGAGTCGAGATTGGCAAATTATTGCAGCACTGATAAAGGGCCCTTTCATGTCATCCAAGTAAACAAATCACAATGTAAGAGAGGCCTTTAGCAAGAACAATGATTTAAATTCATGGGAGGAATTGATGAAAGTGTATGGACTAAAATAAGAAGAGATGTGGGTGCTCTCTGACTAGTGATATATAGGGAGAGATGATTTTGATGCATATCCAGGCAATCACAAAACCAATTTAGAAATTAATGCTTCTTAGAGAAAAAAATGGTCCAATTTATAGAACATACGAGGATGGATAATATGTTTGAGGAATTAAATGATGGTTTGGAAGATACTGGCACAGAGAAGCATATACACAGATTGGGAAGTAATAGTGCATTGAGATGGAAAGAATTGTCGTCCAATGCTGACCTGGATTTGCTTTGTCACCTCAATTTTATGTGATTTCACTTACTTAAAGTAATCCTTCCTGGAGGAACCATTAGAAAGAGGTCTAATGAAGATAAAGAGAGACAAAGCGAATTTTTAAAGCATTTGAAAACATTGACTCAGACTCGAAAACGATAATGTTACACAAGCAATTTGTTGGTTTTCACATGCAAAACGGTTTTTTGAAGAAGTTGTTACCTTTGTTGATGTTTACTATGGATGTTATGTCAATGTAGCCAAATATATGGATCAGAAACACCAGAGCTAGCCAAAATCATGGAAAGGTCTTTTAGCCCAACCAATCACTACATCATTTGTGCAGTTTGTTGATGTTATAGAATGTGGGCAACATGTGATCAAACACTAGAGCTAGCGTAAAGTTGCAGAAACGCCTTAACCTAAATCCCACCACTACATCATATGCAGAAAGAAACATATATGTCGTAATGTATGAAATGAACACAGCTAATCTGGAGTATGTGCACATAAGTTTAATTTAACAAATTACATATTAACATTATAAATTGTTAACTTGGTACAAACAAAAAAATTAAAAAGAAAAACCATATTAATCCTGTTCTAAAACTGGGAGGAGTTGGCTTGCCATTAGAAAATTGAAAACAGCATTTTTAACCTTCAACTCTGGTCAATTCAAGTCTCCGTCAACCAGATCTTAAGCTCTGGTTGTAGTCCAGATCCCCAGTTTTAGTTGGACAATATAGGAGGTGAAAAGGCCATAACCTTGAAATACTGTTTAAAATTGGTTGACTTAGGAAGTCATATTCACCCTCTCTCTCCTCCCCGGGACATTTTTTCATGAGATCAGTAATATCTCTCCCATATGGAAACCCTATATTATAAGCAATCCTTACATGTGATAGCTTTTGACTGTGTTGAAAGTCAATGGTTAGTTGTTAGATTGGAGACTTCGTGGGGAGTTGAACTTCACAAACACCTTGCAAAAGCACTTCTGGTCTTACCTCTCCAATTACACTCTTATGAAGCATGGATACTTCTAAAGCGAAGAGGTATCCGTGTCGTGATTAGACGAAATGGATAGCTTCCTTGGATACCTTCGTATCACAGACGGATATTTATTTTTGAAGCATCTAATACTCCAAGTCACATATTACTTGTTTTACTAAATTAAAATTGTAACATTTCTTGTGTATAGTAATATAATTACCTAATTAGAGTATAAATATAGTAATATTTTTTCCAATACTTCTTGCTTAGTTCTTCTGACATAAGAAGAAATATAAAGGTTAAAAGTAAAAGAATTTGTCAAATTATGATCTCATTGTAGGCAATTTATAAATAAATCCCAGTATACAACATTCTCACTAGTGTAAAAGGGAAAACATATGACAAGTTCAGTGAATAATTCATTTATTATATTATTGGACTTGATATTGAAATGCAGAAATATTGTCAAAACCTGGCTGAAATTTAAGAAAATAAACTAGCTAATGGCTTGGAATTAATGCCTAATTTTTTTGAATATTAGTATTTTTGCTACAATATAGGGTTTTCAAGACTTTGAACTTATGTAACTACTACTAATAATTTAAAAATAATTTTTTACAAAACAGAGCAACTAGTAATTTACTTTATATGTTTTGTCATATTGTTGTATCCGTATCCATGTTTTGATTCCACCCCAAGAGTGGGAACCCAAGACCTCCCTTATAGGACACAGATTTAGGCCAAAGGGCTAGCCACACACTGTAACCACAACCCTTAGTTTACATGATAGCCGATAACAATTATCTATCAGAATTTTAAAATTCGTGAGGCAAAGAATCAAAATAAAGACAATTGCTGGGCGACAAACATCGAATAGCACATAAAGGGGAAGCGGGAGTTGCAGAATGCACCTCTTTAAAAGAAGACACAAAAGGCTTGATCTTCCAAAGGCTAAGTGGAATGCCCTCTCACTTGTCAATGGCAACTTATCCTTAGCCTTCAAGACATCTCTTTGATAAGTTCGTGATCCTTTATTGACACCGAGGAAGCTCAGTAGGGACCCTAACCATAGCTGTAACGACTGGTCCATATTCCTCATGTGAAACTTTGATAAAAGGTCTGAAAAACCAAAATGGATATTTAAACACATTATAATTCTAGCATTTGACTATATAGAAAATGTTAAACCAATATCGTTACGCTTAATCCAAAATTTGACACATTATGCATTCCAATCTGACCATAGCTTGATTTGATCGATGATAATGATATTTTACTACAAAATAAATAAAACAACTAACACACAACCCAGATATGAAGTGATGAGCTTGATACATCCCCTAAAAGTCCTTTTCTATACCTTAAACTAAACAATGTTTAGAATTCCAAATTTCTAAATGTGCACACACAAAAACTAGACAATGTTTGTGTCATGTTTTCATTTTTTTTTGCTTTTTGTTTTTTCGTGTTTTTATAAAACAAAAACAATGAAAAAGGTCAATAACTAACAATCCTTTTTCATATATTTTTATTTTTTTGCAAAAATAGTTAGAAAAAAAAATTTCATAGATTTCAATTTTCTAAAAAAGTGTTTAAAGTAAACACTAGTTAAGCTTTTTATGAAGAGGGAAAAAAAAAAAAAAACATTCTCAGTAAATAGAATAAGAGAGTTCTTTTTTCTGTTTTTCAAAATACCAAGCAGCGCTCTAAAACAGCCTTTCAAATTAGTAGTCCAACATATCAAAACAACAAAGATACATTTAAATAAAAAAAAGAAAAATCCGAGAAAAAAGATGTTCATCACTGGAAGCTGAGTCAAAAGATACATTAAATAATGCAGGAAATCAAGAAGAAAGATGTTCATCACAAATAAGTCAATAAAACATGAAGAAACAGTGGTGGTATTAATTTCAAAAAAACTTCATAATATTAATACTCCAAAAAAAAAGGTGTACCATATGACCCACCTTTGTGATCTTTGGCCATCACCATCGCAGTGTACACAATGCCACTTCCTGGGCCGACTGCTCTAAAAATAGGCCACGATGCTTCGAGGGTTGAGGAGTTGCTGTTGTGCCTTATGGTTCAGCACAGCCTCTACTGTGAGATCTATAGAGATATTTACCTAGCGCAGTTTTAATAACTTGAACCTGCTCATATTATTTTAAAGTTTGTGAGTATATCATTCATAATAAAAATCAAATTAATTGATCATCCGTAACCCAAAGCTCTTAACTGTTTTAAAAATTATTAAAGGAAGTCATGGAAACCGGCTTATTTTTTAAAAAAGAACATGTGCCAAATGTCCAAATTATTTGATTTTTTTGCATGGGCATGACTACTTTCGACCAACCCACAACATTAATACCTTACAACATAAAACCGATTCGGATCATCAAAAAAGACTGGCGATGACACGCTTTAATGGCCTCACAGCAGCCTGCTGTGCCAGGGAACTCCAATTCTCGATGTAGAATGCCATAAAAAGACATAACCGATGCCCCTTCTTATCACCAATTGGTTTTTTAGAAAAAAAGGGATGGAACTCAGTCCGACATTATGACTTATAACTTAGTTATAACCGTTGTAGGGTTTATTTATCGACGTCATTATTTGGATTTATGATATATATAGTGCTGCTTTGGTCATGATGAAAAGTGATTTTATCAATTACGCATAAAACACCATTACATATGCAATATGGTACAGTAGAATCCCTCTTAATCTTTTGTCCCTCTACCTTTCTCTTCTAATTTCTCAGCAAAAGAAACCCAATATAGGAAAAAATTTATAACCAGCATATAAAAATAAAAACGTGATCTGAGAGTCTTTCAATTGTTTGTCTATAGTAAAAAACAATTGCGAAACACAAAGAAAGGACTCAAATATATTTAATTTTCTCCATCATTTTCCCACCAACCAAAACGGATGACAGAAAACGAATGGATTGGAAAGAAGTGACTGACCGGTGAAGATTAGCTCCAGAAATGAGAGTGCGTGGAGTAAGCCGTAGACAGGAGGAGGCAAAGGAGGGGCCAGGGATGAGATTGGCGATGGACTCATAGTCTGAAGATTCTGATAACTTTTCGGAGCAAGAGATTGCGGTGATGGCGATGAGGAGGAATACCCAACAGCAACGGCATTGATCTGTCTGGGTGGCGTAGTCTCTCAACAATAGCACCTCAGACTCCAGACTCTTCTTTCTCAACTTCCTGACGCGGAAGAGTGAAGTGTCAATCAAATCAAATCAAATCAAATCGATATTGATCGATCCGAGTTTCACAATCTAAGCTAGGGAGAGAGTTGTGGTTTGCATTTCGGATGACTATCATTAGGCCTGAGCTGTGAATGATATATTCCCATGTGACTTTTTCTCGTTGTGACGCTCGTTTGTGATTGGTTCTATTTTTATTTTAGTCAACGCTACAAAAATCTCAACTTCCCAGCCAAAAAAAAACTACATCCATCCGCCTTCTAGTACAGTTTTTGTTCGCTAGCAGTTTTGTCTACAGCGCACCACAATGGGGAATCAAATCAGCGGAAAGATTTATTGATTTTAAGTGTATAAGTATTATTTGACAAAGAATAAAAGTACCCCACACCATTCGTATGCTTGGATTTAGGTGTGACTTTCTTTTCTAACCATATTCATACACCTGTCCAAACTAAATGTAATAATGGACCACTATTCTGGGCTTCTGATTTGGGTGTGGCTTTCTTTTAACCTTATTCATACACCTCTTCATATGAAATATAATAATGACGGTCCAGATCAATGGAAGGATGTTTGGCAAAGTTTAAAAAGTTGGTTCTTTCGAGTTAAAATTCACAAAATAAAAAATAAAATACAAAAATTTTAACTTATTAAAATAATTAAAATTTTTAAAATAATTCATTGGTAAAATAATAACTTTTCAAACAATCTCACAATACCCGAAAGACTAACAAAATAGGGTGCTTGTCCAAGACTTTTTTGGCTTCTTTAAGCTAAAAATTTATAAAGTGATAAAAATAATTTAAGCATAATCCAAGGCTGACAAAAAAAAATGTTATATCAAACCCATAATCATTTCATTTTTCCTCTCACAAACATCACATCTAACTACAAAAAAATTCAATTATCTTTCTAAACACAAAAATTTTAACCTCTTAAAATAGTAACTACTTAAACACCCACACCATTCACAACACAAATAAAAAAAAAAATTCATTAAATTTGAAAGTAAAAATTGAATAAAAACTTCTCATTTTAATAGAGGATTTGAATTTTATCAAAATTTTTGAATGTGAGCCAGTCAATCTAGACGGATGTCTGTTGGTATCAAAATGGATAGTATATTTTTTTTCACAAATTTTTTAGCCGTGATCATCGAGGACATCTGGTAGTGAAAATCACTTGATTCACGAATAGTGATTTGATGAAAGCTCCGAGAGTCCTCAATTTGGTAAAAAAATTGATATTCTCAATTTGATACTAATCTAATAATAGAAACTATTGGGTAAGAAAAAATGTTGGGTATGTTTGGTTTGTGTTTGAGAGATGTGTTTTTAGAGATAAAAGAAATGAAACATGTTACTGCATTGGTTTTTTCAAAAGATGTTTTGGAAAAGAATTGTTTTGAGACGAGTTTTTGGAAAAAAGTGATTGATTTGATGTTATTGTGAGAGAGATTGTTTAGAAAACTTGTTTGGTTTAGATGTTTTGGAAAAAATTTTGGGAAAATTTGTTTGGTTTGATTATTTTGAAAACTTATTTGTGAGAAAATTTCCAAAATTTTTTCGAAAAATCAAACCAAACGAGCCCATTATCTTTTTATCAAATTTAAATTTGATGAAATTGATAAACCATTGGAAATGGTCTAAAGGCACATCGGTTTAGTTTTAAATTAATATTTTGATCAAAAAATTTAGGGAAAAGCACCAATAAATCCTAAATTTAGAAATGTTAACCCATTTAGTCCTGAAAGTTTTTTGTTGGACAAATAAATCCTATTTCTCTAAAAGCTTACTATAGGCCTTTTTATGTCAAACATTATTTATCAAACATCAAACATTTAGCAACGTCACAATTATTTATCAAACATCAAACATTAGCAACGTCAGGATTATTCGTATAATGTGGGTGAAAACATTAGCAACGTTAGAATTATTCATCAAACATCAAACATTATTAACGTCAGGATTATTCATTAAACATCAATCATTAAACATTAAGATTATTCATAAAACATCAAACATTATTCATCAAACATCAAACACAACCATTAAGCGTTAGAATTATTCATCGGACATCAAACATTATTTATCAAACATCATATTTATTTTTAAAAAATTGAAACTATCAATACATGGCGTGGTGGTGCGAAGCCAACCTTCAACTATGGCGGAACCACGATCTCATCCCCTCTTCTCACCAAGGACCGCCTCTCTCAACTCGCCGATGAACCCCAAGTCATCACTCGTTAATAATGATCGAATTCAATCAACCCAACATTCAAAATGATCAAACAAACAATACCCATTTGGGGATTGAGAATCCGATTCGAGTTTACGGGTGCTAGGCCTATGAAGTCCTGCAATTCCTGTCGATCCGTTTAGGAACCACACGTAGAGGATTTAAAGGGTTTATGAGTGGTTGAAGATCTTGATTTGTGTTCCGATTGCGATTGTAAGGCTCGTGTTGTTTGGGTTGTCTTTGTTTGTTGGTTTTGTGGCTACAAAGTTTGCTACGAGGTTGGAAGGATTTTGTGGCTAATATTTGATGTTGTGATATTTGATGTTGTTTGATGATAATGTTTGATGTTGTTTTGATGATGTTTGATGTTTTGATGATAATGTTGTGATGTAAAAAGACTAAATGGTTTATAAAAAACAATCGGACTAAATAGAGTAACATTTTTCAATATAGGACTTACAAGTAATTTCTCCAAAAATTTAAAATTATATTTAATTTATTAATTTTTAAAATTAATTTTCTCTCTCCTCTCTCTTTTTATTTTATTAATAAATCAATTAATTATTTTTCTCTCTTCTCTCATATTTTAGGCCATCTCCAACGCTTTAGTAACTCCATCATCAAATTCAAATTTGGTGGAAAAGTACCTCTTTTTGTGCTTCAATGGTTTCACCAAACCTGTATCAAATTGAGAAAAGAACAAATGTTTCACCAAACTAAGGATCTAGGCCACCTTTCACCAATTTACTGTGCAAAATCATTGGGGATGGGACACACCGGATGACCGACCGAACATCCAGCTAGTTGTCCCCAGGTCTTGATTACTTCAAGAATTTCGAGCAGGCACTAATTTGAATTTGTCCAACAGGCTTCCAAAATTGTTTGTTTTTTGTGGCACCAAGACTAAATGCCTTTTCAACATTGATGCATGAATAGTAGAGGCAAATGCATTACATCTATATATTCAAATTTATGCATAAATTAGCTGTTCATTTTGCTGAGTGCAACTCCAATAAGGTTCTTGTTGGTTATGCAAAGATTTTTACAAAGTAACCGTTTGTCGTGGTCTATAAAATAAGACTAATTTATTTTGAATTTCATAATATCATTACAATTTTTATTTTTTGTTTTTGTCATTGTTAACTTCAATTTTCACTTTCTATTTCATTTGTCAGTTGTTTCTTTTACAATCTTCTCATTATGTGATCTTCAGTCTGCAATAGTCCTCCAATTTTTCACTTCTTTCTTTAATTTTTTACTTGTTTCGTTTACAATATTTTTCATTGTGTGTTGAATGTTGTATCCTATTGTATTTTTTTTAACTTGTTTATTTGTACAAATTTTACCTTCAAACTATAGAAGATTTTGAAATGTTTGAGGAATCACAAATTTCAGAGCAAAACACTAATCAGCTTGCTTGGTTCCATTTTTCCAAAAATATTTTTCAGAAAATTCTACTTTCTTATTTTTTGTGTTTTTTTTTTTTACTGAATTTTTTTAATATTTTAAGCAATTTTTTTACTTTTTAGACACAACTAACATAAAATACACATAAAAAGTAAAAAATTGTAAAAAAATCTTTTAAAAATTCACTAAATACCAAAAATATATTTTTTTTTTAAATACAAGAATTCAATACATTTTTTTGTATTTCTATTTATTTATTAATTTTTTTAAATATTTTTTTACAAATTTTTTACTTTTTAGATACATCTAAGTAAGGTGCATCTAAAAAAATTTTAAAAAATGTTAAATTTTTTAAAAATATTCACTAAAAATAAAAATCAAAACACGAAAATCAAAAAACTCAGTTTTCAAAAAATTTAATCCAAAAAACTCAAACCAAACACACTAAATGTTACTTTTATTTCGGAAACATGTCGTATTTCTCATGGTAAAGCGTTCACCATTATAGAAGATGAAACTTTATGTAAATCTTGGTTGGCAGTCTTTCAAAATTCCATTCTTTGGTAATAGTCGACCATGGCAATAATACGAAACGAGTTGTTGGAAAAAAATGATTTTGGTGACTTTAATGTGAAATTAAAGTAGGTCTCAACCATTAGTTGAGGTGAGATTAAATGGGTTTAGATTCTTTATAACAAGATCTTTACACCACAAAAAGAATGACCAAAAATCATTAAGAATTGAATAAGAAATTGTCTCATAAAAATGGCCTCTTGAATAAGGTATTGAGAATTATGTATAACTACCAATCCCACACTAATTGTAGAGGAAAGTTTTGATGGGTATTTAAACCTCGAGATTTTGATAAGGGTATGAGCCCTTTGGGGCATCCAAATTTTCCGAAGGAAAGAAGTTATGGATGCTTTAAAGATGGGCTTGAAGCAAGACTATCGTCCAAGTTGGTTATGGCAAAATTGCCTGGCGTGCATCTTGCTTGCCCTTTGGATTAGGCCGGGCGGGCGGGTCAGTCGGGCCGAGGTTCATAATCCATGGGTCGTAGATCTTGAGGCTTGAGACTTGTAAGAATGGATTAGGTTTAAGCTGGGCCGGATTAGTGGCCCACCAACCTAATCTTTTTGGGTCAAGTCTGCTATAGATATACACTTTTGTATATACAGAAAACATATCTCAGATATTTTTTTCCCATCGATTTTAGTCCATTACTCGATGGTTTTGCGAGTAATGGCCATTAGTTGCTAACATTCATGGGCATTAGTTGCTAGCCTTCATAACTGGAGACTTCGCCTCTCTCCGCTATGGTGTATGAAAGGAGACCCATCTCCCTTAGTTTTGGTCTGAGTTTTGCCTTTCAAAATTATACAGTCAGTTTGCTTGTGTCTATAATTTTCTTCCTATGTAAGAGAGTGCTGCCATTGTCAGTTTGCCAAAGTTAATAGAAGGTACTTCTGCGTTAGTCGGACTAAATCGTCGTATCTTGGGAGACAAAGTCGACATTCCTCTAGTACCCACGGTGAGGTGGCTAATCTATTTTAAGGATATTGTGGTATCACACAAGTTTCGGTTTACATGCCATACAATTTTATTGTATTGTGTATTTCTGTTTAATTTGGTTGTAATTTTCAGCATGTGCTCTTGTTAAATAATTTAATTTAGTTCATCATGAATCTATTTATTTAATTTCACAACCTATCCAACAATCTTAAAACAGATTAATGTGTTCTCACAATTAAAATGAATAGATTCATAATAATTTGCAATTGTATACATTGCTCGGATCTATCACCTGAAAAATATTATATATCACTATTTTGATTTATTGTAAATAAATGTTAAAACAATTTCATGCTCCTGTTTTTGGGTGCTCTTTCCACTGTTGTAGTCTTAGACTATGCATGTTGTTTGGTGGGGTATAATGCATGATTATAGATTGATATATGCAAAGCTAGTTATGTCTAGTTCTATAGTCAAATTACATACATGAAATCCATGATTAGGATTTGTAGCCCACTCTTACATATTGTGGGGACATAATTTTTTAATGACAACCGTGGTGAGGTGTCACCAAAGTGCGGTCGAGTGCCACGTGTCTGGTCATGACGTCGAGATCATCTTGGCTAGGTAGAGGTTATCTCTGAAGAATCTTGAAATCCAAGATAAGCGAATAAGGGACAAGAGTCATAGAATGAGAAAGGACTTCAGTTTGGATAAAGATAAGACTCTTAGAGAATTTATCCCAATCCTACTGGGAGTCCAAGATTAGCAGTAATCCTAAGTCCATTGAAACTAGGCTTCTATTGGGACTAGGTTTGTGTTGGCTATAAAAGAGAGGCACCCTCATGGGTCTAAGGTATGCTTTTGATATTCTGTCTAGTGAGTTAAGCACTATTGGTTATCTTTAAGAGATATTTTATTAACTTGATCGTCAGAGTGCCCCCGGGTGAACGAACCACCGGCGAATTCTTATCTTTTTGTGACAAGTTGTTAGAGCTTAATCTATTCTGCCAGTGTTCTCCAGCTGAGTGCTTGATTGGCAGTGTGGTCGGAAATTGACACACAATTTGGCGCCGTCTGTGGGAACGAAAGAAGAATAGATGACCAACGACGAACAGAAAGAGAAGATTGGGGATAACACTCCTACTGGGAGTGGGAGACCTATTGACCTTGACGTCGAAAAAGACAATTATAACGAAGAAACTCGTGACCAGAATCACGGAGTGAGGCGTCGGCCGAAGCGGTGTACCAAAAGCAGAGACCAAAGTAGGTACGATAATGAAGATAACCTCAAGTATGGAAAACAGATGCCTCGGAGGGCGGAGAGGTGAAAGGATGGCGGACAAAGCTGGTGGACTGCAAACAATGGTCAATTTCATGATGCAAAATAACGTTATGCGATCCACCGTTCAGATTACAAGATCGCCGATTCGATGGGTAAGAAAGATGCCTAGGCAGGGGACGAAGACAACTCCTCGACTCCTCGTACGATAAGACTAAGGAACATTACTTAGGCCTTCAAGGGAGGTCGGGCGAGGAGAATCAAGAAAGGGAGATTCATGGAGGACACATCGCACCAAGGAAGCTGACCCCAAAGAATATCGGCATGTTCAGGGGAAGGAACTCTATTTCGACGCGACCAATGGAGGGAGGTCCAAAAGGACTCACAATGACACTGGAAGTAATGCACCAAAAAGGCTAAAATCTGGAGATAGCCGAGCTCCTGGACGAACCAAGGAGGATCTGAGGGATTACCTCCAGAGAAAGCGACAAGATGCCGAGGTGACCTCTCTTGTCAAGCCGAGGACACCGCTCTCGGTAGAATTGGACAAATTTGAGGCCCCAAAAAGGTTCAGTATGCCAAGGTTCCAAATATCTGATGGTAAGTCAGACGAACTTTCACGCCGGCTTGTACCTGAACTTGATGGCGTTGTACATCGGGAACAAGCCGTTGCTTTGCAAGGTGTTCCCCTCATCCTTCGGAGAAATTGCATCGGATTGGTTTCACAAGTTGCCGAAATGAACTGTGAAAACCTGGGAAGGCCTGGCCGAGATGCTTGTGGCTGGGTGTAGACACCCCATTTTTGACCGCCCTTAAGACTTAGGCACTACTGGCCGTTTACTTGGTGGAGAAAGTTGAAGCGGGGCAAAGGTTCGATTTCTTCAAGAGGAGAGTCAAACCTAACCTCACACCCCATTTCTTGATCAAAATATTTTAGATATTGAAACCCTCTCTTTCAAATTGTTTTGAAAATAAAGTACTACGATGTTCCGACGCTCGCATTTTGTTAAATGTCACGTTTTTCGGTAAACCAAGCAAGGGCAAAGTGGAAATGAACGAAAGAGAGATGAAATCTCTGAAAAATCTTTCAAAACACCTTGTTTAGGGGTTTGGAGTTGAAGAAAAGAAGAGAAGAGGGAAGAAACCCAATTGGGGGAGAAATGGACATAAATCGCTAAAAGAGGACGATCCTCATTGAATCAAGTCTATTCATTTGCATACTTGGATTTCAGTGATGAGGCCACCACCATTGGAAAGCTTACTTCCGGGGCTTCATTTTGCACTCAAGAATCTCCTAAAGTCAAGTTCGGACGGAGGAGATATAGTTTGTTGAAGTAGGGTATCAATCCGGTTGGACCGAATATGCGCGGCTTCACCAAAACAGGCATAACTCCTTGCACAGTTAGAATTTTAATGCAAGGCTGGCGCCATTGGAAAGCTAACTTCTGGGTCTTTATCATATAGGATGCCCGATCACCTTGGACCTTTTGACCTGGTCAGCCGACCAAGGCAAGTGGTCGGCCAAACCACAGGCCGGTTGGCCTACCCCTTCCTGCTTTGTCTTGCTGAGTTGTTGTCAGCTGGAAGCCACAGATTACATCCTCCATACACGTGTGTATGGAGGATCTTCAATCTTGGTTTTTAGCTTCTTTGAGAAGCTAAGGGTTTGTATCTCTATAAGAGAGACTCTCTCCCTCATTTGTAAAGGTTCAAAACTTCTTGGAAGGCAAAACATATATCCCTCTCTATATCTCACCATTTTGGCTCCAAAGTGCATAGTTCTTGACCCTTCATCACTACACCTCATAGCCATACACTTCCACCATTGCTTTGAGGTCCTTGGAGGTCATTTTCAGAGGTTGAAGGTTTGGTTTTTGGGTCCAGAAGTTGCTGGTCTTCTTAAGCTTCAAGGGTAACACACTTTCTCCCTTTTGAAGCCCTATTTTGATCCATCTCTTAGCCTCATTTGCAAGCATATTTGGGCTTTGTCATAAACTGAAAAAAAAAGTCTTATTTTGAGCTTCTTAACATGTTTGTTTAAGACCATTTTTTTATTGGGGGCCATCTGCCCCCTTGCATGCTTTATTTCCCTTTGTTTTGAGCCATGCATTAGGACCTTCGTGTTGAGCTTTGTTGGCCCTTTTGACCACTGAAATCCAGCAGATTTTCAGTGGTTATTATGCTGTTTTGAGCACCAAAATCAGAGAGGGGTGACCCTCTCACCCCTTGTCTTGTTTACTAGCATATTTGGCCTAACAAAGGAGCCATCATTTGCATGCTTCCAAGCCATGTTTCAGGTCATTTTTTGTGGGTTTTAGGACCTTCATAGGCTCTGTCTAGAGCCCATTTTGCCATTTTGGGTGTCCATCTTACATGTGTAGAACAACCCTCTTTATAGCCTATCAAAGGGGCCTATCATTCTTGCATGCATAGACCGTGTTTCAGTGAGTTTTTGGGCTTTATTCGGCATGTCATACCTCTGAATTTTTTTGGTTTAGTGACCTCTTGAACGCTCCATATACTTGTAGTGTAAACCCTCTTCACTAGCTTGTATTGTATGCTATTTTGGTCTATGAATCTAGCACTTTTCATCCATGTCTTAAACTGATTTTGTGCATGTTTTGGACTTCTTTAGCTCTGTTTTATGCCTCATGGTTGAATGATGCTTGCTATGCATGGTTGTAGTTCAATACTCTTGCCTAGCTTTGTGTTTTGGGGCCTATTGCATGCTTATGTTGAGGTGTTTCCATGTTTTGGGGCCATTGTGCATCATATTTGAGCTTATATGTATGCCATATTCCTATGTTTTCACTCTTTAAATCGTTTGAGAGTTGTGCATAAATGCCTCGTTTTGGACCATTGCATGAGCTTCATTTCCATGCCTTCGATCCATCATTTTAGACCATTTTCCCACTATCTTGGACCGCCTAGGGTCTTTTTGCTAGTTTTTCCATTTATGCATTGCTTTGTGTACCTCTAGTGTAATCGCTTCACTAGTTTCGTATTTGGGCCACCTAGCATGCATTCGTGAGGTGTTTGCATAATTCGGGACCATCTTACATGTAATTTGAGATGGAAAATGTGTGATTGTATGTCATATTTCATCCCTTGCCATGCTTTGATAGAGTTGCATTGATTGCCTTAGGTTTGGTTTTTGCATTGGTGCATGTGTTTTGTTGCCTAATTCCATCATGTTTGGCCACTGATTTGGGTGTGGCTTAGGCTCGCCTATCTTGGTTTAAGTCCATCTTGCATTGTATATGCCATTTAGTCCATGTTGTTACATGATTGACCATTGCATTGTGTATGCCTTAATCATTTCATTGTTAGTCTCCATGTATGCATTGCGTATGCCATATAGTTTTCATGTGCATTGAGTATGCCATTAATTATTTCATAGCATTATGTATGCTAGTAGCATGTTTGCATGTCATCATTTGCATGTTTGCATCATTTAGTGGCATTATGTTTAGGTTACATGTTAGAGTTGCATTCATGCATGCCATGTGTATTGCGTTGTGTTTGGAGTAGGGTTTAGTCCAAACACGGGAAACGAGGGACGTTTCGTACTCCAAGTGACGAAACGTGCCTCGATTCTCGGTCGCCGACATTCTGGATTACCCATGATGGAGTTTAGGCCTTGTTGTGTTTATGTGTGCATCCATTTCATATTGAGTCATGCAATTCGACTCCCCAGCCATCATGCATCGAGATGCATGATTGATGGCACGAGGATCGAGGACTACACTCCCTAGAGCTCATGCAATGACGGGGAGAGTGGTTATGCATACATATGTTGAAAATACTTTGTCATGCCCCTTTCTTACTCTCTGTTGCGTAAGCCGGAAGCCGATAAAAGCGGTCGTGATATCCTACAAGTTCCCATGGAGTTATGTACAGTATTCTGGGACCAATTGCAAACAGAGACAAATCGGGGCATCGCGATGGATTTTCCGGCAAGGTGACTCGAGCATGCATGCATCTTTCATCATTCCGAACAGAGCTGAGGCAGTCTACTTCATGTAGCATTGCATGCTAGTTTACTCGCTTTCCTAGTTAATTTGTTAATTAGCTAGTGTTGTGTAATAATTAGTTATTCATTTTGGTTGTGTAATATTTATTCGGACCCTCCGCGAGAGGGCAATGTTGTAATAAGTGTGCGTGTGTGTGATGCATGTCTTCCAACCCTACGTCTTTCTCTCTTTTATTTACTAGCTTATGATGGTTAGTTTTAGCGCATGTTTCAATTAGCATCTATATGTTCGCATGTTTGCATTCATTCATTTGTATTGCATGCACCGGGCTCAGCGCATCATACTAACTGCATTGTATTTCAATTTCGAGTTGAATACGTGTATCATTTGTTGCATTTCATATGTCATCTTAGAATAGCCGAGTCTATCTTAGTTGCATACCTGTATGTGTTGCATTAGGCATCTCAGCATAGTTAGGATTCATGCATGATTTCTAATTAGCTTCTTTCTTTGGCTCAGAGTACTTGGTAAGTGTTTATGCTTTAGCATCCTTGCATGTGTGTGAGTGACTGCCATGATAGCATGCTTACCATGAGGCTAAGTGCTTATGTGATATAACTGCCTGAATGCCTATGGGTGGAGGTTGGATTATCTGAATTGGAACAATTCATTGATTGCGAATTTTAAGCCCACTAAATAGTGGCAAATCACCATGTTTTCTAAGCCCACTTGAGGGTGGCAAAATCCGCATTTTAGCCTACTTGCAAGTAGCAAACCGCTTTCAAAAACAAACATGAAATGTTTTGTTCCAACTCAGGCGATCCAGTCTATACTTGTATGCTGCGCACATCACATAGTAATTCTAGGCTAATAAACCGGAATAAGAGCACATAATGTTTTCAAAACTTGATATCATGGTTAGTAGAGGCCGATCTTTGATCGGTGAGGGGTGCTTCTGGTGACCTTCTAATCGTACCCAAGTTCCCGAGCCGAGGCAACTTTGGTGATGACGAACACGTGGCCTTAGGTAACAAGTCAGGGTTTCCTAAATTCCCCAAAAATAAATATTTAGGTGGCGACTCTGTATCTAGCAAAGCAGTCCATGTTTGGCACTTCTTTAAAAAAAATCTGTTTTCAAAAATGATTTGCCGGATTTGGACTCTTTGATGATTCATCGGTCTTGTATTGCACTCTACGAGATTAGATACAGGACCGTGACATTGAGTCCTGAATTGTAGTGAGCCTTAATGAACAAAACAGGATTCCCTCTCGGGATGTTCGGGGACGTCTACAGTTTTTAGCGACTCTGCTGGGGAGTTAGAGATTTTGACTCGAACTCATGATATCTTGTTTTGTTTGCACTTATGTGTTTCTTTGCATTGCATTTGCATTGGTGTGCTTAAGACACCGTGTTTGTCATCTGCTATTCCTAAACGGTTTCTTGGGAGGTCGTGCCATAAATTTGGCGATTCTGAGCTCTACGATGGGAACACAAACCCCGGTTTTTACTAGGGCACCCTTTTTAACCATTCGACCTAGTGCATATTCGGAATCCATAGTGACCATTCCAAGCTAGGATAGGTTGCTTACCCGATTATAGCTTGTTTGAAACCGCTGCGTGCATAGTGAAACCCTAGCTCCTGACAAAATAGAACAGGGAAACCTAACCCCAACATAGGGGCATTTTCGCTCTCACTTGCTTACTATGTGCTTTTAAAGTACGTCTCTACAGGAATGCATGTATCAGTTTGCAAGTCTGGGTATTAGGCCTGAGGGCATCAGTATTTTTGGGATTAGTTTTACCTGAGGGTATCTGTTTACAAGCAGAACTTATGGCGAGTGCACAGAGGCACGATCATTCATCTTTGCTTATTTTGGTTTTGGTGAAATCAGGCTGAGGTGCTGTCTGTTTTCTCTTTTGCAAAGTAGTCGTGGAACTATAGCTTCAGAAGGCTCCAATATCCCCCAGTACATTGGGCTCGTCTTTGATAGACTTTGTCGGTTTTTACAACAAGGTCATCGCTTTTTCTCGACAAAGTCTTAGGGCCTATGCCAAAAGGTATTATGAGGTATTTAATCGAATACCGTGATGCAACCAAGAGGTGGCGGTGGGTAATCGTTTAAAACGGCTTGAAGGATGACCACCTTGAAAATCAGCAGCAAAGAGATTGCCGAAAAGCATGGAGGAGTGATGCCTAGGATAGAAAAGTATGCGAGCCGAGGAAGACAGGGACAAAGGTATCCAAACGAGAGAAAAGAAACGGTGCGTACTGCGAAGCCAAGTTAAGAACGGATTCAACAAGCAGGAAACAAGAGTAGATGAGGTCAGAGGGGATCAAGTGCGGACAAAGAATTGCTCCATGGAAGCAAAGAAGTCTACCTGCAACATATGAGAACCAGAAAAAAACAGAGATTGAGGACATGGAAGTCCTAGAAGACGTCGGCAAAAAGTCAGCCGAGAAGAGTGATAAAGCCCTGAAGAAAATCTATGTCTAGCAAAGGGATGAAGAACGCTTCTTCCTTCTCGGCTTGGGCTTGGCCGAGGAAGAGTTGCCCAATGTAGTCTGGGCGTATCGGATTATGCCGAAAAGATCAACTGGGGAGTTCCCATTTGCTATGGCTTATGGCACAGAAGCAGTCATTCCACTAGAGGTCGACTTCCTAGGGATCAGAACCCAGGGAGTAGAGAATGGGACCAATGGGGCACTGTTGGCCCGAGAACTGAATCTGCTAGAAAAAAAGAAGGGAGAAAATAGCAATTTGGTTAGGGGCATATCAGTAACAACTTGCTAGGGCTTACAACAAGAAGGTCAGCCCAAGAGAGTTCAAAGTTAGGGACCTCAGCCTGAGAAAGGTTGCCGGCAATGGGGCATAACGGCTGAAGAATAATGCTCAAGATTATGTTTAACACTTGTTGAAACTTGAGAAAAGTTTACAAGTTGAAGTTAAACCGAGATGATGTTTAACACTTGTTGAAACTTGAGAAAAGTTTACAAGTTGAAATTAAATCGAGATTATGTTTAACACTTGTTGAAACTTGAGAAAAGTTTACAAGTTGAAGTTAAACCGAGATGATGTTTAACACTTGTTGAAACTTGAGAAAAGTTTACAAGTTACAGTTAAACCGAGATAATGTTTAACACTTGTTGAAACTTGAGAAAAGTTTACAAGTTGAATTTAAACCGAGATGATGTTTAACACTTGTTGAAACTTAAGAAAAGTTTACAAATTGCAGTTAAACCGAGATGATGTTTAACACTTGTTGAAACTTGAGAAAAGTTTACAAGTTACAGTTAAACCGAGATAATGTTTAACACTTGTTGAAACTTGAGAAAAGTTTACAAGTTGAATTTAAACCGAGATGATGTTTAACACTTGTTGAAACTTAAGAAAAGTTTACAAATTGCAGTTAAACCGAGATGATGTTTAACACTTGTTAAAACTTGAGAAAAGTTTACAAGTTGAAGTTAAACCGAGATGATGTTTAACACTTATTGAAACTTAAGAAAAGTTTACAAGTTAAAGTTAAACCAAGATGATGTTTAACACTTGTTGAAACTTGAAAAAAGTTTACAAGTTGAAGTTAAACCGGAGTCATGATTGAAGGAATGAATGATATAGGTTCCATCACCTCAGGATGCCGAGGTAATAGTTCCTAGGGGGTAGTTGTGGGGATTAATTTTTGAATGACAACACGTGACCGAGGTGTCACTGAAGTGCCAACCGAGGTGTTACGTGTCCTGGTCATGACGCCGAGATCATCTCGGCTAGGCCGAGGTTATCTGCGAAGATACTGGAATCCGGGATAAGCGGATAAGGGACAAGAGTCCTAGAATGAGAGAGGACTTCAGTTTGGATAAAGATAAGACTCTTAGAGAGTTTATCCCAATCTTACTGGGAGTCCAAGATTAGCAGTAATCCTAAGTCCATTGAAGCTAGGCTTCTATTGGGACTGAGTTTGTGTTGGCTATAAAAGAGAGGCACCCTCATGGGTCTAATGTATGCTTTTGATATTCTGTCTAGTGAGTTAAGCACTATTGGTTATCTTTGAGAGATATTTTATTGACTTGATCGTCAGAGTGCCCCAGTGAACGAACCACCGTGATTCTTATCTTCTGTGACGGGTTATTGGGCTTAATCTATTACGCGGTGTTCTCCGGTGAGTGCTTGATTGGCGGTGTGGTGGAAATTGACACACACATATATAATAATAAATAAACTAAGAACCATATTTGCATGTTCCTTTTTATCGTTGTACCCACTATTTCAATATATATATTTATTATTATTTATGTATCTGTTCATCTTCAATATAATTCGCTTTTCTATAGATATTCAATTTTATATCTATTAAGTCCACTGTTTTTTTTTTTCTTTCTTTCTTTCTTAGAAATTCAATGATTGTAAATTATGCAAGTTTGACATGTTAATTATTCTCTAACTTTTAGCTTTCTTACATGATTTAATCTCTAGAATTATTTGCATGTTAATTGCTAGAATTATTACATGATTATTGTTTTGTAACAATTTTACATAACTCTTGGTGTTTAAAATTTTAATTGAAGGTTTTGAAGTTATAAAGTTTGTATAATTATGAACATGTTTAATGTGTAATAAGGTCATATAAAACTCTACTTGATTAAAAGGTTTATTTTGTAACTCTTGCCTACTCATATTTTAATTTAATTGTGGAGTTATAAATTTTAATTGTGTACCTTATCTATATTTATTTACATGTTCATTGTGAATTAAATTTATATATCACTCTTGACTATTAACTTTTAATTTAATTCCTAGAGTTATAGATTTATTTTTGTTACTCACCTACCATTTTAATTAGTTAATTTTATTATTAAATAGTTTGTTAGATGGTTTCAACTTTCTTTAGATTATTTGGTTTGTATTTTCTTGTGTTTTTTTGCTAACTTTCTTTACAAGAATACTTACACGAAAGGGATTGGAAAAACAAATATAAAATCAAATGAATAGGATTTGGAAATGTAAAACAAAATTTTGGATTACTAACTTTTGTGTTGAACAAGAATGCCTAAGCGTGGAAAGAATTTTTGGACTAAATAAAATCCTTAATTGGATTGGTTTATTATTCTTATTTTGAAGCATTTTTTTTGTTTGAGATTTTTTTGGTTTGTTTACCAATTTGTAGAAGCAAGTTTTATTTGCTTATAATTGTTGTAGTAATTTTTTGCATTGCTTGTAATTTTGTTAGCAATTTTTAAATTGCTTGTAAGTGTTGGACCTCGGTTTGTTTTAACCTAATTCATCCCTTGGAAAAAACTTAATTCTAAAAATTGTTTCCCACAGATTAGGAGTCAACTGGGTTTTAAGTGGAACCGATGTGACCCCTCCAGTCTTCTTGGGAACATTCTTGACCATGTTCGATTCTAGGTTAAATGGTGAGACTAGTTTTGAATTAAATTTCCAACTGTGGAATTTTCTAGTGTTAAATTTAATTTCTAGAAACACAGAAAGTGATAGTCTGTTGTATTTTCAGAAATGGCAATTGTCACCGATGTTGCTGTTACTGCTAATGTTGGTGAGGATCTGAACCCTAGGGCAACTGGCTTGCAAACCCTTACTGCTGTGATCTCTATGGTCAACCTTGTTGCTATTCCTGTTATTCCGGAAGACCAGCTCAACCATCACGAGCGCCTAGAGAAGTTCACAGGAGTGAATTTGAAGAGATGACAGCAAAAATTGTTGTTTTACCTAAGGGTTTTGAGTGAGGATCCACCAGTTGTGGAGGAGAATGAGCAAGACAAACAGAAACTCATGGCTCTAGATGCTTGGAAGCAGTCAGACTTCCTTTGTTGGAAATACGTTCTGAATGGCTTGGCAGATTCACTTTTCAAAGTGTTTTATGTCAAAAGGTCGGCAAAAGAGTTGTAGGATGCTTTGGATGTGAAGTATAAGACCGAGGATGCTGGAACAAAGAAATTTATCGTTGGCCGGTTTCTGGACTTCAAGATGATGGACTCAAAAACCATTATCAGTCAAGTGTAAGAGTTCCAAGTAATTTTGCATGAAATTCATGCAGAGGAAATGTTCCTGAGTGAATCATTCCAGGTCGCTGCTCTAATTAAAAAGTTATCTAACGGCTGGAAAGACTTCAAGAACTACTTGAAGCACAAGCAGAAAGAGATAACAGTCGAAGAGCTCGTTGTCAGGCTCTGGATTGAGGAAGACAACAGAAAGAAATGGGGGAATACCTCTACTATAAAAGCAAATATAGTTGAGCATGGCCTGTCCTCGAGGGTGAGGAAAAATCCATTAACAAGCAAAAGCTCAAAACTGGAGGCAAGAGGCGGTGTCTCCAAAAAGCCAGTCTACAAGCTGCAGAAACCTACTTTTAGGTTCAATGGAAAATGCTTCAATTGTAGAAGTGATGGGCATCGGGCGATTGACTGTCGCAAGAAGAAGAAGTCTTACAACAAGTACCATTCACAAAACAAAAGTCGAGCACACTTAGCTAAAATGAAGGATCGATCACCAGATGTGGACGACATGCATCTGTCAGTTGTCGTCTCCGAAGTGGACATGGTGGGGTCCAACCTGAAGAAATGATGGGTGGACACTGGAGCCACTCGCCACATCTGTGCAGAAAAGAAAATGTTCACAACCTTCGAACTGGTGTCAAACGGTGAGAAGTTGTTCATGGGCAACTTTCTAACCTAACTATTGAGGGAAAAGAGCAAGGTGGTCCTGAAGATGACTTCAGGGAAAGAGCTAGCTCTAAACAATGTCCTATATGTACCGGACAATCGTAAGAACCTTGTCTCGGGGTCACTCTTAAGCAAGCACGGCTTCCACATAATATTTGAATCTGATAAGGTTATGTTGACCAAAAGCGGGGTCTATATGGGGAACGGATATATGTCGAGTGGTATGTTCAAACTAAATATAATGACTATTACCCCAAAACTTAATGAAAAAGCTTATTCTTCTGCTTATATGCTTGAGTCCCCTAATTTATGGCACGGTAGACTAGGTCATGTGAATTTTGACTCTTTACGTAGATTAATCAAGTTAGATCACATACCATCTTTTAAAATTAATCCAAAGCACAAGTGTGAAACTTGTGAAGAAGCAAAAATGACAAAGACTTCTATTCATTCTGTTGAAAGAAATAGCGAGCCTTTGGATTTAGTGCATAGTGATGTGTGTGACTTGAAAGTCATACAATTACGTGGTAGCAACAAATACTTCATCACTTTTGTTGATGATTGCACTAAATTTTGTTATGTGTATTTACTTAAAAGCAAAGATGATGCGATTAAGAAATTTATTCTTTTCAAGAATGAAGTTGAGAATCAATTAAACCGAAAGATCAAGGCTACAAGAAGTGACTGTGGTGGTGAGTATGAATCCCCGTTTGTTGAGCCTTGTGCTCAATTTGGGATTATTCACCAAACCACAACGCCATATTCTTCTCAATCAAATGGTGTTGTTGAAAGGAATAATAGAACATTAAAAGAAATGATAAATGTAATGTTATTAAGTTCTGGGTTACCACAGAACTTTTGGGGGGAAGCAATTCTCTCGGCGAATTACATTCTTAATAGAATCCCTCGGAAAAAAATAGACAAGACTTCATATGAGCCTTCTTATAATTTCCTACAAATGTAGGTGTGTCTTGTAAAAGTGGCGGTACCTACACTGTAATAACCCGACCCTCTTATATGCTTTATATTTCTAATTATATGAATAATTACACGTTTAATGTGAAAGTCCATGTGGAGTTGTGCTTACATACATGAATTATTAAATTATGACATTCTATCTGTTAGTTCTTGGAGAAAATCTATTAAAATTAAGACGTTTGAATTTGAAATTGGAAGTCGTAGAGGCACGATAACCCAAAATTGACTTTACATTTATAATTAGCATAATTTTTAGGACATAATATCAAGTTTTGTAAAAATTTGATTCGTAACAAATTAATTGGGAAAAATTTAGATTCAACACTCTTAAAACTTAGACTAGATAGATATAAAAGTCATAGATGACTTAATTTCTCCTAAGAGAGTGAGAAAGGGTGCTAGAGAAGAAGAGAGAAGAGGGGAGGCTCAACAAGAGTGAGGATTGAAGGAACTGAAAAGGGTTTTGAGACTAGAGTTCAAGGTGTGTATAATTTAACTAGAACATCCTTATTTCTCTCTCTCTCTCTCTCTATTTGATTTGAGAAGGAAATCTTTACATTCATGTAAGTTAGGGTTTACAACAAGAGCCTTGCTTATGGTAGTTGGTTGCTTTGATGGATGATCCTTATGTTTGAAGTTGTTTTGAGCTATGTTCCTTTAGTTCTAGGGTAAACTACTAATAGATCATACTTTTGAGACTTATTACTCATTAAGTCCTATTGATAAATTTATTAAGTGATAAAGATAAATTTATCAGTCTTTTATTTTTATGAATAACTTTATAGTGATAAATTTATTAGTCTCTTTGTTTTTATGAATAAATTTATAGTGATAAATTTATCAGTCTCTTATTTTTATAGTGTTAAATTTATTAGTTAGGACCTGTAGATAAATAATTCTATTTAATAGGACTAATTGGTAAGTACCCCTTCGTTCTATATGTTTTGAGCTCACATATGCATCTTGATGTTTATAGAGATATATTGTGATAAATCAAGCATGGATGGAATATAAAGGATTTGTGATGTATATATGAATTTAAGAGGGATATGAACTAATTATGCTTGTGATTCATGTTCATTGTGATGATATACCATGATATTGAGCTAATTTTCCTTATCTTATACCTTGCAATGAGTTTGGTCAATTGAGTTTTTGTCTAAGTTTCGGATTGCCAAAACAGGGTATATGACCGCACGTGCAGGCCTCACAGCCGCACGTGCGGAAAACAAGGGAGAAATATTGAACTACACTGCAATAAAAGCACGTGCGGCGTACCTACCCACATGTGTGGTGGAGACTTCCGCACGTGCGGTTTAAGCTAAAAAATTCTGTGATTTTCTTTTGCTCTTTTCGACCCTCTAAATGTGTTAATATGTCCATTCGATGTTCCTACAATGCATTTAATTACATGGAACATAACGAATCGAATATTTGAGAAATAAGAGGAAATTAAGGAAATGTGATATACTTACGAGTTGTGTGCTAGGTGTAGGACACGTACAAGAGGAGACCATCATTCATTCGCATCACTATGAGTGATAGTAGTGTAATGTCATATTTCATTCACATATTATATTCATATATGTTATTCGATACCTTATTCACTCTTTTAATAAATAACTTAGGTTATAAGAGTTATGTTTGAGAGGGATTGAACTTTGGCACATGAGATATGGACCCAAGGTCGTTTTGTTTGCTATTATGATGGGCCCAAGGCCATTTTGCTAATATGATGGGCCTGAGGCCATTTTGTATTACGTTGGGTCTAAGGCCGTTCTGTCTTATGTAGGCTCGACGCCGTTCAGAAAAGGAAACATGAATAAGACCAACCTATGATTTATAAATATGCATTGTTAAATTATGCTTGTACTCTTAATCTGTTTGTATTACTATCATTTACTAAGCCTTGCTCATTCCATTTTTATGGATGTTTTGTAGGTAATCAACCCGCGGAGCAACCGTAGGTCAGCCCAGGAGTCTTTTGCTGAACCGTTTTGCTGATTCACCCGAAGTGACTCTTTTGTTTAATTTTGGGAAATTCGTATGTTGGCATGTTTTGTTGGAATTTTGGAGGAATAGTCATGTATATATATATTGTCAATACCTAACTTTTGGGTTGTTACCCTTTTTCATATTAACTGTAATGTGAATGGTGTATGGAACGTTAAGTACTTATGTGTAGTAATGCATTAAGATCCTGGCATGTAGTCACAGCTCAATGAATATTTTATTCTATCATTTTACTTCTGTTCAGGCCCCAATATTGAGTAAAATTTAAGATAACAAAGTTGAGGCCTTAGGTCAGGCCAGTCATGTCCAAACTTTTAGGGGCAGGTTTAGGTCGTGACATACACCCAAGTACGTTAACCAAAAACCGTGGATTGTATATTCATTGGTTATGCACAGTAGTGCATATAGGTTTCTTGTGCACAAGTCTGATATTTCAGATATCCACAAGAATACCATAATGGAGTCAAGGAATTCGTCTTTCTTTGAAGACGTTTTTGCCAAACTCGAGAGAGGATTAAAGTTCTGAGAAGGAACTTGAAGATAATCAAGTAAAGGATCAAGATGAGGAAGTAAATGAACCAAGAAGGAGTAAGAGAGCTAGGACTGCTATGTCCTTTGGCCCAGACTTCTTGACTTATATGTTAGAGGGAGAACCTCAAACTTTTTATGAAGCTGTGACTTTACCTGAAAGTCCCTTATGGAAAGAAGCAATTAAGAGTGAAATTGACTCCATCTTACAAAACCATACTTAGGAGTTGGTTGATCTATCCCAAGCAGTAAGGCCTTGGGGAGTAAGTGGATCTTTAGAAGAAAGATGAAAGCCAATGGGTCAATTGATAAATATAAAGCTAGGCTAGTTATCAAAGGATACAGGCAGAGAGAAGGCTTGGATTACTTTGATACGTATTCACTTGTAACAAGGATTACATCCATTCTCATGGTGATTGTGATAGCGCTTTACGTAGTCTAGAGATACATTAGATGGATATAAAAACAGCTTTCTTAAATGGATATTTAGATGAAGAAATCTACATGGAATAACCCAAGGGGTTTTCAGCTCTAGGAAAAAATAAGAAAGTCTGTAAGCTTGTCAAGTCTTTATATGGTTTGAAGCAAGCTCTTAAGCAATGGCACGAGAAGTTTGACCATGCTATGTTGTCAAATGGATTTAGAATCAATGACCATGCTATGTTGTCAAATGGATTTAGAATCAATGAGTATGACAAGTGTGTATATATTAATGACACTGATAGAGGTTATGTCATTTTGTGTTTTACATACTCATTGTTAGTAGTAATGATGAAATGATTAGAACTACCAAGAGATTATTAAACTCTAAGTTTGACATAAAAGATATGGGCCTTGCAGATGTCATCATGGGTATTAAGATTACCAGAACATCTAGTGGTATTGTACTTTCTCAGTCTCACTATGTTGAAAAGATACTTGAGAAATTTGGTAAATCAAATACAAGTGTGTCTAAGATACCAGTAGATGTGAGTCTATATTTGACTAAAAATAATGGTGAAAGTGTCTCTCAGCTAGAATATTCTCGGGTCATTGGAAGTTTGATGTATCTGATGAGTTGTACAAGGCCGGATATAGCCTACTATGTTAGCAGGCTTAGTAGATACACGAGTAATCTGAATGCTACTAATTAGAGAGGCATTATGCGGGTGTTAAGTTATCTACGCTACACTCGGGATTATGGGCTGCATTATACGAGATACCCAGTGGTACTAGAAGGGTATAGTGACGCTAATTGGATATCTAATATAAAGGACTCCAAATCCACTAGTAGTTATGTATTTACCCTTAGAGGGGCAGCCATGTCTTGGAAGTCTTCCAAGAAAATGTGTATATCGAGATCAACGATGGAATCTGAGTTTATTGCTTTGGATAAAGCAACTGAAAAAGCTAAATGGCTTCACCAGTTTGTTGAGGATATTCTACGTTGGCCAAAACATGTGCCTGCTATCTATGTTCATTCTGATAGCCAATCGGCGATTGGACAGACACAAAGTCATATGTATAATGGAAAGTCCAGACATATCCATCATAGACATAATTTCGTGCGACAATTACTCTCTAATGGAGTTGTCTCTCTAGACTATGTAAAGTCAAAAGACAACATTACGAATCCGCTAACCAAAGGGTTAACTTGAGAGTCAGTAGAAATGTCGTCAAGAATAATGGGGTTAAGGCCTTTAGTAATGTTACCGGAACAGAAAACCCAGCCTAGTTGACTGGAGATCCCAATATCTAAATTCAAAAGGACAACCTAATTTCGTGTAATGAGTGAGTCATTGAACAGGTAAATCCTCTTGCCCATTTCTTTGTACAATGATACCCTGTGGGGTAGAACGTTAAGGTAATGCTTTTAATGACCTAAGTGATATGAATAATCAACCGTGGTATAATGAGATACCTTATATAGGTCACTTATGTGAGTGAAAAGTGGGGCTGCTTCTTTAAGAATTGGTAAAGCCGAATTCTTTAAAGCCACTCATTGAACCAGGCTAGTATTCTAGGGCCATACTGGACACACCAGTGAGAACAAGAACAATGGTTGGTCTAACTCTTGTGTGAGGTCTATTGTCTCGGTTTACACAAACGGTAAAACAGTTCAAGACATCACGTTCACTGGTCAGCCAGTAAATCCGATAGGCTTTCACTACAAAAGGTTCAAGGCCAACAACTACCTTTTCTGATGCAGGGTTAGTCTGTGCTCTCTCTTCGAGTCTTTGTTGTAAACGTTGTATGTTTTCTTTATTCGATCAATTTTTATTCATGTGGGAGATTGTTGAAAAAAATGATTTTTTAGTGAATTTAATGTGAAATTAAAGTAGGTCCCAACCATTGGTTGATGTGGGATTAAATGGGTTTAGATTCTTTGTAACAAGATCTTTATACCACAAAAAGAATGATAAAAAACCATTAAAAATTGAATGAGAAATTGTCTCATAAAGATGGCCTTATGAATGAGGTATTGGGAATTGTGTATAACCACCAAGCCCACATTGATTGTAGAGAAAAGCTTTGATGGGTATTTAAACCTTAAGATTTTCATAAGGGTATAAGCCCTTTGGGCCATCCAAATTTTCCGAAGAAATGGAGTTATGGATGCTTCAAGGATGGGCTTAGACCAAGACTATCGTCCAAGTTGGTTATAGCAAAATTGCCCTACGCGCACACGCGTGCCACCTTCCCGCCCGGACCGGACCGAGTCCGGGTCCGTGGTCCGTGATCCATGGGTCGTGGGTCATGGATTGTAGATCTTGGGCTTGAGGCTTGTTGGAATGGGTTAGGTTTAGGGCGGATTGGAGGTTTACCAACCTAATCTTTTTGGGCGGAGTCTACTATAGATATACACCCTTGTGTATACAAAAACATATCTCGATACTCCAGCTGACTGCGGTGAGTGATGCCATTAGTTGCCACCTTCATGAGCATTAGTTACTAGCCTTCATGGGAGGCTCCTCTCTCCTCCATGGTATATAAAAGGAGACCCATCTTCCTTGGTTTTGGTATAGAGTTTTGCCTTCTAGAATTATATAGTCAGTTTGCTTGTGTCTATAATTTTCTTCCTGTGTCAGAGAGTGCTGCCATTGTCGGCTCGCCAAAGCTAACAGAAGGTGTTTCTGCATTAGTTGGACTAAACCGTCGTATCTTGGAAGACAGAAGTGGACGTTCCTCCAGCACTCACGGTGAAGCGGCTAATCTGTTTTAAAGACACTGTAATATCACATAGGTTTCGGTTTACTTGCCATACCATTTTATTGTATTGTGTATTTCTGTTTAATTTGATTATAATTTTCAACACGTGCCTTTGTTATATAATTTAATTTAGTTCATTATGAATCTATTTATTTAATTTCACAACTTGTCCAACACGAGTGCTCGTTTATTTTAATTCATAATTGAATGATCAATCAAATCGAAACCATATTTCTTTGTCTCACCGTTAGTCTGTGATGCAAAAGACAATTAATAAATTCTATGATTTTCTTGAGCAAATCCAAATGAGGCAACAAAGTGGAACAACTGAGGCAGACATGGTAATTTTCATTTCTTTTGTAATATATCAATTCTTTTTTGTTCTCAGTCTACTTTTTATCGAAATGATTATCTTTTTCATTTTTTAGGTCGCGGAAACTAAGCGCATATATCATGCAATATAGAAAAAATACTTTACATTTGATACAAGTCGGGAAATTTTGTGCCGAAGTTGTAAGTGAGATGAAATTAGAACACAAACCAAAAAACCCACACCAATACCTTATTCATTTTTTATTCCAACAACTGAATGTGAGGCTTTTTAACCCAACAACAATATCGAGGAGGATCAACAATCGACTAATACATCAACACGGCCAATTGGTACTTAGGCTACAAAAGAAAAGTTAAAGAAGCAAGCAATTCACGATTTTAGATTTGATGAAATGGCTGCTGCCAACCAGTCTAAAATTGTTGAAGTGTTGTCAACTATCTCTTCTAGAACTATTGAGTGAGATGTAGAAAAGGTGATAGAACATTAAGAAAATGCTGCAGAACGTCGAAGAAGAATCAAGGATATGGAGGAACAACTAAAAATATTATCTATGATGAATGAAAGAGAACACCGAAAATGAGGATCATCAAATAATGTCAATGGTTATGACCAATTTAAAGCCTATGCAAAGGGCTTACTATGAAGAGCTTCAACAGCAAATCTTATTTCGATCAACAAATATTAATCCTTGACTGTTTGATGAAGACCAAAATTTCAATTGAATCATTTGTAGTGTATTTTTGCATTACATTTGAAGGGTTAATTTGTGGAACTTTCTTTACGTGCCTCCCCGTCTTTTCTCTACTTTCTCTAAATTTGTACTTGTCATCTATATGTTCCTTTTTATTTGAAAATGTTATTCTACTTCTACTTTCAAATTTAGTAATGGTAACACCTAAATACATCATATCTATTTTAACTCAACCGTTGAATATGCTTCTTCTTTTTCTTCTTTTTTTATTTTATAGTTTATATATTCTTTATATATATTCTAGGTTAAAAATTTATTTAAATTCAGTTATGGGGCTATTTGAAAAGAAAAAAGAAAAAAATGAGGCCAAAATATGTAGGAGCAAAACTACGTGGTATCATCATGATACTACCACTCAAAAACAAGAAAATCATAAGACTTGTGTCAGTAATCCTTCAGCATTTGCATTTCACTAGCAAAGAAAAATTCAACAATTGTTATAAGATCAGAAAATAAGAGCGACCGGTCCAAGATATTCAAGTCATTGTGTGATCTAGGCATTTCAAAAAATGCATGTCAAATCTACAAGTCATAAGAAGCTACTGCTTCAAGAATTATGGTTGGTTTTTCTAATGGCCTACGTATTGACCTTGCCATGCCGTTGGACAATTTTTCCACTCCTAATGCATGCAATCTGAACTTCCCAACATACCCTGAAACCCACGAAGCTCCCTAATAGAAAGTAATCTAGCAATATTAGTTGTTGCTGGAGATCTAAGATATTCAGGTCCAAAGACTTCGATTGTTGAATTCCAAAAGTGTTTCAAACCTTCAATTGCCGTGCTTTTCCCATTTCGCACATAATCATCAACTGCATCTGCTATTACTCCATATGAGAGTATTCTAATTATTGAAGTCATCTTTTGAAGTGGAGACAATCCGAGGATATGAGTTGCATCTTTTTTTTGAACAAAATATGGATCGTGTGCTTCAATGGCATTCAAAATTAAATGAATCAGATGCCGATGATCATCTCTGAAATGTTATAGGTGAATAAACTGGATTTGCCGCAAAATCATCCGTAAACAACCAATCATGACCCTTCCTTCTATCGCGATGTATGTATTTATGTTCTACATTAGAACCACCACTTTTCTTTGATTGATCACTTGCTCTCAAAATTTGTATCATACTAGCATTATTTATCTCATAAACACCTAAAAGTTTCACAATTTTTTTGTCACACTTTCATCATTAGAGGATGAGGAAGAAGAAGATGAAGAAAATGAAGTGAACAAATAAGAAGTTGAGGTAGTCATTATGCTCTGTTTTTCAGTTATGGTTGGTTCTAGATACAACGTTGTTTGTTTGGTTTATATAGTACATGGTTTAATCTATTTATATCTATTTTTTTAGAGAAATAATTAATGGTGGCAAAAAGAAATGGAAAAGATTTAATGGAGGGAAAAAGAAATGGCAAAGGAATTGAGGGAGACAGAAATGAAGGGGAAAAAAAAATTCATTTGCTCTTTCCGGTCGACCGGCCGGTCGTCCCTCCAAATAATCTATGTTTTGTTGAAAGTTACAACAGTTCACCGTTGGAGTGGCTGATATCAAATAGAGGAATTGATTGTATTTTTACTCAGATTTGATGATTTATTTGGTAAACTGTTGGAGATGCCCTTACACATCAATCAATCAAATTTTCTCTCGTACCGTTTATTCAACTAAAAGAAAAAGTTATAAATTATCCCAAAATTATTTTCAAAACTCATAACCAAATAAATTTTTAAAACTCTTTTCAACAACTTATTTTTCAAAATACAATTCAAAACTCTTTTGAAAAACTAAATCAAACGAAACCTAGAAATTACAACGTCACAATAATGGACTTTTGAGGCCCAAAAATATTAAAGATCCCAAATATTTTATTAAATTTTTTTTAGGAGAATTCCCTCCAGTTTAAAAATCTAGATTGTAAGAAGCTGTTTGCGCCTATGAGACCCATCACAGGTCCTCGTATATTTCATTCAAAAATAAATTAAGTCAATTCGATAACAGTAACTTATTTAATTTACTGTGTTTTTCGCTTAAAAAAATAGACGGCAATTATGTTTTTAAAAAATGAACCATACATTTTTTTGATGACAGAAACAATAAATTAAACAAATTGTAGTTATCAGATTGACTTAATTTTTTTATGGATGAAATATATGAAGTGCTCAACAAAATGAATGAAGTGCTCAACATAATAAACAGTTCAGATCATCGAAATGTAACACATGGTGGACTCTACAGGCCCAAACATTTGGACTGGAGGGACCCTCCTTCGAAAATTTTGTTAAGTGTTTAGTATAATATTTTTGCTGTAGGTGGGGTATTTTTGGAGCTAGGGTAAGAGAGTGAGAGAAAAAGAGTGTTTGGTTCTTAAACTTGCAAAAAAACTTTCAATTTCTTAACCCCTTCAAAGAGAGGGGGAGGGCTTTATTTGGAGAGCTGGGGGAAGCCTCTGGAACCCTTCTATGGTTTCATCGCTACCCTTTCATCATTCCCACTAAAATTAAATTACCAAAAATAATTCTACAATACTTCAATGTATGCGCGTGCGGACTATGTACGCATGCGCAATGACGGTGTGTGTGTACAAACAACGTGTGCACTAACATCTAATGTGCGCACACACACTTTGCCTTGGTACACATACCATGCATGCATGCACAAGTACGTGGTCCTATGCTTTTGGCTTGTTTGTGGCACAAATAAGCCCGAATTGCATTTTGATCAATATTTTTGATAAAATGGGTCACTAATTTTAAAAAATATGGTCAATCAAAGCACAATCAGGCTTTCCAGGGTTAATAAGTTGGGTTTTGGCTAAAAACGGGTCCAGGAGCAAAATGATTATTTTGGCCAAAACAGGTTTGTACAACAACTTTAAACAACCTTTAAACATTCTAAGTATGGGTGTAAATTTGGCCTGGCCCGGACCGACCCATGTCAGGCTGCTCGGGCTCCTATCAAAATTCAGGCTGAGCCGGGTCGGGGCCTACCCACGAGCCAGAAAATTAGACCCAGGCCCAAGCCTAGGAGGTATTCGGGCCTTGGACAGGCCGAAAGGTCAGACTGGTGGGTATGGGCTTGGGTCAGACTTGAACATTTTTATTTATTTTTCTATTTTTTCACCAAATTTTTTTCTTTTCCACAAAAAATGACACGGGCCCTCGGGTGGGTCGGGCTTTGAATATAATAGATGGAGGAGGCTAGGTTAGTTGAAATATGGTTATCGGTTCAAAAACATAAGGTGACCCTGCTTTTTCAAGGTAAGAAGAAGTAAAGAAAATGCCTCGAGCCAATATTCGAGTACCAGGCACTACGACACTGAAGTAACCCATGCCATACTCCTAGGAAAAGCTCAAACGACCTTCAACAAAAGGGTACCTGTATTTTTAATTCCATGGTATAATCCCGACTCATTGAATAGAAAGTTCGAAACAATTGGGATTTTCTTTGGAAATTAGATGTAGTTACTAATTCATGATCTAGCATGTACAAAATGAAAACTTCATTCTTAATTCTATGAGAAGTTTTATGAAAGCCTTTCATATGCTTCTCTTCGATGGAAGTTTTATTTTCCCAAAGTGTATCCTAATTTTTGGCCTAATTCTTCTTCTAATGATCGATTCAACCCCTGATCAAAAAGATATATCTTGGTTATATTTCATCTCTTCAACAAGTTTAATAATGAGCATAACGGCCTTATTATTCCGATGGAGAGAAAAACCAATGATTAGTTTTTCGGGAATTTTCTAAACAAACAATTTCAACGAAATCTTTCAATTTCTTATTTTATTATTTCAACTCTGTGTATTTCTTTATCCATAGGGTACATTGAATGTACAGAAATGGCTATAACAAAGTTTCTCTTATTTGTATTAACAACTATTCTAGGAGGAATGTTTTTATGTGGTGTTAACGATTTAATAACTATCTTTGTAGCTCCAAAATGTTTCAGTTTATGCTCCTACCTATTATCTGGATATACCAAGAAAGATATACGGTCTAATGAGGCTACTATGAAATATTTACTCATGGGTGGGGCAAGCCCTTTTATTTTGGTTCACGAGCTTCAAGAAATAGTGAATGGTCTTATCAATACACAAATGTATAACTCCCCAAGAATTTCAATTACGCTCATATTCATTACTGTAGGAATTGGGTTCAAGCTTTCCTTAGCCCCTTTTCATCAATGGACTCCTGACGTATACGAAGGAGTGCGGTTCGTTCGATGAATTCCTACCTCTCTATCTATCTCTAAGGTGTTTGGATTTTTCAAAACTCGAAGATAAATGCTATCTCTACTCGGGCCAAGACAGAACTTTTACTTGTTCAAATAACAATTAAGGTGAAGCAGGGTCAGGAACGACGAATCTCTTTATGATAAACAGATCCATTTTGAAAGTTCATTATCATGCATAATTCTTACAAAGGATCGGACTAATGATGTATACAATACTTGAATTCTCGATGTAGATGCTACGTCACTACAACAAAACTGGGTTTTCAAGACACCACATCAACGATATACAATAAATGCACGTTGTGGTTTCTCACTTTTACAGCTTGTTTTTTTTGCACATCGTAAATAATTTTCCAATCATGACATGTCTATTGGGTAGGCTGTGAATGGTAGTAACGATGATTTTTTTACAGCTTGCAATTCTTGTCGTAAATAATAAAACTTTCTGTGATATGCATATGGCATGCTGTTAATACATCAACTATACATGACACACATACGCCAGCCGTGAAATGTATTGCACTTTTCACAGTGCACACAATGCCTGCCGTTAAAAGTATTGCACTTTTGATGCCGCATACATCGTTTATCGTTAAAAGTATTATTTTTTTACGATACACAATACATGTCGTGAAAGATATGACAAAAAAAATAAAAAAAAAAACGCCAAAAATGAAATTCTCTAGCTCCAATTCACCAAATAAAAAAAGAAAAAAGAAAAAAAAAAGAGATAATAATCAAAAGCCTCAAAAGCCCCAACTCTCAGCCCTTGCGCACACAATCAACCCTGTGACTGGTTCCCAACCTTCAAACCCCACCACGAATTTCCACTTTCTTCATCATCATCCTCGTCGTCGAGACTGGTTCCTAAGCTCGATCTCTCCCAAATTGGCTTCTTCCTCTCCTCTCGCGATTCCTAGCTTCACTTCCTCGAACAGATCGTCGAGAGCGATCTCAAATACCCTCTCAAATCCAATTTCATCAAACTCGTCTTCACCTTCGACAAACTCCATACCTCCAATTTTTACTTCTCCAAAATCAATCTCACCAATCCCAATCTATTAACTTTTCTCTTCGGTAATTGCGTCCCCGATCTCGAAATCTCCATGAATGTATGCACAACATCGACTCCAAATCCAATAGCCGCGACTACTTGTCCGCTGGTAAAACTAATCTCCCTTTGATTTACACTTCTTCTTCTTGATTTATAATTGAATTGTACTCATTTCTTACTGATATGATTGATCTTAGTTTAGATTATTTATGTCACGCAAGTTTTGATATATATATATATAACTTGTATTATTTTGATGTGGCTGCACAGGCAAGTGGAAGCTTTTGTCTGCCTTTTGATATATAAAAAACTCTTCTTCTTTTTATTCCTTTTATTTATTTATTTTCAATGCAGGAACTGCTATACCTATATGGATTTGTTATTGATAACAATCCAGAAGACTATGTCATGGTAATTTATTTGTTTCAAAATTTTAGCATGTCTACTTTTCATTCATGTTATCTTTCCCATTATGCAATTTTAACATCAGGCCTATGTTACATGGACTTGGGTGTGGGATGTGGGTTTGTGTCTTAAGCGTCTTATTCATCTAATCCCATGTCCAAGGACACCGGGCCACAACAAAATAAAACCGCCTTTTTGTTGACTTATAATTAGTTAATTTAAATCTTATTGACATAAATGAACTGTACAGGTTCATTATCCTTTAGAGGCTATTCAGAGTGTCTTCTTTTCTGAATTCAAAGTATAGCTTCTCAAAGCACATGTCAGCAGTTTAAACAATCTTAACTTATTCTCTGTATTTTTCTTTTGTAATTTTTTCAATAATATATGCCTTCTTGAGGATTATTTTGATTCCTATACTATAGTAAAGTGAAGCAAGTTTTGTATATGAGTGTGTTAATGCATCAGCATATTATGTGTATATATCTGTTTGTACATATGAATGTTTGCCTCTTGGGACTCATTCTTTGGCACATTGGCTGTAGTAAGGGAAAAGTTTGTATGAATGTAGTTCTAAGCACTGTTCTTTGATTTCTTTTGGGATGATTCAAAGATTGAATTTGCAAATTTTATGAGAGAAGCTAGCAAATTTTTCTTCATGGCATGATTAAAGATTGAACAAATTTGGTATATGCACCTCTCTATTTTGATACTGAAGTTTTACAATTTTATCTCTTTTACTCAATTTGTCATTGGTATTTCAGAATTTCAAATTTTTCGTTAAATTTCTCTCTTGTTGGAAGCAAACAGGTTTAGAACTTAAATATGAATTCATTGAAAATAGATCATTAACACTAGAGAGGTTAAAATGTGTCTATACGGTTTCTTCATTTAAGAATTTTCACATCATTTAAATTCTCCAAAAAAGTTTCTAAATAGAGACAAATTGTGAAAACTAATGATCTCAATTTTGGTATGTTGATCCAATCTCTCATACATGACAGACATCAAGATGATATCACTGCATAATTTGTATTGTATCCCTGATAATGCTGGTTTGGTTTACTTCACAAGTTTGGTGTTTGTGTGTGTGTGTGAGCAATGCCTTTTAGTCTTTGGTTTGTTGGTTTATTCTATCACTAAGAGAGAGAAATGGTATCAGAAAGCTAAAATGCCAGCTCAAAAAGATTAATTCACATGCTCATACACAGTCAGCAAGACCTAAGCAGCCAATGTGTCATTGCTTTGTAAGATTGAAATGCTGACCCAAGTAATCCTATAATTTTACTTTCATCCACCAATTGCACAAAGAGTTTGATTTCCCTCCCAACTCTTGAAAACAAATGCTGAAAGAGATTTTTTCAATTAAATATAAAAAAATAAAAATTTAAAAGTTACTTTACAGATGCAAAAATATTGCATGCTAGCTTTGGAAGTTTTAAATTTCTTGGAAACTGCTGAACCGATTTAATTGAAAAAACTAACTCGAATTTTAAACAACAAATTTATTTATCACTTTTCTCTCAAATTTTGAAAAAAATAAATAAATTATTTAATGTTTAGCCTCTAATAAAATGTCTTTGGTCATGCTAATATTACTTAATTATAATATTGTCAATTTACTATTTAATTATTTTCTTTGAATATCTTGATGATCATTTGTGTGAAATCTTCACTAAATAAAACTTGGCCCTTCCTGCAGCAAAATATCCTTCTGTAAGAAACCAGACACATCATCACCTGTCCAACATCAATCTTCTTTAAGGAATGTCTATAGAGCACTTGTGTTTTTTATTCATGTGGATGAGGCATACATGACTCATCTAACTAAAAATTTCAAGATCCACCAACTTACTTATCTTTCTACCCCCTATAAATACATTTGTGGAATTCATGGTTACAACCATCACAAACTAAGCATCTCTCAAGGAACATTTTGGGAAATCAGAGAACATTCTGGGAAAGACAGCAAAACAAAGGAATAGGTAACATGATCAAATCAAAACAATTTTTGCCGAATATGAAGCAGATTTTGGCACATGTTTGTGGAATTCCAGTCAGCTCATCATCAGTGGCATATCCAAACAGACTTTTTCTAGTGCCTGCTAGCGGCCAATACCATATTCCTCCTCCTTCAAATGGGCCTCTAAAATTAAAGCAGTGTAAGTCTGTCCATTACTCTCATCACCAATAAAGAGATAAATTATTTTGTTTACTTGCTAGTTTTGAATTATTAAATTGAGAAGAGACATTGTTAAACAATTGATTTGTAACTAATGCGCAGATAAAGTAGATAGGATGAACAAACTTGGAGGAAAAGCAGACAACCTTGCAAATGGCATACGAGAGCACAGTAACTAACTGTTTCCTTCCTTCAATTGAGTCTGAGAATAAACTAAATTCAAGAACATAGTTGTTTATTTTTCTAGAAAATTATTCAATGTTTATTAGCATCTATATCATATTAATAGCTCAATTGGTTTTGCGCCAAAAAGAAGGCAGAAAAACAAACTGAGAAGTTTTGAAATCAAAGAAATATTCAAAATTTGTTTGGTTTTTGTTGAAAATCCAGAATTTTGCTTGCATTTCCTCTGCCATAAACAAAATATGATAAGAAAATGTAATCATTATAACATTATTGAGTTTAATTTTCATGTTCATCCACTAGGGAACACCAAATTTGGACATCCTTCCAAAGAAGAAGAGAAGAGGAAGATCTTACATAAGCCGGAAATCAGTGACCCTGGATCACATTATGGTGTCAGAGACTGTATTTGCACTTTCAGAAAAACCAATTTGTTCATTCCAATTGCATCTTGATGATGTACTTGACCTGTCATGGTCCAAATCTCAGGTTAGCTACACTTACACTGCTATTTTGGGTATTTTATTAGCATTTGTAGTAGCATGTAGCATATGATTATTATTCTCGCACAATCCAAAGAATTAATCTTTTGTTGCTACCATTTCCTACCCTTTACTCTGAAATATTGTTTAAATTGGTTAAGTTACTTATATATAACTTGGTTGCATGTTGTGTGGGTGGTGAATGAAGTAGGCTAATGTATAATTTTTTGATCAAGCTTGCTATCTCGAGGAAAAATTATATGCAGATACTCTTGAAATATTTACTGTGAGTCTGCGAGGCTTACTATTGAACCTCTGATATGTTTTGTTGTTAGTTAACTAGTTAGGTAGTTCAAAACTATATAATACAACCATTTACCATTTGACATGTTCATTTAGCTTGAAAAGATTTCTGAAAACAAAATGCATTGTGGTTGAGGTTGAGGTGTTGGTGCCGAAAAAATTGTGGAGCATGCTTTACACCTTTGGGGCGTTGGGAGTTGGGAAATGCTAACATAGGGGCAATTTGCATATGGCTGAAGGGGCTGTATTTTGGCAAATCAATGGGGAATGCTTTATAAGGACTAGGAATTCCGGTTTTTCACAATAAGGCATCACGAAATTGTATGGTGTTTAAGGTTCGATAGTTCAAGGATGTGTTAGATACTCATAAAAAAAGGATGTGTTAGATACTCATTTTTCATCACATGTTATTATCTTTTCATCCTTATTTTGGGCACTGGTTTCTCTCAATGTTTTACCTCAGTCAGATAAGGTGGATAATTTATTATAAATATTGTATTGATGAAATTTTGAGGTAAAGGATGTTGATGTCAAATGAGTAAAAACCTTAGTGATGGGCATGGGTATCCTCAAAAATCTATTGGTATTTGTCTTTTATTGTCTATTCTATATGACATCTTGTGAAGATGGATATATGCATCTTAGTTAAGCAATTGAGCTTCTTGTGGATCACGGGATCAGGCTTCTGGCTAGTCCAATATGTAATAAATACATCTTACTATCAGAAATTTTATTTTCAACATTTGCTCTCATCTTTAATGGACAAAACTGTGCGGCTTTGGCACTTGTCTGGTAAGTCTTGTTTGAAGGTTTTTTCGCATAGTGATTATGGTAAGTAATTGATCTATTATACTCTTTTCGCCTCAACTCATTGTTTGGCCTTTAATTATGGTACTCAGAAAACCGGATGAGTTTGGAACCCCCTTTTCCAATGGTAAGAACACCCTTCCTGAACAATTGTTAAAGAAATCAATGTTTTCTGTTTCGAAAATAGTACAAAAACTTCTTATGTGTTTTTAAAATACCTAATTAGGAATTCTTTTCTTTTTTATTCGTTTTTTTGTAAAAGGTCAGTGTCCACATTATGAGTCAGAAGAAACACATTCTTTTCATTGCTCTGGTTGATCTATTAGCTAATTATCTGATTGTTGTTTGGATTTGCCTTGACACAGTAACTTGCATCCAGTTTAATCCTGTTGATGATAGATACTTCATCAGCGGATCCTTAGATGCTAAGGTTCACATATGGAGCATTCCTGATCATCAAGTTATTGATTGGAATGATTTGCATGAGATGGTTACTGCTGCTTGCAATACAGCAGGTGGTCAGGTTGGCCATATCTAAACAGAGCCTCTGATTTACTTTTGCTCCACTAGAAAGGGGCAGAGATGCCATTTTATAGTATGCGGGTGTTTTATATATGGCTCAATGAATATTTGTTGATTTCTGAAGGGTGCACTGGCTGGTTCATACAAGGGGAGCTGCCATTTATACAACACTCTGGTAAGGAAGATAGTTATCTCTTTATCTCTTCTCTTTCTCCTATCACTATTATCGAACTTTTTCCCCTCTTTTCCAGAAAATAAGTTGCAACAAAAAGCTCAAATCAATCTGCAAAATAAGAAAAAGAAATCTCATCAAAAGAAGATCACTAGTTTTCAGGTAATTTATTTGTCAATCCTATGTACTTCTGTGGACATGGTAGGTATAGAAGATAAAGTGGAATTCCTTTTCTTTATTTTTTTTGGCTTCACATAAAGTTATTTACCGTTTTCCATTGCAATGGTCCTTGCACCATTTACTTCTGCGCCAGAAATGTTTGCTCGATGCCTTTCCAGTTTCTGATAAGTTTTCAATTAACAGTTTGCACTAGGAAGCTCATCAGAAGTGCACATTACATCCGCAGATTCACGGATACAGGTCATTGATGGTGTTGATCTGGTTCACAAGTTTAAAGGTGAGACTACTACACAATGTATACTTTCTTGAATGTGTAAAGCTGGTTACAATCTTTTTTATTTTTTTGTGTACATTGGAGTCAATAGCCTTGGGTAAGAAATCTGGTTACAGTCTTTTAGAGTGTTATTTAGTGCATCAAATAGATACTTCGGATATTGATACTTGATTGAATCAATCAACTCGATAGTGTCAGTTAAAGTTGGCACCATTGTTTAAAACATCGTAAACCTTCTATAGAGTAGAATCATGGTTACTTCGATAGTTTGGTTCTCTTGTCAACTTTATGAGAGAGTATGATAATGTGATGCTGATGCAGTTAAGTTAATGTGGAACCCACAGAAGATGATAAATATTAAGTGATTAATCTTGGTAGAGCCTTTGATTTAATCTTGCTGAATTTTCATTTTATTAAATCTTTTAGATGCTCAAGTGGTAGCTGGTTGATCTCAGGACGTCACGGTGGCAAATTCCAACCCAAGCCCAAGGTTCAAATTGAGAGAGAGAAACCTGGTGCTGACACTTCTCATCCAGATGCAGTAGACTCCATTCCATGTCCACAACAAGCTTAGTCAATTCCTTCTGAAACTGAATACATGATCGAGGGTTCAAACCTTGCAGTCCCATCTAACAATATTGTTAATTTCCCATCCTTGAGGAAATATCCAATATTTTTTGGATGATTTAGAACATTTTGGACGGTTTAGAACTTAGGGATAGTTTTTTATGTTTAGAAACATAGTTTTAGATGGTTTGGAACGTATAGATAGTTTTTGGATATTTAGAACTTATGGATAACTTTTTATGGATGGTTGAAAGAATATTTTGGTGTTTGATTAATGCTTATATATATATATATATATTTTTTTTTTTTGTGAAACTTGTTTGTAATGTTTTCTTAAATTATATAGAACAGGTGAAATAAAACTTACTAATTTTTTTTTTTAAAAATGTATACATATTCTATGGCATGCAAAAAATGATGTGAAACTTGGGCTATCTACGGCAGACAAAATAGGTCATTGTATTAAATATTCAATGACTAGTAATGAATGTCGTGATTTGTCCCTTGAATTAACGACGTGCAAAAGTAGTTGTAGAAAAATAAAATACGACGCAGAAGATCCACTATTAAAGGGTTTTTAACAGCGTGCAAAAGTAGCCGTAAAAAAAGTAACAACGACACACAAAATCTGTCATTAAATAGTTTTTAATGGCGTATTGTAACATGTCGTAGAAATAGTAACAACGACGCACAAAATCTGTCGTTAAATAGTTTTTAACGGCGTACGAAACATGTCGTTAAAAGCGAATGACTTTCCATGACTGGTCATAATATGGAGCGCGCTGGATGTCGTAGAAGGGTTTTTACGGCGTGCATTGCGCACCGTAAAAACCTTTTTTGTTGTAGTGTACATAGTTGGTTCTCATCTTTCACAGACTACGAGTATAATATGAGCATTCGTCGACAAAAGGATCACCCTAATATGATCATCTCATGGCTATTGAGAATGAATCAAATTAGATGGTTTTATTTCTCAATTTTTCTGACTTTCTTCTACGGAACCAAGGTCAAAAAGATTGAAAAAATCAGTCATTCACAACCACTGATGAAGGATTCCTCAAAAAGCTTGAGCGGGTCGATGGGTCGGGGCACGGGCTAGGGCGAGCTTCAAAATGACTGTTCAGGGTCTTGGGTTGGGTCCGAGCCTAACAGGGCCTGGCCCATTTCGGGTTGTGGGCAGGCTCAGGCCGCTTATGGGCCTTGGGCCGTTTTTACACCTATAATTTTAATAATGAAATAAGTACCATTTCATCATCGGGAGGTTTGCAAGCTCCCAAAATGTTAGGGTCAATCAACCTTCAAGGAAATAAAGTTACGCCTTCACCACTACCTATGAGTTTTGGTGAGATGGTAAGTGTTGGATCCTATATTTCTTTTAAGTCTCACCTTATATTCTAAAATTGAAGGATTAGTAAATATAAAAAGGGTTAAAAATATCAAGGCTTTACAAAAATATTGATTTCTTCATATCTCAATGTAATAAGATTAAGGCTTTGAATGATGATAATGAATAAGTGTGTTTCATCCCCAAATTTACTATTTTAATTATAGACACGGACAAGATAGTTGGCCCAATGGTTTATAGAGCTATTCTTTGAGACAGTAAGAAGGTTAGAGGTTTTGGGTTAGAGTCTATGGAACAACTAAACCCCTTTCATTGTAATTTAACTAACCCCTAACATCCTATCATATGATTTTTATTTTTTATTTTTATATCAATTATATTTAGTTTCATGTTTAAACAAAAACTCCAAAATTACTAATAAAATCGTAATTGATGAGTTGAGTATGATTAGTAATACGACTTAGTTCTACCGCAACCATTACTTTTATTTTTCTTTTAGCCGCTATCTGAGAGTGTTTAGTTTAGTCTTCTTTAAGCATGCTACTTCCATGTGATGTAAGTGTGGTGACATGAAAAATTGACACTAGGAATCTATGATTATAGAAATTGGGCTTTCCTATTTTTCACCTCAGTGAGGTGTACTTAGCCCCGTTTAAGAATAAGTTATTTTGGTTAGCTGTTTGACTTTTGAATATTGCTATTTGGGCCCATTTCCTAGGTCCAAATTCGAGACTGACTTACATGGCAGTCCATGAGGACATGCCACGCAAGTCATACAAATCATATACAATTCTTTCCATACTGGTGCACGGTTAGTTCTTCCCATACAGGTCTCTTTGCTTTGCTGTTGTATCTCTATTTTTTCTATCGATCGACGTCTAAAACGAAGAAAGAAAGCACCCTAAACAATCCGTAACAAAGGTGTACATCCACTAGGTGAGTTTTTATTTATTTTTTATCTCTTCTATCATTAGATTTATGTTTGAGAATACTTGTGTTTTGTTATGATCATCAAAAAAAAATTCTATCATCGAAATCACCGACCTCTCGTATTGTTCATATGTGAATAAATGTACGGAATCAATGATTTTGGTGAATGAGATTTTTGGTGCACCTATCTTTTTTCTTTATGCTTCTGGTTTGAATTTTCTTTTTGTTATAAGGGATGTATGAGGATTTTTATCATCCAATTCCACTTGGTTTGTTCCTCTGCTTCCGCTTGCGACATAAAAGCCATTTATTTTTTAATGCTAAGGGTTTTACTTATTTTGTATTGATACTTATCACTTAGTTGAAGTTACTGCTATATAATTGAAGTACCAGCTACATAGAATTTGTGCCCAAATGTATTCCCCCATAACTATTTTGGTTGGAGATCAAATATTATCTCAACACACTTTTATATTTTTTTAAGATGTTTTGTTATTCTCTAATAATATCCAAGACAATAGTTTTTATTTATCTATTTTTGTAGGATACACTAATATGTTGTATTATTGGGCTATAGTAGTATATCTACTTTTCAATTATTGTTGTTTGATAGAGTACTTATTATGTCACTGATACATATATTTTTTTAAAATAAGATTGTCAAGTGAAAATTGCTGTTGAAAAAGATGGAGAAAAAAATCTTGACAAAGAGAATGATAATGATGAGATAATGGATTGGCAAGATTTAATAGGAGGGGATACAATAGAAACTCCAAAGCCTAGAATGGTTTTTCAGTTTGAGGAAGAAGTTTGAAACTATTAAAATATGCGCAACTAGAGGGTTTAGGCAGCAAAAATGAGCAAAAAAAATAGAGACGATGGGATAAAGTACTCACTACAACATATCAGAGTTTTAGAGATCAAATTTTTTAGTTTTTAAAAATAAAAATTTTGTTGCAAAAGACTTTTATGGACCAATTTCTATCGTCGTGAGAATAGTGACTAAAAGGCCGTTTTGAAAAGTCAAAAATAAGGCTTTTAGTGACGAAATTTTGAAAATATTACTAATAAATACACTTTTAGGAACAAAATAATTTAGTCTCAAAATGGGTATTTTTTTTAGACAAAATTTGGTCCAAAAAAATTAATAATTCATCGCTAATGTCCAATTTTCGTTACTAAAAATATAATGACGACTTGCAATAAAAATATTTGGTCCCTAAAAAATAATTTTGACTTTAAATTTTGGTCTGTAAAACCTTAATTTTTGTAGTGATTTTTCACTTCAATGACCTCTGTCAAAGACCAATTGCAAAGCAAAGGTTAATATTGTTGTACAAAATGAAGGAAGCTTTATTATCTCACGTGTTTGTTTGGATCATAACCATGACGGAAAAGTACAACATTTCAGATATAACAAGGTTTTGGATCCTCATGTCAAAAGAAAATTGGCATTGAATGATTTAACTGGCATAATATTGAATAAAAATATTCATTCAATTGTTATAGAAGCAGTGGTTTTGAAAATTTAACTTTTGGTGAAAAATGATGTAGAAATTATGTTGCTAAAGCAAGAGAATTGAGACTTGGGACGAGAGATGCTGAGGCCCTTCTTAATTATTTTCATCGCATGCAAATTAGGAATTCATGTTTCTTTTAAATGATTGATGTGGATGAAGAATGTCACATAAGAAATGTGTTTTGGGCTGACACAAGATGTACAGCTATATATGAATCTTTTGGCGATGTAATTTCATTTGACAATACATATTTGACTAGTAGACATGACATGCCATTTGCACTATTTGTTGGGTAGGGCTGCTAGAGACCCCCAGTACGGGGACCCCCAGTGCCAACCCCCAGTGACGTGTCGCACTGGGGTTGGCCAGAAATTGAAAAAAAAAAACAAAAAAAAAAAATCAATGTTTTTGGCCAATAGGAGCCGACCCCCAGCACCCCCAGCTGGGGGTCCAAGGCATTTTTGATTTGTTGGGGTCAGTCATCATGGACTATCTTTGTTGTTAGGTTGTCGTTTATTATCAAATGAGGATACAAATACATCTATTTGGTTATTTAAGACATGATTGTTTTGTCTGTTTGGGCACTTTCCAAAGGCTATAGTTACAAATCAATGCAAGGCTATTCGAGGAGCAATTATAGAAGTGTTTCCAAATGCTCATCGGTTATGCCTTTGGCACATTATGAAAAACCTTCCTGAAATTATGAGGGTTTGCAGTATAAAGCAATTAAGAAGATTTTGAAAAATATTGTATATGACTTTATAAGACCTGGAGACTTTGAAGATGGTTGGAATATGATGATTACAGAATATAAACTTGATGATGATGAATAGTTGAAGTCTCTTTGTATAGGTCGTCATTGTTGGGTTCCGGTGTTTGTGAAATCTACTTTGTGGGCTGAAATGTTAACTACTCAAAGAAGTGAAAGTATTAATGATGTTACTTATGTTATTTAATTTTGATAATGTCTAAAATATTATAAGATAAAATTGTGATTTTTTTAATATACATATTTTATATTTTTTGACACAAAATATTATCTGGTTAAAATAGATGTTGTATGATGTATTTGTTATAAATATTTTTTAAATTGAAATTACTGTGCAAGATCTGATTTTACGTAAATTTTTTGAAAAATTTACTGTTCACGGTTTGAAAAATCCGATTGGTCACTGCTCTTTTTTTTTAACAAATTTGATATTAGTGGGTTGTATTTTTTTGATAAATTTGATAGACCTAGTGATAGGTTATCTTCATTAGAATATAATCAAAAATCTCTACAACAGGTACAAAGATTTTAAAAGAAATATATATTTTTAGATTTGATATAAATATTATTTAAAGAGATTTTGCTAAGCATACAAATATTTTAATAGATAAATCACTGTACATGTAAATATTTTAATAGAGAAATTACTATACAAGTCACTGTGCACTCATTGTCTTTATCAAAATTGTTTTGAAAATTTTGTTATTAATATTCATCGAAAATGACCCTAACCTATTAATTCAAACTTACGCCTACCATTTCTGAAGAAGAAAAAGAGCGTGCCCGTGTTCTGTGTGAAGCGCCTGTGATCAGAAGATGAGCGTCTCCTCCTCCAATAGATATATTCTCGATGAATATATAAAATATTGAAGATAAAGTTTCGTTATATTGAGAAAATATTCTCTTGTATGTTCTTCATTGAGTTATATATTTTTGTGAGAGAATTTGAGCAAAAATTGTAAAAAGATTTTTCGCACCCTTCTTATTATTCTCGTTAAAGAGAGAGTTTTTGTATGTGATTTTCAGGATAAAATCACTTGATTTTTGCAATAAAATCACTTGATTAGGTGTCACTTGTTATAAAGGTTCACTAGTACCCGTGAAACTAGTGGTATATTACTATTTGAAAAATAGTGGAGAAATTTCTGAAGTGGATACTTGGGGAATGAACGTAGGCTGGCGTGTCGAACCACTACAAATCGTTGTACTTGATTTTTTTTGCCTATCTCTTTCACTTTTATATTGATTTTTATTGCTCTATTTTTATTTGTTAAAATTTGAATATTTTGATTATTATATTTAATATTATGAAATTATTTTTAATAACCCAATTCACCCTCTCTTGGGTTACTTATCTGGGATAACAATTGGTGTTAGAGTAAGGGCTCTAGTATTTTTTGATTTAACAGTCTTAGAGTTGATCAATGGCAACCATTATAGGAACACAAATTATTGATGGTCACTCACTTTCCAACCCTTCATATTTTATCGGTGATAATTATAATTATTGAACAAATAGAATAATGATATATATTCAACAGACAGACTACATAGTATGGAAGATTATTAAAAGTGGTTCAATTATTTCTTCCAAAATCGTAGATACAAAGAAAGTTTCTAAAATAGAAGAGGAATGAGATGGGGATGATATCAGAAGCATTCAAACAAATGTTAAAGCAAAACATATTTTGTATTGTGCACTTGATCCTAATGAATATTATAGAATTTGTGTTTGTGACACAACAAACGAGATTTGAACAAAATTAGAAGTCACATACAAAGGCATGACTCCAGTAGATGGAATCATAGAAGAAGGAAAATTCGCATGTGAATATGATGATGGATGTTGCTCTAATGAGGAAAGCAATAACAATGAAGCATCCAACCTATGCTTAATGGTATTTGGAGATGATGATGAGGTAAACAATGAGTCTTATTCTTTTAATGAATTACAATCAGCATTTGAAGAATTGCACGATGAATTTTGAAAATTTGGCATTAAAAACATTGCTCTTAAAAAATTGCTTTCAAGTTTAATAAAAGAAAATGAATCTTTATCTAATAAAATTGAAATGTTACAAAAAGATTTTTTAAAAATATAATAAAAAAATGATATTTTAGAATTGAAAGAATCTCCTATTTTGAAAAAGGAACTAAATAATTTGAAACTTGAAAGTAAGGATTTGAAAAATCAAAATGTAAATTTAGAAAAATCTTCAATTGATTTGAAAATTGAAAATGAGGCTTTTAAAAATGACAATGAAATTTTGAAAAAGCAAGTAGATGAATTATTTTTAAAACAAAATGTCTCAAATAATTTGTGTTGGACAATCTTCACAGTATTCAAAGAATTGATTAAAGAAAGAAGAGAGACCGTTTGATTACAAAAATCAATAATAAATAAAAACAGATTTTTATTTTATTACAAAAACAAAATCAAATATGGAACAAGAAAAATAATTAAACAGAAAAGTAATCAAGGCACTTACCTTATTATTTTCTCGAAACAAATTTTTGATCAAGTCCAGTGTTTAGCATTGTGTCCTTAAGACAGATTCGTCCTCTCCACGATCCTTTTAGATTGTGGACGTCTATCTCCCAGAATAAAATGATCAACAATGAATAATAGCAGAACTACAAATTATTTGCACAACGAACACACTTTGTGTTTATACACTTTCTTACAGAAAATTAATGCAACAAAATGCAGAGAACAACCGCAGGAAACAAGAACGAAAATTAGAGTGCAGAATCCAAATGAGGGACCGTCTATTTATAGATGAAAAAGTGCTTGTTCAGATTTGAATGAATAGGTAGCAAACCTGTTTAAACAAGTGCAAGACCTGTTCGATTTGAATGAATAGGTAAGGCACTGTTTGGGTTTGAATTTGAACAGATACTGAATCTGTTCGGTTAAAATTCAAACAAGTAAAAACCTATTTGGTGGAGGAAAAAACTAGCCAGAATTTTGGAATTAATTTCAAATTTTGAATTTCTAAAAAAGGTAAGAATTTCAATTTTAGAAAAAATAAAATTCAAACAGTTTTTGGCCTAAAAAGATAAGTATTTGGCCGAACAAGCCCAACCCAACCTCACACCACGTACCCGCATCCAAGCCCAAACCAAAGCCAAAGTTACCCCCTTTTGACCGACCGACGGACGTGGGCGCGTGCGGTGTGCCGGGCCGGCCAGCCCGGCCGTGGGGTGGCGGTGGTGGCGTGCGTGTGTGTTTATTTTTGGATTCAATGGGTCTAGCCCACTTTACCCATAACCTCTTCATTCTACAAACTTGGGGTGCCCCTTGGGGCCGTCCCCAAGTTGCAAACTCAAGCCTTATAAACCCATAAAAGTTTTCCCATCAAACCAATGTGGGACAGGCCTTTAATTCAAACCTTTAAGGAATTTCCACCAAAAACTCCATTTTCATGGAGCTTACTTTGGCTTCAATTTTCCATTTACCCGATAATGGTTTTGAGCAACCAAATATACTACATGAATCACAACGCGACATAGAACGCATTACCATTTAGACCCGCCAACTTTGGCGCATAAGTCCCACCTAAAAATTAGACCAAAGTTTAGGAAAAATCTATTTTTCCAAAACCATTTCTAACAATCCCTTGCATAAATGGAATTTGATGATAACGGAAATGCAACAATATGCAAAATTTGTTGAAAGAGTATAAATTGAAAATATCTTGCATCATGATAGGTAGCTTTCGGGCTTGAACCTTTCGTAGTAATAACCTATCTGACTTACTAGTTAACCAATGGATGTGATGCCTTGAATTGTTCAGCCATTTGTGTAAGCCAAGACAATAGATTTAATACAAAATATCTTTTGACACATCGTGGTTCTCACGGTTGTGTTCATTTTGGCCTTGAACGCTTCTGGTTGTTCATGAGTGCTTCTAGAGAATTTAGCCTCTTCATTCTCATAAAACCGGCCCAAGTTCGACACTCATATAGATGATTCTTATTGTGAGTATCTCTTATACTCGTCTTGATTTTTATGCCTAAATCAAGATATAAGTAATCATTAAAAGCGAAGCTTATCCTTAAACCCCTGCATACAACACATGTTGCAGATATCACTCTCACCATAGGAATAGATAAGGAATTTAATCCCTTGGTGATTTCTGACAAGCCACACATAACTTAGTTGTCCCTTTGAACTTAGTTCTTGGGATCTCTAGTCATATAAGTAAGGTTACCATTATGATGACTCTTATGTAATAGGTTTTAATCCCATCCTCTTCGATGAACTATACACTTACTCCTTTGTCAAACCTTTTGTTAATGGATCTGAAATATTATCTTTAGATTTTATATAATCTGTAGAGATTATTTCATTTGAGAGCAATTGCCAATACCATCGACAACGAATGTGTCGTGACTTATCATTATACATATGACTCTGTGCCCTGCCTATTGCAGATTGACTATCACAATGAATGCAAAAAGCTGACACAAGTTTTAGCCACATTGGAATATCTTCTAAGGAGTAGCGAAGCCATTCTACTTCTTCTCCTACTTTGTCTAAAGCAATGAACTTAGATTTCATTGTGAATCATGCAATGCATGTTTGTTTTGTGGATTTCCAAGAAACAGCAACGCCTCCCAGAGTAAAGACATAGCCACTAGTGGATTTTGAATCTTTAGTATCTAATATCCAATTGGCATCACAAAAACCTTCTAGTACTGCAGGATATCGAGTAAAGTTCAAACCATGATCACGAGTAAATCTTAGATATCTAAGAACCGGAATGATCGCTTTCCAATGGTTTTTTCCGGGGTTACTAGTGTACCTACTCAATTTACTGACATCATAAGCTATACCAGGACTAGTACACTTCGTTAGGTACATTAGGCTTCCAATGATTTGAGAGTATTTTAACTGAGACACCGCATCATCTTATTTTTTGATAAATAAAGACTGATGTCTACAGGTGTTCTAGCTACATGCATATCATCCTTGAAAAATTTACCAAGAATTTTCTCAATATAATAAGATTGAGATAATGCATAACCATCAGATATTTTAGTAATTTTCATTCCTTATATAACATCTGCGACCCTCATATCTTTCATATCAAATCTTTTGTTCAGCATTTGCTTGGTTGATTTGATCATGTTTAGACTGCTTCCAATGATAAGTATGTCATCCACATAAAGACAAACGGACATAACCTTTGTCAGTGTTTTTAACATAGACGCACTTATCACATTCGTTTATCTTAAACCCATTAGTAAGCATCGCATGATCAAATTTTTCATGTCATTACTTAGGAGCTTGTTTTAATCCATAAAGAGATTTTACAAGCTGACAAACTTTATTTTCTTACCCCGGCACTACGACCTCTTCGGGTTGCTCTATATAAATCTCTTCATTTAGATCACCGTTTAAGAAAGTTGTCTTAACATCCATTTGATGTATCTCTAAATTATACAACGTTGCTATAGCAATAAGCATACGGATGGATGTTATTCTTGTCACAGGGGAATATGTGTCAAAATAGTCTAGACCTTCCTTTTGTCTGTAATCTTTTACTACAAGTCTTGCTTTATACTTTTCTATTGAACCATTTTCTATAATTTTTCTCTTGAATATCCATTTATATCCAAGAGGTTTAGAACCAGGCGGAAAATCCACTAATTCCCAAGTATGATTTTGCATAATGGATTCAATTTCATTATTAATAGCCTTTTTCCACAAAGGTTCTTCAAGACCTGTCATTGCTTCCTTAAAGTTTTGAGATTCATTTTCTAACAAGTATGTCAAAAAATCTAGACCAAAGGATTTTGATGTTCTTGCTCTCTTACTCTGTCTTGGTTCATCATTAGTTAAATCCTATTGGTCGAGACCATTACTAGTCTCTTGTGTTTGATTGTCATTAGTCTCTTGACTTTGTATACAATCATAAGTTCTTTTATGTGAACCTAATTCCTATCATTTCTTGTAAGGAAAAACATGTTCAAAAAACACAACATTCCTTAACTCTATAATATTGTTCACATTTATATCAGGTATTTCTAATTTATAAGTCAGAAATCGATATGCACTACTATTTTGAGCATAACAAATAAATACACAATCCACTGTTTTTGGTCATATCTTAGTCTTTTTCGAAATAAGAACTTCTACCTTTGCCAAATACCCCCACACTTTTAAGTATTTATAGGAAGGTGGTCGACCTTTTCACAATTCATAAGGAATGCTGTTAGTTTTCTTGCGGGGTATTCTGTTAAGAACATAATTAGCAGACAATATTGCTTCCCTCCACAAGTTCTGCGGTAATCTTGAACTTAGTAACATGGCATTCATCATTTCTTTAAGGGTTCTATTATTTCTTTCAGCAATTACATTTGTTGTGGAGAATAGGGTGCTATAGTTTGGTGAATAATGCCATGTTGTGCACAAAATTCATTTAAAGGTGCATCATATTCACCACCCCTATCACTTTTAATCATTTTAATAGTTTTACCAAGTTGATTTTCAACTTCAGTTTTGTAGAGTTTAAACATTTCCAAGCTTCATCTTTACTTCTAAGTAAATATACCATCTTTACTTCTAAGTAAATATACATAGCAATATATTGTGCAATCATCAATAAATGTTATGAAATACTTTTTGCCTCCTCTAGTTTGAACAAATTTAAGATCACATACATCTGTATGAATTAATTCTAGAGGTTTAGTTTTTCTTTCAACCGATTTAAATGGAGCCTTAGTTAGTTTCGCTTCTACACAAATCTCACATTTGTGATTAAGATCAATTTCAAACTTTGGTATATAATCCAAACCAATTAATCTACACAAAGCATCAAAATTTATGTGTCCTAATCTACCATGCCATAAATTTGACTCAAGAATATAAGTAGTTACACTTCTATATACTAAAAATTTATAAATGGATTACCCAGTCTTTTTGCTCATAAAATTAGGGATGTACTTAGTCAACCTACAGGTGTTATTGAATATGATAAATTAACTTATAGTGATATTATTAGTGCTATTCAAAAAGAAGGTTTAAAAATGTGTATTGATCTTAAACTTAGTCAAAAAGCTGCTAAAGATAAACATAAAGCTATATGAATTAGGTAACTTTTGCGAACAATATGGTTTACCTCCAGTAGCACCTTCTTGCCGTAAAAAACATAAATACAATAAACATAAGTCTTCTTCAAAATATTCTATTAAATATAGAAAAAATTATTCACCTTCCAAATCCACTGATAAATTTTATACTAAACCTAAAAAGAAATATTATAAGAAATCACATCCAAAATCAAAGTCTACTAAAGATATTACTTGTTATAATTGTAGAAAAAAAGGTCATGATTCTAATAAATGTAAAGAAAAACAAAAATTAAAAGAAAAAGTTAATCAACTCCAAATTAATGATGAATCCAAGAATCAATTATTTGAAATTTTCCAATTAAACCAATCTGCTAGTGATTCTGATAATGATTCTAGTAATCTTCAACATACATCTTCTTATTACCATTCACCTAGTAATAATTCTGATGATGATATTAAATTAGGATGAAATGATGTTTGTTGTAAACCAGTTAAACAAATTACTATTCTTACTAAACAAAATCAAGAAGAAATTGCCATTATTGAATTAATTGGTCGATTAGAGGATCCCGAATTAAAATAGAAATATACTACTAAATTAAAATCTTTATTAACTAATAAGAAATTGAAACCTAACAAACCAATTATTAGTTTATCCAAAACTTTAGAAAGATTTAAAAATAAATCAAAAGACATTATTCTCCAAGATTTACAACAAGAAATTAATCAAATCATACATTTAATTAAAGATTTACAAAATAAAGATAAATTATTAGAAGATGAAATTACTGTTTTAAAAATCAATAAAAGTTTAGATAATTTCCAAGCTAATGATGCCATTTCGCCAGAAGAATCTGATAATGAATCTGAACATACTAATCCTAATAATCTTTTAGTTGATAATCGATCCACTCATTCCACTGATCATGAAAACAAAAGATATCTTCTCAATAAAATACATATTCAAAAATGGTACTTCAAAATTAAACTTGTAATTAATCATTTTGAATTAGAAGTTATTGCTCTTATTGATACTGGTGTTGATCTTAATTGTATTCAAGAAGGATTAATTCCTACTAAGTATTATGAAAAAACTAGTGAAAAATTAACTTTTGCTAATGGTAGTCAAATGCATATTAAATATAAATTACCACAAGTTCATATTTGCTAGAATAATATTTGTTTTAAAACATCTTTTGTTTTAGTCTGAAATATGACTGATAAAGTTATTTTAGGAACATCATTTATATTTTTGCTATATCCATTTACTACTTTCAATCAAAGAATAACTACTCAAGCTCTTGGCCATACAGTCACTTTTAAATTTTTATCTCCTCCTGAAGTTCTTGAATTAAATCAATTAAAAGATTGTTCTATTTCTCAATTCATTAATCGATTAACTCGTCAGTTAAGATTCCTCAAAGAAGAAATTAATTACAAAAGAATTGAACAACAATTAACTGACCCAATTCTTATATCTCAAATTGAAGAATTTAAATTAAAATTAGAAACAACTGTTTGTTCAACTCTAGCCACTGCCTTTTGGCATAGGAAAAAACATGCAGTTACACTTCCATATATTAAAAATTTTAATGAACGACAAATTTTTACTAAATCTAGACCTATTCAAATGAATCATGAATTAGTTGAAATGTATAAAAAAGAAATCAATGAATTATTAAACAATAAGATTATTAGTCATAGTAAATTACCTTGGTCTTGCCCTGCCGTTTATGTTAACAAAAATGCTGAATTAGAACGAGGTGTTCCTCGCCTAGTTATTAATTATAAACCATTAAATAAAGTTTTAGAATGGATTAGATATCCAATTCCTAATAAAAAAAGACTTAATTAAAAGACTTATTCAAGCGGTCATTTTTAGTAAATTTGATTTAAAAAGTGGCTTTTGGCAAATTCAAATTCATCCTAAAAATAGATATAAAACTGCTTTTACTACACCCTTTGGTCACTATGAATGGAATGTCATGCCTTTTGGATTAAAAAATGCACCTAGTGAATTTCAGAATAAAATGAATGATATTTTTAATCCATTTAGTCATTTTTCTATAGTTTATATAGATGATATTCTCATTTTTTCAAAATCAATTAGTGAATATTGAAAACATCTTACCGCTTTCTTTTATATTATTAAAAGTCATGGTCTAGTCATATCTGCTCCTAAGATTAAATTGTTCCAAACTAAAGTCTGATTTTTAGGATATGATATTCACCAGAATACAATTCTACCAATTAGTCGCTCTATTGAATTTGCTTCTAAATTTCCTGATGAAATTCTCGAAAAAACCCAGTTATAACGTTTTCTAGGATCACTTAATTATATTGCTGAATGTTATAAAGGCCTTAGGAAAACTTGTCAACCTTTATTTGATCGATTAAAAGACAATCCTCCTCATTGGTCTCCTACTCATACTGTTATTGTTAAACAAGTTAAACAATATGTCAAGTCTCTTCCTTGTCTTGGTATTCCTACTGAAAATTCCTTTAAAATTATTCAAATCGATGCCTCTGATATTGGTTATGGTGGCATTCTTCTCCAAAAAATCACTCCTCAGTCATCTGAACAAATTGTTCGATTTTATTCTGGTGTCTGGAATAAAGCACAAAAGAATTATAGTACTATTAAACAAGAAATTTTATCTATTGTTTTATGTATTAGTAAATTTCAAGATGATATTTTAAATCAAAATTTTTATTTCGTGTTGATTGTAAATCTGCTAAGTATATTTTAGAAAAAGATGTTCAAAATCTTGCTAGTAAGAAAATTTTTGCCCGATAGCAATCTATATTAAGTATTTTTTATTTTGGCATTGAATATATTCCTAGTTGTTAAAATTCTATTCCTAACTTTCTTACTAGAGAATTTTTGCAGGGTGGATAATAATGCCTATTCCCTCTATTTCATACTATAAACAACAAATTAAACACTACAAATCCCTGATTAAGCATACTGCTTCTCGCCTTGCTTTTCTCAAATCAACCCATTCACCCACTAAACGTGCTCAATATATTCAAGTCCATCGGATTAAAGCTCAATGCCAGCAACTTGCTCACTATATTAATTGTTTACATTCACATACTGATCAATTAGATATCCTTTGTGGATGCTAATTTCATTTATCTATTTCACAGATGTCTTGTCCCCTGCTTTCTTCTAAAGCCTTAGTCCCATCTAGTCAACCTTGTGTTCCTCCTCCTTTGGAGTTAGTCACCAAATATCATCCTGTTGAATTGGTTAATCGTTACTAGATTCTTGGTAACATTCCTAAACCTAGTTATACATCTGCTTTGGCTACTAATCCCTTTGCTTCATCTAGTCAAGCAGTTACTCCATACCCTCCTAACCTCATTAAAACTGCCTGATCTGATTATGTTAAATCCACCACTACTAATCTCTTTTTCAAAGAACCTAGTCACCCAAAGAGTCATACTGTTCATGATCTGGTTAAATCTTATTTCCCTCCTAGATGGCATTTCGTTCCTCTCCATCCAGAAAAGACAATTACCTTTTATAAAGATATCCTATTCAACCACCAGTCTATTGTGATTAAACTCATTTATGATCGTACTTACACAAGTAAAATTGTGTATCATTCACTCTATATTCACAACTCTGTTTCTCTGGATGATTGGGGTTCTCTTTACAGACCAAGAGATTTGTCTGGTCATTCAATTCAATATAGTTACTATGATTACATTGATGCTTGGTTCAAAGTTCTCTTATATCAAAATGAGTCAAATAGTCACTTTTGGTTTCTCCAGTTTGATCAAGAGTTCAAATCTGAATTACCTACTTGATTTCTGCGATGGTGGACTCAATATGGAGCCATTTCAGAAATCTTCCCATCAGTCATTGTGGAACAAGTCAACTATTTTTCCACTGTTTTCTCATTCACTCCTCAGCAAAGGAAATTCCCTCCATTGTTTATTTTTATATCCAAATACAATATCTCTTGGATATTCAAATCGCAATATGGTATTTCTGATGATGTTATTTACCGGCAACACATGGTTAAATGGTGGGATAATTTCAAGATTCCACGCATTGTTGAAATTGTTCAAACTGAATTCCCAATCAACATTCATGCCCCTACACCTGCCATGATTAAAGCTTAGCAGAACCCAACTACTCCATTAACACAAGGAAGCCAACTTCCTCTAGTTAATCTTAGAAGCCCAACATCCAGTTCTTCCAAGCCCAAGTCATCCAAATCAAAGATTAAATCCAAGTCAGCAAAGCCCAGTACTGATCAGCCCAAGTCAAAGGATAAGTCCAAATCAAAGGTTAAGCTCAAGTCCAAGTCATCCAAAGATGAGCTCCTCCAAATGGCTCGTCTCCTCATGGCCCAAGCCAAGTTAGACTCGGATAACAGTAATTCAGAAGATGGTTAAGACAGTTCAAACTCTTCTGAAGGTTCAACTACTCAAAATCCATATGGACCCGAGTTTCAAGATGCTCAGGACCCATATGCTTAATACAATCATTGGATTCTATATAGTTATAATTATCAGCTTCAATCAATACTCGTCTTTTGCGCAAAGCTGCTGATATATATATCTATATTGATTCCCTCAATCACATGTCTCTAAGAAATGAATAGTGAAAAAAGTCAATTTTACTGTTCACTATTCATCAAAAAGTCAACATTACTATTCATCATGATTCATGATTCATCCAACCGACAAATTCAGCACAGTAAAAGCAGCCATCAACTTTAGTCACCCACCGAAAGCAGCAGACAACTCCCATGTGCTCCTGATGCTCTTTTCAAGTCAGAACCATTTACTCACAATACTAACAGTAGTCTCTTTTGATTATAAAAGAGCCTCTTCAATCAGGAATAAGGCAGAGTTAGAAAAATTGAGAGCATTCCTTCCTCAAGAAAATAGCTATCTCTGTAATTTTATATTTTCAAAAATTGTTTTCAAGTTATGTATTTTGAAGAACTGCTTGCTTCATTCCAGTAAACAATTGTAAGTTTTAATGTTTTAAATATTAAGTTTTATTCAAGCATCATTTTGTGCTATATTTTGTGTTATTGTCTTTTCCTTTTCTTCTTCCTGCTTCCGTCTTTTTTTGGTATCAGAGCCAAGTTATGTTGCATTCTGTTTCTAACTAAACCATTATTTTAGTGTCTACTCATTCTCTTGTGTTGAAATTGTTTACAGTCTTTTGTCTTAATCCATTATTTCAACATAATAATTCAGCATTTTTGTTAATATAAAAGGCAGGGTAAGACCAAGGTGATTTACTATGACTAATAATCTTATTGGCTAATAATTCATTGATTTCTTTTTTACACATTTCAACTAATTCATGATTCATTTGAATAGGCCTAGATTTAGTAGGAATTTATCGTTCATTAAAATTTTTAACATATGGAAGTGTAACTACATGTTTTTTCCTATGCCAAAAGGCAGTGAGTAGAGAGTTGAACAAACAGTTATTTCTAATTTTAATTTAAATTCTTCAATTTGAGATATAAGAATTGGGTTAGTTAATTGTTGTTCAATTCTTTTGTAATTAATTTCTTCTTTGAGGAATCTTAACTAACGAGTTAATCAATTAATGGATTGACTAGAAAATTAAAATACTACACAATTTTTTGTAACACTGCTACACGAAATAATATTTTGAAATTGTTAATGACAACAGTATAGTATTACTATTTGTCAAAAAAAATAAACAGTATATTACTACTATTTATCAAACAGTGTATGACTATAATTTGTATTTTCTAACCAGAATATCACTTTGTAAAAGCACAGAAAATAAATACAATGAAGTTACCAGAAAAGAATTTGTCCTAAGATTGTAAAACAATCTTCACTGTATTCAAAGAATTGATTAAAGAAAGAAGAGAGACTGTTTCATTACAAAAATCAAAACAGTATATAAAAATAAAAACAAATTTTTATTTTGTTACAAAAATAAAATAAAATCTGGAACAGAAAAAATAATTAAACAGAAAAGTAATCAAGGCACTTACCTTATTATTTTCTCGAACAAATTTTTGATCAAATCCAATATTTAACACTATGTCCTTAAGACAGATTCGTTCTTTCCACAGTGCTTTCAGATTGTGGATGTCTATCTCCCAGGATAAAATGATCAACAACGAATAATAGCAGTACTATAAATTATTCGCACAACAAACATACTTTGTGTTTATACACTTTCTTACAGAAAATTAATGCAGCAAAATGCAGAGAACAACCGCAGGAAACACGAATGAAAATTAGAGTGCAAAATCCAAATGAGGGACTGCTTATTTATAGATGAAAAAATAGTTGTTCAAATTTGAATGAACAGGTAGCAAACCTATTTAAATAGGTACAAAACCTGTTCGGATTAAATGAATAGGTAAGGCATTGTTTGGGTTTGAATTTGAACAGATACTTAATCTGTTCGGTTAAAATTCAAACAGATAAAAACCTGTTTGGTGGAGGAAAAAAACAGGGCAGAATTTTGGAATTAATTTTGAATTTTAAATTTTGAAAAAAGGTAAGAATTTTAATTTTAGAAAAAATAAAATTCAAATAGATTTTGGCCCCAAAAGATAAGCATTGGGTCGGACAAGTCTAACCTAACTTCACACCACGCACCCACGCCCAAGCCCGACCGACTGGACAGACGGTGGCGGCGGTGCGTGTGCGTGTGTGTTTATTTTTTGGTCTAATGGGTCTGTCCCACTTTGTCCATAACCTTTATCTTCTACAAACTTGGGGTGCCCCTTAAGATCCTCCCCAAGTTGCAAATTCAAGCCTTATAAACCTATAAAATTTTTTCCACAAAACCAATGTAAGACAAGCCTTTAATTCAAACTTGTAAGGAATTTTCACCAAAAACTCCATTTTCATGGAGCTCACTTTGGCTTCAATTTTTCATTTACCTGATAATGGTTTTGAGCAACCAAATATACTACATGAATCACAACGTAGCATAGAACGCATTACTACTCAGACCCGCCAACTTTGGCGCATGGGTCCTACCTAAAAATTAGATCAAAGTTTAGGAAAAATCTAATTTTCCAAAACCATTTCTAACAATTTGAAAATTAAAAATGATTCTTTAAAAAAAGATAAAGTTGTTTTAAACAAAAATATAGAAGATTTAAAAAATATTTGTTTAAAATTTACTCAAGAAAGAGACGTTTTGGATAAAATTCTTAAAAGTCAAAATCGTACATTTGGTAGAGTCGGAATTGGGTAAAAACCTTTTTCAAAAGGGAAAACTTTCAAAAATGGTTTAGTTCATGCATCTTCTAGACACTCTCATCTCACATGTTATTTTTGTGGTAAAAAATGCCATATTTCACCTTCATGTGCTATTAAAAGAAATCATTTTGCTAAAATCAGAAATATATGGATTCCAAAATCAAGCAGCTTTGAAACTAACATTCATGGACCCAAAAAGGTTTGGGTACCAAAGTCGAATATTTGATTTCTTTTGTAGGTTCTTCAAGACGAAATTCGGAAGGAGAAAATGACACTTAGATAGTGGATGTTCAAAATGTATAACCGGAGAGAATATTCACCACATTTTCTACCATCATCTCAAATCGTCACCATCATCACAGATCTTCATCATTGTCACCGATCTTCATCATCGTCATTGATCCTTACATGCACCAATATTTTTTCCCTATCAACATGTTAAAATTATTTTTGTAATGTGTTATATTTCTTGTCTGGTTGTATGTGCTATAAAATCTCTTGTATTTAATAATAATTGCTTCTACTTGGTATGAAAAAATTGGTTTTATTTTTATTTTCTTTTTTTATGCTAGTGCACTCAGTATAGTTGTATATGACCGGATCTTAATATCCCTTGGTATTATAAATTTGTAACCTATTTTTTAAAAAAAAAAATTGTGCAATTTTTAGTGCATTAATTCAGGGAGAGATTCTTATTATGTGATATTTTCAGATTGAAATTGACATCTTAAGGGGAATTTGTACATTCTATGCATAATTTTAGGAAGAGTTTCTATATTCTAATTATATGCATAAACAAATAAATACTTGCATTTTTATTACAGAAGAAGAAAATATTTCTAGATTACATAAGAGTTCTGAGAAGGCTTTATAAATTTTTTGCGTTTAACCTTTCTCAATAGCTTTTAATGCGCCTCTCTAACTTGAATCTCTATATTCTCAACCTCTGTGAGTCTTGGCATTATAACGGTTGCATAATATTACACGTGTTCTCTAACTGTGAACTTTTACTATCTAGACTTCTTTGCGCTTGACGAGTTTCAATAAATTATTGTTTTAAATAGATCATCTCTTCTTTTAATCGCTCATTCTCTTGGATTCTTGTATGTAGTCGTTGAGCCATATTGGAAACCGCAGTCATCGACTGTATATTAAGAGCCATAATGTTATTAATAACATCGGTATCATTACAATTATCAAAGACACTAGGACTCTCAGTTACTGGAACAACATGCGGATGCACTATAGGTAACCTTTCATTTGCCTGAATCTCAAGCACCTCATCCAAGTCAGAACCATTGATGGCTAAGGTAAAGAATGACATGATTACATAGATTGTAATCAAATCTTTTTGCTAAGAATACTTAAAGGTTTCATATCTCTACACATCATCTATGTCACTTTTTATACACATCACCGATCTAATAATCGATGCATATCTGCTCAAATCTATTGTTTGTCAACATTTTGGGCGTTGCTGCATTTTTTTTTTTTTTTGGGTGATAATACCAAATCTCAAAAATGATCATAGAGAAGAAAAGGTATTCCATTTTCTTTTGTTAAATCAGATTATTTGCTATATCTCTAAATCATTGATAAAATGTGTTTACATAATTTTTGTTTTGGGCACTAAAAATTTTCACTCTCTAACAAAATTCGTATACCAATTTTTTATTTTGATGATGTCAAAGGGGGAGAAAAAATAACATTTATATATAAATTATTTGTCAAATAATTTGTTAATAAAAGGGAGTAAATATAATGCAAATAAATTCCTAGTTGAAAATTTTTATGATGCATTTATTCCTTTGAAATTTTATATCAAATTCATACATATATTGTCATCATAAAAAAGTGGGAGATTGTTTCTCATGTTATTTAATTTTGAAGATGTCTAAAATATTATGAAATAAATTGTGATTTTTTAAGCATACATGTTTTATATATTATCTAGTTAAAATATATGTTATATGATGTATTTGTCATAAATATTATTTAAATTGAAATTACTGTGCAAGATCTGATTTTACGTAAATTTTTTGAAAATTTTACTATTCACATTTTGAAAAAATTCGATTGGTCACTATTCTTTTTCTAACAAATTTGATATTAGTGGATTGTATTCTTTTGACAAACATGATATTGGTGGGTTTTTTTCTTTTGACAAATTTGATGTACCCACGTGGTGGTAGATTATCTTCATTAGCATGTATCCAAAAATCTCTACAATAGGTATAAAGATTTTAAAAGAGGCATATATTTTCAAGCCTGATATAAATATTATTTAAATAGATTTTACTATGCATACAAATATTTTAATAGATAAATCACTATACATTCAAATATTTTAATAGATAAATCACTGTATATTCAAATATTTTAATAGAGAAATTACTATGCAAGTCATTGTGCACTCGTTGTTTTTACCAGAATTGTTTTGAAAATTTTGTTATTACTATTCATTGAAAGTGACCCTAATCTATTAATTCAAACTTACGCCTACCATTTCTGAAGAAGAAAAAGAGCGTGCCCATGTTCAGAGTGATGCGCCTCGTGACCAGAATAAAAACATCTCCTTCTCCAACGGATATATTCTTGATCAATATATAAGATGTTATGTGGTTGAAGAAGATAGAGTAGATCAAGTGAAGTGAAATATTGAAGATAAAGTTTGTTATATTAAGAAAATATTCTCTTGTGTTCTTTATTAAGTTATATATTTTTGTGAGAGAATTTGAGCAAAAATTGTAAACGGGTTTTCACACCCTTCTTATTATTCTTGTAAAAGAGAGTTTTTGTGAGTGATTTTTATGATAAAATCACTTGATTAGGTATGACTAGGCACCGAATTCTAAACTAGTCGGAGTGATCGGGATTGGTCACTTGTTGTAAAGGTTCATTAGCACTCGTGAAGCTAGTGTTGTATTACTATTTGAAGAATAGTAGAGAAATTCCTAAGGAGGATACTTGGAAAGTGGATGTAGACCCGACATGCCAAACCACTATGAATCGCTGTACTTGATTTTCTTTCCCTATCTCTTTCACTTTTATATTGATTTTTATTGCCCATTTTTTTATTTGTTAAAAATATTTTGATTGTTATATTTAATATTATAAAATTATTTTTAATAACCCAATTCACCCCTTTCTTGGGTTGCCTACCTGGGATAATAAATGATATTTTTGATGGATATGTTCACTCAAAAACTACAGTGAAGCAATTTGTCGAACAATATGAAAATGCTCTTAAAAGTAAGATTGAGAAAGAAAGCAATGTAGATTTTGCTTCTTTTAATACCGTCATTCCATGTATCACTGACCTTTCTATTAAGAAACAATTGTAGAGAATTTACACAAATGATATTTTAAGTGGTTCCAAGATGAGTTAAGAGGATTGATCTTTTGCAGTACTTCCCTTTCTCAGACACAAGGATCAATTTCCATATTTAAAGTTATAGAAAGTGTGCTAGGAAAAGGTGGAACTCCTTTCGAGGAGATAAATTATGCGGTTCTCTATAATGAGACAAATTGTGAAGTGCAATGCTTATCTCATTTGTTTGAGTTCAGGGGGGTTTTATGTAAGCATGCAATCTCAGTGTTGATTAGGAAAAAAGTAAATGAGGTTCCATCTCGTTATATTTTAGAGCGGTGGCGGAAGGACATCAGACATGGGTACACTGCTCTAAAAAGTGTTTATGATGATGGTAATGATGAACAAAGACAACATAACAAGAAGCTAACCCCATTATTGTTTGAAGTCCAACAACTTGGAATGGAGTCTAAAACTGAATGTGAACTTCTAATGAAATTACTTCATGAGGCAAAAGAAAAACTCAAGGTTGACTCTGTTCACAATAGTAGTCAAAGTACTCAAGTCTTAACAGTGGCTATAGTTGAAGATGATAGTGAATTGCAAGAGATACCGAGTTTACGTAAAAGATTGCTTAGTTTATTAAAAGTACAAACTAAAGGTTGTCCCCCATAGGAGATTAGAGAATCCACACTAGAGAACACAGCAAAAAAGGCAAAGAAATAGGTATTTCTATATATACAATTATTATTTTTAAGGCCTTTATACATCAAATCATATCTATTTGATTAATTTATTTTATTAATCTTTTGCATATAGGTGTGTCAAGGAAACAGGAAGGAACAACCCAATCAACTCAACTCGCATTTATAAAAACAAAAAAGGTATATTGTTCGTACATCTTTTTAAGCATGTATTGCTATATAATGATTGAATTCTATGATTGACAAATGAATAAATATTGCACTTCTAGGTATCTGATAATAAAACTGCAACTGTTATCACAAAAAAAAAAAAAAATGCAAAACCACCATATCCTTTGACTACTTTCCCAATAATTGACATAACCTCTACCAAAGAATGCTAGGTATTACTTTGATAGAAAGTGCAGTATTGTAGACACTCCATTTTTGACCACCCTTAAGACTTGGGTGCCTCGGGTTGAATACTAGATAATGAAAATTGATGCTATACAATTGTTCAAGTTCTTCAGCAAAAGGCTTTGATTTTTGAGCTTCTAATCCCAACCTTACACCCCATTTTGACCAAAACTATTTTAGACCTTAAAACCCTCTTTTTTCAAAATATTTTTCAAAATATTTCTATGATGTTTTGAGACTCACATTTCGTTTAAAATATTACACTTTTCGGCAAATCGAGTAAGGACAAAGTGGAAATAAATGAAAGTGAGGTGAACTCTTTGAAAAATATTTAAAAACATCTTATTTATAGGTTTGGAGTTGGAGGAAATAGGAGGGGAGGGAAGAAAAACTAGCTAGGGAAAAGGTTGAGCATCAAACCATTAAGAGAGAAATGAGTAGTCTTCACTAAATTAGGCATATCTCTTTGTATACTTTATAATTTAGATGTGAGACTACCACCATTAGAAAGTAGACTTCTGGGGCTTCAATTTTGACTCAAGAATCATCTAAAATCGAGTCCGGATGAGGGAGATATGGCCGTTTTAAGTTGGGCATCAATCCGTTAAGAAAGAAACAAGCAGCCTTCAAAAAATCAGGCATATCTCTTTGTACACTTAGAATTTAGATGTCAGGCCACCACCATTGGAAATTAGACTTCCTTTTAGACTCAAGAATCACCTAAAAACGAGTCCGGATGAAGGAGATATACTCGTTTCAAATTGGGCTTGAAAGTAGATTTTTGTGGCTGGCCGACTAGTTTTTGGTGGCCGGCTATCCCACACTTGGCTGGCCGCCCGGCCAGGTGTCCCAGAAGGTAGATATTTGACGCCAGCTGTCCCCCCCATGCCTTGCACCAGCTGTCTCTATACAGATATTTCCTAGATAGTAACTTGTTTTTCTATATATACTTGACCAAAGGCCAAAAACTTGTAGAAAACTCTCCCTCTCTATCTTGCAATCTACACACTCTCTCTCTACACTTCCTAAACGAAAAATTTGGTTCTTCTTGCTAAGGTTCTTGAGCTCAAATCTCAACTCTTGAGAGTGAATACTTTGTGGTTTGTGAACAAAAGAGTTACTCCTCTTCAAGCGGTATAACTTTGGCCATCCTTACACTACTTCTTCCGTTACACATTATTTTAAGACAGATTGTTCCCACTTAGTAGGAGTTGTATAAAAAACATGGTTAAAATGCTAACTATGAATATTTCACGGCATATTTTTTAAGCAGTGGTTGCTCTCATAGCTATTGATATACAATGAATGTTAAGTTAGTTTCTTAATAGCTATAAGCAAAACATTGTTGCCTAATCTCAGAGCAACCAAATACCGTAACAAAGGCATGAAGAGTGAAACCTACAGACTCGAGTCATTCCTATCAGAATCTGGAATTACAAGACCAACAAAGATGTATTGTGATTGAAGTGATGCTACATTTTCTCACACCCCATTCAGCAAAATTGCACAGAGTACAGAGGTAGATTTCATATTATTAGGAAGGATTTGTCATTTGTATTTCATATCTCATCGCTACATACACTACAATTCTACTTGAGGGAAACATCTAAAAGGATTCTTACAACCTTCATCCTTTATAATACTAGAGTGGTGATTTATTTATTTATTTTTATTTTTGTGTGTGTGTGTGTGTGTGTGTGTGTGTGTGTGTGATCAGCAATACTAGAGTGGTGTTTCTTCTGCTAATTCACTAACAATTCAACAGTAAAATATAATGCTAGAGTTGGAAGAGCATCCTTTAATACATTTTATCCTTCATCTCTTATACTATTTTCTTGCTGTTTTTATACTATTTTTTATGGGCTGAAACTTGTGACTTGAAGCTATTAAAGGTGGAGGGGTTAACTACCCTTCTTTGAACCTTATTCTCCAAGCTTTTGTCTTTATGTTTTCCATCTATTTTCCAACTTTTTACCATTATTTTTCAGAGTTTTTCAGAGGCTAAATATGTGGTTTTGAGGTTTAAAAAGTGGAGGGGTTAGCCACCTCTCCTTAGGCTTGCTTACTAGCTTTATTTCTCCATTATTTTAGTTCACTTTTTCTAGCTCTTCATACTAATTCCCGCACTATTTTTACTGTTTTTTGGACTGTTTTGATGTGTTTCTTTAGTTATCCTTTGAATATTAGGCTTGTGTTGTTGTAAGTCCTCATAGGTTTGGTGGCTTAGGCCTTAGACACCAACCCAAACCTATTTGAGTTGATAGCTTTTATTTCATAGTTTTCATACATTTTCTCACACTTGTACTAATAATTTCTACAACCTCCCTCATTTCTTAGTTTTTTTATATTTTATTTTATTTTCATAATAAGAGTTGTTTCAAACAATAGTTGCTTTTAGCATGAGAAAGAGGCCTTCCATACTTAATGGTTTAATCTCTTCAAAGGTTCATTGCCAGGGCATTACATCTCTCTCATGTCAAAACAACTTCTTATTTGATACTTCTTTTCATTAGTGGACATAATTATCACTTTTGGGACAAAATGAATAAAAAATGGCAAGGTAATGTAAAAAGGGTTAATAAAATTGGACTAAAAGTGATAACAAGATAATAAAATAAAGTTGGGTTCAATCGGACATTAATTGAACTTATTGAGCCTTTGATCATTACAAACTCCCAGTGATGTTAATGGTTCAAGGAGCAATGTCCATTCATTTCCTTGAGGTGACTCCATGATAGGAAATGGGTGTTGTTGGTCTTTCATTTCATGTCATTGATCTTTTTGTCCAATTAGTTCATAGATCATCATGCAATAACCTTGCGATCATTGATGATTTATGGACCGATTTTACTTATCCCTTGATCAATTCCATGACAGGGAGAGGCAGAAAGGACAAACACCTCCTGGAAACACTCTGTTTGTGCTTTGTTTCCATTCTGTTGTAGCAGGGTAATACCCAAAAATAGTGGCTGGCTGGCTGCCCTACCATCTGGTCGACCACTTTTCTAGTTGCTTACTTAATTAATTTCGTGTTGTAATTAATTAGTTAGCCTAATTCTAATCTGTAATAATTAGTTAGTGTAGTTAATTCATTTATTTGGTTTGTAATAGTTAGTTTAGATTCGGACATTCATTCGAACCCCCTTGCATGAGGGAAAAATTGTAATATTGTGTATGTCTTCCAACCCCCATTTCTTTTTCCATTTTATTTATGTGCTTACTGTGGCTGTATAGCATCATGTTTTAATTAGCATTTTCCATGACTTGCATCCATTCGTCTTGCATGCATAAGGGTTTGACTCATCATACTAATCAATGTCAATTTCAAATTCCTTATTCAAATACTTGCTTTGTCGCATGCCTTAAATTGACTCACATGCCATGTTAATAGCCGAGCCTAGTAGTTGCATTTTGTATGCGTTGCATTAATCACTGCAAATTAGAGCATGCATTTTTCTAATTGTTTTATTTCTTTTGGCTTGCTTCAGAGTACTAGGTCAGCATTTCTTGCTTTAGCATATTGTATGTACGTTCGTGTTGCCATATATAGGGAGATTCGAGGTTAGGAAGATGATTAGAGAGGCAAAACTATGTTAATGGTCCAACAATGGTGGAATAAGTAGAAAATGAGCAGCAACAACTGTCTGGGAAGTTGGAGAGTAAGCAACTATGTAAGGCCCTGAAATATGTATTTACTTCTCAGACCCTAATGATGATTTATTTTCTTAAAACCCTTGTTTATTTGAATCAATTCGAATCTTGACAGTTACTAATTGCTAGTTTTATTTTTATCCAAACAGAAATTCCCTAACCTAATTTAATTCTACTTAGGTTACATGTATTTAACTTCAGGCCCTCATATATTTTTTTTATTTCAAAACTTGCCCCAAAATAGTACTTATATCTTGTACCTTGGTATGCCATCAATCTTGCTATATATATATATGTGTGTATATACACCTTGTAGAGTGTGCCCTAGGACTAAGATTGACATAAAAAAAATATATAGCCCTTTCTAGGAGAAAGTGAGGAAACCATTTTTCAAAGCACATCATTATGACATTCTAGAAAAAAAATACAACCTAGTGACCTACCTAGGATGCAAAATCCAAGAATTAGTTTTATTACAACTAGAGGTGGCCTAAACCAATGGAACACACCTCTTAAGTCCTTTCCATTCCTTTAGAATTCAAGCAAAATCCTAAATTTCCATCCAATTCCAACTAAAGGGCTTTTATGTCCTTTTACCCCAATTTGCCTATATACACCACACCCTCCCTAGCTTGCAAACATACACACAACACACTCACTCACACACATTTTGGTTAGAGAAAGGGAGGAGAGCAAGGAAGAGAAATCTAGAGGAGAAGAAGGAGGAAGAAAAAAGAGTTTATTGTGCAAAGCTTGGAAGGTAAGCCACCAACACAACCCTCTCTTTATTTTCTTTTCTAATGCATGTTTTTAAAGATTCTAAATAAAGTTTCAGATCTGTTATTATCAAATTCCTATGTTGAAAATACTAAGATTTGAGTATTGTTTCCATCTCTCATGTATTTTACCCATTTTGGCACAAAACCATCTTCTTTTGTATTCATCTCTCAACTTTTCATGGGTACTCTTTCAAACAAATTTTCTGAGTTAAACATGTGATAGTTAGCATATTTTATTCACAAAAGAAATGAAACTTTCCCATGGTGGAACCCCCTTTTTTTATAAATTTCCATGTTTTTGGCATTCTACCTTAAAACCTATTTTTTTCAGTCAACTTCCAAAAATTTCAGAAAAATGTAAAAAAATATTCTGAACCTCCATTTTATGTCAAAACCTTCCTTAAGGAGTTAGCTTTCAACTAAAATTGGTTTCATCGAAAAACATTGAGTGGTTTGCAAGAAAATCAAGTTTTCGTAACAGTCGACAGATCTGGGCAGATTCTGGAATAGTGCTGGACTATTTTCTAAATAACTTAAAATCGGGAAAAGCAATCCCATTTTCGAAAAATGTTCTAGAAACTAGATCAAATTCTCTACGAACCATAGGAAAACCGAGTCCGGTGGATGAACTTAAGTAGTCCTTCCATATTAACCTTCATGTGATGTTAAATCTGAAAATTTGTTATGTTTGGATGTTTTATGCCCTTGTGTTCATGAAAATGTTTAATGGCTTATTATCATATCTTGGCATGATGTTGTATGGGTATGTTATGTTATTTATCTTCTTATCTTAAGGAGGCATGCTTATGTGGATTTTATTTTATCGTTTAGTTGGACTAACCTTGACTTAAAACACTTAATTCAACGGGAAACCTAATTGGGTGGGTATTGGGTTTTCGAACACTTGAGTAATGAAAAGACGAGAAAATGTGATATATGGTTTGTTGGGATGCGTTCCCTATTCGAGGTTAAATCTTGCGCAAGTGGTTTTCGGGACCCTTGAATGGAGCGGTTGTATTCGAACCCTAGGTGGTTTGGTGTAAGGAGGGATTCGGGCAAGGCCCTATTTTTACTGTCTCTTTTGAGACCCTGCGGTTGGCATTACGAGGTATATAACCGTTGGTAGGCATCCGAGGTTAGTTCTGGAACAACGCAGCAAAAGAGGGGGCATACCGAATAATCTTGTGGTCGGGAGGACGGAATCTTTTTAGGGAATTTCTAGTTACTAACATCTGACTCAACTCTTAATGTATTTATTTGTTTATTGAAGTATCATACTTTACTACTTTGTGCTATAAATGTGATTGTGTATTGGACTGGGAAAAAGAGGTGGGGTGTGTGTGTGTTTACTGGGCATTCAAAGCTCACGGCGTATCATGCCAGGTGACGAAACGGAACTCATAGCGGAAGACGACGAGCCGGAAACCTTTGAGGACTTTTGGCTATCTTAGGAATACTAGAAGTTTCTTTTTGGAGATTTTTGTAAGACTCATATGAAGCTTAAAACTTTCTTTTTGGGATGTAATGTAACAGAACAATCTTTTTAATCAAGTATAATTGTGGTTGTTATGTACCTATATCCTATGTATGAACCTTATCGTTGCTTATGAGACCTTGTGCCAATGCCTTGTAAGATCTGTCAAAAAGGTAGTCTTGTTGCCTAAGAAAATTTGGACTTAGAAGGGAGGCTATTTTGACTCCTCCGGCGATCTGGGATCTTACTTGGTTATTGACCATAGGACTCACTAGTGACTCTCCCTTGACTGCAACCTATAGTGTAGAATCAGGGCGTCACAACTTGGTATCAGAGCCTAGGTTCAACCCTTAACCCTCGCAACCCTACCCGCGACTCTAGAAGCCCTTACCCCTTATCTTATTTATTTTATCACACTATTATAAGAAGATTAACTAATGAAACTCCTTTTTCCACCTTAGGATGTCATCGGGAGACTATCTAGGACGCAGCATCAGTACCGACTCGTAGGGTGTTTTTTGTATACAAGGAAGAAGGGCCATGTCTGTCAGTCCCTACTTTAGCCGCCGGCACTGTGAAATCACCACCGAGGAAATGATCAAAACCGAGATACGCAAGGTGGAAAGCAATTCCCATATCTGAGGCCGAAGAGGTCTTTGGTGGGGCATCGCCTACAATTTCTCGATGAGGCAAAGAAGGAAGATTCGAATAGGGCAAGATGAACAAAGGATGGACTCCTTGATACACCGAGCGTTAACCACCATGGCACCGACTCAGCCGAAGTTACTTAATCTTGTTACCACGGGCCAGGTAACAATCAACCGATAGATGTGGAGCAGCCACCAGAGCAGCAAGGAGCGAACCTAGCCCACCCTATAGAGATATCATCTGAACACAATCCCCCCTCACCCAATGTACACCCCCTGCTCTCCGGGACAAGCCACCGACTCCGCTGACGAAGACCCAGACGAAGACTTTGATTGGTCAGGGAACGAGAACTAATTCGAGGGGTAGTAAAACTAGACTTTTGTAAGATCCGCTGATAAGGATCCTTAAGAATAAGATAGTTTGAACTTGTATGCGTAGATGCTCTTGAATGTAACTCTGAGATGGGAGCCCCTTTTGTAGTGATGCCTATTATTATATATATAAATGATGTGTTGATCTATGTTGTGAACTGTTACTTGCTTTAGTGCACCCTAAGAAGACTGAACCTTGTTTCAAATTTAAGTAGTAGGATTTTCTAAGACTGGAAACCAACTCACCTCGTGCCATGAACAGAATGGTAGACACGCGAGCCAATGGCTATACCGAAACCAGCAACAATGTACGAAATCGTCCCAGACATCAGCACGAACCCATCCCCGCAAGGGCCGACATCCCTAACAACCTAGGTCATCAGATTTTGGAGGAACTAGGGCAAATAAGGAACAATCAGCAGAATGAGAGGACTCGACTCTTTTCTGAGTTTCGGAAGTAGAGGCCCCCAAAGTTCACAGGCGCACTGGACTCAAAAATAGCTGAGAATTGGCTTCGGCAGATAGAGAAAATGCTAGACACCATGGGCATCACCGAGGCCGCTAATAGAATAGCTTTGGCAGTATTCGAGCTCGATGATGAGGCTGACCATTGGTGGGAGTTGATGAAGAACACTCATGACGTAGCAAGCCTGTCGTGGGACCAGTTCAGGGAACTATTCTTAAATAAATATTTCCCAAGTACTATCCGCCGGGAACGAGTCAAGGAATTTCAAAACCTGGAACAAGGAAATATGACCGTGACTCAATATGCTGCAAAATTCGAAGAGCTAGCTCGCTATGCAACTAGGCTCGTGGCAAATGATGAAAAAAAAGCAAGGATGTTCGAGTGGGGACTGAACCTTACAATCCAAGGAAGAGTTCTTCCGCAACGACTCCCCTCATATACTGAGGTGCTGGAGACGGCATTAGAATCTGAAAGAGAAGTGAACGACGCCAGAAAAGCTTGGAACAAGAGAAGAGGAAGTCAGGCGACTGTTGGACCTCAGAGGAACCAGAAGGGAAGCATGACCTCAAAGCCCTACTCCAGACAACAACCACAACAGCAACGACAACAACCACATCAACAGATTCAGAGAGGAGGCTATCAAAGGCCGACGGGACAAATCCAGTGCTTTCATTGCCAACAGTTAGGGCACAAGAAGAGCGAATGCCCCCAACTCCCCCCATCTGGATACCAAGGAGGAGGTTCAGGAGCAAATGCCCAGGCATTAGGTGGGCAGAAGCCTTGGACAAACAAGACCGGATGTACTGGGCAGCAGCACCAGAAGAGTGGAGAAACTCAGAACACCAAGACCAGTGGCAACCATAAGGCAACCAGCAGAATCTTTGCCTTGCAAGAGGAAGAAGCGAACCCGTCTGTAATTGAGGGTAATTTAGTACTATACAATTCTTGGGTGCATGTTTTATTTGATACCGGTGCATCACATTCTTTTATATCCTCTGCTTGTGCTAAGTCATTAGAACTTGAATGTGAACCTTTAAAAACTGCCTTAAGTGTAATGTCACTTATGGGAGGGTGCGTTCGGGTAGGATTGATATGTAAAGACTGTAAGATAGGAATGTCGGACCTATGCTTAACTTGCAACCTGCGTGTCATGAAAATGTCAGACTTCGATATCATCTTGGGTATGGACTGGTTGTCCGCGCCACCGAGTAGTGATTGACTGTCGTCAGAAGAAAGTGATAGCTCACGTGCAAAATGGAACACGTTTCCAGTTTAAAGGGGATAGACAAGACCCCATGGCTTCAACAAAACATCGAACGCAGTGGCGCGATCAACTTACGGGTAGACTAGCAAGTTTAATTCTAAATGAGGAAGGCCGAGGAGAGAAAGAGCTTTCACGTGTAGTGTGCGATTATGCAGATGTATTTCCCATGGAATTTTCGAGACTGCCACCAACCCGAGAAGTAGACTTTAGCATCGAGCTACAACCTGGAACTACCCCGATATCCATGGCTCTGTATCGCATGGCACCAGCAGAACTGAGAGAATTGAAGACACAACTGCAGGAATTGCTCGAGAAAGGATTCGTTAGGCCAAGTACTTCGCCATGGAGAGCACCCGTGTTGTTTGCTAAAAAGAAAGATGGGTCGTTGAGGCTATGCATCGATTACCGTCAACTCAATCGAGTCATGATTAAGAACCGATACCCACTCCCGAGGATTGATGATCTTTTTGACCAACTTAGGGGCTCAAGGTGCTATTCAAAGATCGACCTCAGGTCAGGCTACCATCAACTACGAGTCAAGGAGGAGGATGTACCAAAGACTACCTTTCGTACTAGATATGGCCACTCTGAATTTGTAGTAATGCCCTTCAGACTAACCAATGCACCAGCAGTATTCACGAGCCTAATGAATAAGATTTTTAGACCATACCTTGACGAGTTTGTAGTAGTGTTCATTGATGACATCTTGGTATATTCAAGGTCTGAAGAAGAGCATGAGCAACATTTAAGGATTGTCCTCCAAGTTCTTAGGGAAAATCGGTTATATGTCAAGGTAAGTAAATGTGAGTTCTGGTTGAATGAAGTTAAATTCTTAGGGCACGTGGTATCAGAAAATGGGATTGCGGTGGATCCAACCAAGGTGGAGGCAGTATTAGATTGGAGACAACCAAAAACCATGTCAAAAATCCGCAGCTTTTTAGGATTGGCCGGTTATTACCGGAGGTTCATCCAAGATTTCTCCAAACTAGCTAAACCAATAACTCGTCTGACGCAAAAGGGAGTAAAGTATGAGTGGGACGAAACTTGCGAAAAATCCTTCGAGGAGCTGAAGAAGAAGTTAACTAGTGGGCCAATTTTGACCATCCCAGAACGAGAAGAGGGCTACACTGTGTATTGCGATGTGTCTAAAGAATGGTTAGGTTGCGTGCTCATGCAAAATGAAAAGGTAGTTGCATATGGATCCAGGCAGTTGAAACCTCATGAGCGCAATTACCCCACACACGACTTGGAGTTAGTAGCCGTAGTTTTTGCCCTAAATCAATGGCAACATTACCTATAAAGGGAACAATTTGAGATTTTCACAAATCAGAAGAGCTTGAAGTATCTATTCACACAGAAGGACCTTAACTTGAGACAGAGACGATGGATGGAGTACCTTGAGGACTTCCAGTTCACTCTCTCATATCACCCCGGTAAGGCCAACGTAGTAGCAGATGCTCTAAGTCGTAAGAGCAGAGGGATAATGGCTAAGATCTCTGTCAAGGAATGGGATATGGTTAAGACACTCAGTGAGTTCAGGATCCAAGTAGAATCTCAAGATACAAAAGCATGGCTTAGTGCGCAGAAGGTGATACCTAAGTTAATGAATGAGGTCATGGAGGCCCAGAAGCACGATCAAGAGGTAGCCTACATCAAGGGACGTCTGGAATCAGGAGAGCCCATGCCCGATTAGGTAATTCACCCCGATGGGAGTTTAAGATACCGAGGTAGATTGTTTGTACCCAGTGACGAGTTACTTAGAGAAAGGGTACTGAAGGAATGTCATCATTCTGCATTTGCGATACATCCAGGAGGGACAAAAATGTACCAAGATTTGAAAAGGCAATATTGGTGGAACAGGATGAAGAAGGCAGTGGCTAAATTTGTAGCAAGATGTCTGACATGCCAACAAGTGAAGGCGGAACATCAGAAACCAGGAGGAATGTTGCAACCTCTACCAATAGCTGAATGGAAGTGGGAGTATATGACGATGGATTTTGTGACAGGGTTGCCTAAGTCATCTAGAGGGCGCGACGCTATATGGGTAATAGTGGACCGTCTCACCAAGTCAGTACATTTCTTACCCTATAAGATGACCAACACCTTAGAGTCTATGTGCAGACTCTACATTGGGGAAATCATTTGACTACATGGAATTCCGGTAGCTATTGTGTCAGATCATGATCCACGATTCACCTCTCGATTTTAGGGAAGCCTGCAGGAAGCTCTTGGTACGGAGTTATGTTTTAGCACCGCCTTTCACCCACAGACAGATGGACAATCAGAACGCACTATCCAGACGCTCGAAGATATGCTGAGAGCTTGCGCAATGGATTTTCAAGGAAGTTGGGAACGACATCTACCCCTAATTGAATTCGCCTACAATAACAGCTTTCAAGCTAGCATCGGTATGACACCCTTTGAAGCATTATATGGACGACCTTGTAGATTGCCGATTTGTTGGACGGAAGTGGGTGATGCAAATCTGGTAGGACCCAAACTTGTCCTAGAAACTACTGAGAAGGTCAAATTGATCCGACAACGGTTGAAGACTGCTCAGGACCGTCAGAAGAATTATGCAGACAAGAGGAGGAGACCGTTGATGTTTGAAGTAGGCAGCCACGTGTTCCTAAAGGTGCAACCCAAGCTTGGAGTCGTACGTTTTGGGAGAAAGGGGAAGCTGTCACCACGATATATTGGACCTTTCGAGGTATTGGAAAGAGTGGGTGAAGTAGCATATAGACTAGCTCTACCCCCGCAGTTAGCAGGAATCCACAACGTCTTCCATGTGTCTATGTTGAGAAAATACATCGCTGACTCGTCACACGTCCTCAAATGGGAAAATATCAGCCTTGACAAGGATGTTACATTTAAAGAAGGACCGGTAGCAATACAGGACAGTCAAGAGAAGAACCTTAGAGGCAAGACGGTTCACTTGGTGAAAGTGCTATGGCATCATCGGGGAATTGAGGAATCTACTTGGGAACGCCAAGATTGGGTGAAGGCAAATTACCCCGAGCTTTTTGAAAGCAGTATATAGCTGAATTTCGAGGACGAAATTGTTTTAAGGGGGATAGGTTGTAAGGCCCTGAAATATGTATTTACTTCTCAGACCCTAATGATGATTTATTTTCTTAAAACCCTCGTTTATTTGAATCAATTTGAATCTTGACAGTTACTAATTGCTAGTTTTATTTTTGTCCAAACAGAAATTCCCTAACCTAATTTAATTCTACTTAGGTTACATGTATTTAACTTCAAGCCCTCATATATTTTTTTTATTTCAAAACTTGCCCCAAAATAGTACTTATATCTTGTACCTTGGTATGCCATCGATCTTGCTATATATATATATATGTATATACACCTTGTACAGTGTGCCCTAGGACTAAGATTGACATAAAAAAAATATATAGCCCCTTCTAGGAGAAAGTGAGGAAACCATTTTTCAAAGCACATCATCATGACATTCTAGAAAAAAAATACAACCTAGTGACCTACCTAGGATGCAAAATCCAAGAATTAGTTTTATTACAACTAGAGGTGGCCTAAACCAATGGAACACACCTCCTAAGTCCCTTCCATTCCTTTAGAATTCAAGCAAAATCTTAACTTTCCATCCAATTCCAACTAAAGGGCTTTTATGTCCTTTTACCCCAATTTGCCTATATATACCACACACTCCCTAGCTTGCAAACATACACACAACACACTCACTCACACACATTTTGGTTAGAGAAAGGGAGGAGAGCAAGGAAGAGAAATCTAGAGGAGAAGGAGGAAGAAAAGAGAGTTTCTTGTGCAAAGCTTGGAGGGTAAGCCACCAACACAACCCTCTCTTCATTTTCTTTTCTAATGCATGTTTTTAAAGATTCTAAATAAAGTTTTAGATCTGTTATTATCAAGTTCCTATGTTGAAAATACTAAGATTTGAGTATTGTTTCCATCTCTCATGTATTTTACCCATTTTGGCACCAAACCATCTTCTTTTGTACACATCTCTCAACTTTTCATGGGTACTCTTTCAAACAAATTTTCTGAGTTAAACATGTGATAGTTAGCATATTTTCTTCACAAAAGAAATGAAACTTTCCCATGGTGGAACCCCTTTTTTTTTTTTATAAATTTCCTTGTTTTTGGCATTCTACCTTAAAACCTGTTTTTTTCAGTCAACTTCCAAAAATTCCAGAAAAATGTACAACAATATTCTGAACCTCCATTTTATGTCAAAACCTTCCTTAAGGAGTTAGCTTTCAACTAAAATTGGTTTCATCGAAAAACATTGAGTGGTTTGCAAGAAAATCAAGTTTTCGTAACAGTCGACAGATTTGGGCAAATTCTGGAACAGTGCTGGACTATTTTCTAAATAACTTAAAATCGGGAAAAGCAATCCCATTTTCGAAAAATGTTCTAGAAACTAGATCAAATTCTCTACGAACCATAGGAAAACCGAGCCCGGTGGATGAACTTAAGTAGTCCTTCCATATTAACCTTCATGTGATGTTAAATCTGGAAATTTGTTATGTTTGGATGTTTTATGCCCTTGTATTCATGAAAATGTTTAATGGCTTATTATTATATCTTGGCATGATGTTGTATGGGTATGTTATATTATTTATCTTCTTATCTTAAGGAGGCATGCTTATGTGGATTTTATTTTATTGTTTAGTTGGACTAACCTTGACTTAAAACACTTAATTCAACGAGAAACCTAATTGGGTGGGTATTGGGTTTTGGAACACTTGAGTAATGTTTACCACGAGGATTTTCCTCTGCAACTCGGCCGCTACAAGTGTTGCCTCTGCAACTTGACTTAGGTATTTTCCTTCGTGGAGTCTGTTTGGATCCTTGGCAGGTCGGACTTGCTTCGGTCCATTGTTGTTCCACTTCCCTTGGGCTTTAGCCCATGCTCATTTTTCATTCCTAGTTTGCCTCAGAAGGGCGACCTCAGCACTTAGGCCCATACAAAATTTGGGGCTTAATTTATGACCCTCTACACCATATCAAGCATGTTTACCACGAGGCTAAGTGCTTAGTTGATATACATGTTTGAATGCCAATGGATGAAGGCTTTTTCACTTAAATTGGGTTGATTTGATTAGTGTACATATGAGATTACTTTTTCAAGTAGTACATATTCAAACACTTTTCAAAACGAACATGAAATCAAAGCATTCCAAATTTTGTGAATTAGTCTATACTTGTGTGCATCACATAGTAAAGATAGTATAATAATCAGAACAAGAGCATATACTATACATAAGAATCACATCATGATTAGTAGAGGCCGATCTTTGATCGGGTGAGTGGGGTGCTCAATTTATGACCTTTCCCTCTCATACCTAAGTTCTCGAGCCGAGACACTTTAATGATGACGGACACGTGGCCTTTGGCACGAGTCACGAGTTTTCTAAATTTGTCAAAAATATTTAGGTGGCGATTCTGAAATCTGGCAATGCTGTCAATTTTTGGCATTTTTTATTCAAAATCAATTTTCCAAAAGATTTGTTGGATTTGGACTCATTTGTGTTTATTTGTTTTACATTGCACTTGTGAAATCAGATTCAGAACCATGGGAGTCCGAATTATAGGGCTATCGTATCCGAGGAGACTAAACCCTTCCGAGGAGTACAAAAAATTTGCTACAAGTATTATAAAGTGTTGAGAGGTTTAATTATTGAAAACATGATTTGTCCACTAGATCAATCTAACTCATATTTGGAATGGAATGGAATCTGAGGCTGCTACGTCAATTAGAGGTGAGAAAGAAACAATTTTCTTCACTTTTTAATAATGCAATTGTGTTTCTTATTGTGTGTTATTTTTTATTTTCCACCAAAATTCAGGTTTACCCAAATCATAACAGCCAATGAGCAATATTCTTTGGCAAAATAATAGTTTTAGCAATCTTTCACAAGTTCTTGTTCATATTATGTTCATAAATGTTAAAAGAAAAAATATGTATGATGTGCTTTTCTACAGTGCTCAAGTTTGTTTGTTTTTCATTTTGGATGTGTTTTACAGCACTATGGATGCCCTGGGTGTAATAATTGAAGAGATGGTCGTTCTACCAATCAGAGTGATATGGAATCTAATATATAACTATAGAGGTATCTTGGTAGATTACCACTTAATTTTTTAAATAATATGCTTATAAATGTATGAATTTTTATAAAACTAATTTGATTTTTATGCTTTTGCAGGTTGGTTAGAGTGGCTTCTGTCAACATCAATTTGGTCTACTTTTGTTTTGGTCATATGCTAGTTTGGGCAGCTTTTGCTGGACATAATTTAGTTGAACCTTAATGTATTGGTGGTAGTAGTCTATAAGTAGTGTTTTTTGACAAAAGTTTTAAACTTATGCCTATTTGATAATGGTCTATAAACAATGTCTTTGTTAAACTTGAATGAAACTAGTTTATAACAAATTTTGAATTGGGATTTTGAATTGTTTTATCTTGGTTGTAGTTTTAAAATTCTTGCATTGCTTGCTTCAATTTGCAAGATGTGAATTTTGGTTTCAAATTTATTTCGAAGTTCATCTCAAATGTGATACACTGAAAGCCATTATTGTAAGTGAATACAATAGACAAAAGGATGTAGACAAAGAGAATTTGATAACTTGATCACAAATGAATCACTGAACATTATTTGTAGCATTATTATTTTTTTTAATTTTTTATTTTTAAAGAACATGACATGCAAATGGTCAATATAAACCTTTGGTAAATGGAGCAATTATTTCAACCATGTGCTTTCGCAAACCAAATTCCATAAGATTTGATGCATAATATTATAAAGTTACATGACTCAGTACAAAATCAAAAAATAAATTAGCTATCATATTAACATTGAAACCCACTACATTTGTATTGAAGTCATAAAGTTATATATTGTTGAAGCATGTGATTCACAAAGTGGTACATTGATATAATGGTCTTTTCCAAATGATCATATCAATCTCAAATAAACAGTAGAAAATGTCCTTTTCTATTAACTTGACCATAAAACAATAACAATTCAGATGATTTTGCTCACCCGACTTTGCAATATGGGGCATCTTCTTGAGGACAATCCATCAACATAAAAACAATAATCCAATGAGTAACAAATTCCAGTTCACAGTGCAAATTAGAAATCACAGTATAGTTTTTGTTATAATACTCTCAACTGAATCACTTCTATGGACGACATTCCTATAATATAAGAAAGAAACAGAAAGGGAAGAACTCCAAAAGATTTCAAAACCACAAGCCAAAGGTAATGAAATTGAAAACCATCTATGATCCCATAATTGTACAGTTACTATTTCACTAGAAATACACAATATAATAGTTTTGATTAATGGATGGCATTCTTCAATCCTTGTTTCAAACCTATATCAAAGCTCACACATTTTACTCAAACTTTTAGCCAAATTAAAGAAGACACAAATGTTTATTCAGAAATTTTAATGTTATTTTGTGCTCTGATAGCCATTAGTGAATTTGTACTCAAATTTATACTAAAATATAAGTTTATCAATTATAGTGGTTTATATCAAATAAAGTTTTTACTCAAATTTCAAGATGGCCACACTATTGTTAGATCATATGTCAAATAGGTTCATTACTCTGAACCACACTTCTCACTCACCCACCATTCCGACACTCTTTCCTCAACCTCTAAACTTTCCCAGAATTATCAACCATATAAAATTGAAGTACAACGAGCTTAACTTTCTTCTCGTGCTTAATCTTATTGGGCTTCACGTATGTCATCTTCTCTCTCTTCTTTGGTCCTCCTCAAAATCGAAGAACCAAACGGAGAGTTGATTTTTTCTGGATGTTGTAAATAGCTTTTTTTGGATGTTGTAATTGGCTTTTTCTAGGATTCCAGAAAAAAGCTATTTACAACATCCAGAAAAAGCTATCTTAATACTTTTTCAGAAGGATAAGGACAATATAATTTTCAATTTTAGTTTAGGTCCTTCAAAGCTCATAGTGACAAAATTCTACAACTTTTATAACTCGTTTGAAAATTTTAAAATTCTATAACTTTTGATTTAGATCTTTGTTTTTTTATCAAATTTTTATTTTTTGAATTGTTTCTTCAAGATTTGTAAAATAAGATCCATGATGAATATAACATTCTAAAAAAAATGACAAAATTTCATTGATTTTGACTTGGTCATCGAAATTTCACTGACTTGGGTCAATGAAATTTCAATTGGTCAGTGAAATTTCGACTGGTAAGTGAAATTTCTCTATGTACAAAATTATTTTAATTTTTTTTTGTGTACACACATCAATAACAAATTTCTCTAACCCAAACAACAATAAAACAATGCAACTTCCAGTGTACACACACATCATAGGGAAAATTTTCTGACATAAGAGAAAACAAAATCAATGTCATTTCTCTGTGTACACACATAACAAAGAAATTTCTGTGTCTCAATTAGCAATAAAACAAAAAGAAAAAAAAAAAACTAATTTAGTTTCTTTTACAATGAGATATATAAACCAAATTTCACTAAGTTGACAAAAAATTCATAAAATTCTTTGAAATAATTCATTGACATTCATTTTAAACCACATAGAAATTTACAACATCATTGACATTCATTTAGTTTATCTATATACACATCACAAAAGAAAAATATGTCTTAAACAACAATAAAAAACAAAAATCAGCAAATTAAATACCTAATTTGTTCATCACCTATTTAAATCAAAGCACACATTTTCTCTTTCTAAAACTAACAAAACAATAATAACAACAAAAAAACAAAGCTCAACAAAAAAAGAAGGTACAATTAGACTCACAATCAATAAATCTATAAAATATATATAACAAACATTGTAAAGCTATTCTTATATCATCAATAACAATAAACAAGTCAAAACACAAACTTACAATCAAAAAGTTCAAAACTAAAAAATCAATATCTAAAATTCGCAACAAAGAATTGTTACAGGCTTGTTTGGTTTATTTTTGAGAAAAATTCTTTACAAACAAATTTTTAAGAGTAATCAAACCAAATAATTTTTTTTTAAAAAAATCTCAAAATTTTGTTTGGTTACCTATTTTCCAAAATTACTCTCTCTCATACACATCACATCAATCACTTTTTTTAAAACTCTCTCATCAAAATAATTTTTCCAAAACTATTCTTAAAAAAAGACAAACCAGAAAAGTTTTCGTACTTTTTATCTCAAAAACTACTCTATAAATACAAACCAAACAAGCCCGTTGGAACCCAACATGTTTCAACACAAATCCAACCTCGTTGCAAAGAACTAGCAAGCAACTCAGTGAAATTTTATTGACCTAAGTCAGTGAATTTCGATTGGTCAGTGAAATTTTGATGACCAAATTAGTGAAATTTCATGATGTTTTTTCTTTAGAGTTTCATATTGCTTATGAATCTTGTTGCAAGATCTTGTCAATAAGATTCTAAAAGTATAAATTTTATAAAAAAATGAGATGTAAATTGATATTGAGTTTTAAAATTTTGAAATCACTTAAATAATGTAAAAGGTGAGATAAAATACCTAAGCTACTAAAATAATAACACTGAGGGATTTTAATTAGGAAGAAAAATTATCTTTTACCTCTCTTACTATCCAAAACTATATGGAGGATGTATTGCTAATTTTTTCACTTTAAAAATATGACATTTTTTTCCCCTTTATATGGAATGATTGATAGAAAGAAAATAGAATGTTATATAAATTAAAATCTTAAAAGTAAAAACGCAATTATATAAATTTTATGAGTCTCTGTGTATTTTTTTAAAACATGAAGGAAATGTTAGTATAATTTACCATAAAAAGGGGTAAATTACACTCACCTCGCCTAAAGTTTGAAGAAGTGTAATTAGCTCCACATTTAAAGGGTTGTTTGGGATGTCCTCAATAAGTGTACTTTTTGACTTTTTATAAATATATGAGTTGGGTTTGAAGTGATGTGGTAGAGAGGTGATGTGACTTAAATAGGATGATGTGACTTAAATAGGATAGTAACTTTTTGATCTTTTTAAGAGATGCCAAACAAGGCCTTATTATAATTGTATTAACTTCCTTTTTACTACGACTAAAGAGACTGAATCTAATATAAATGAGAGGTACACTTAGGCCTAGTTTGGAAACAAATTATTTTAATAATTTTTTTGTTTTTTTATGAAAAAATATACAGAAAAATAGAGAGAGTGACGTGATAACTTATAGTGACATTTTAACTTTTTAGCTAAAATATGTAATTGCCAAACGAGGCCTTAAATAGAATTTATTTTAAAATATATGACAATTTTATTTTTTATTTATTTATATGACTAATAAATTACTCATAAAAAAAGAATATAATTATTATGTGAAAATAATATTGTAATTTTATTAAAAATGTAAAATTAATTATATTTAGAACAATAATAAAAAATCTCAAAATTTGTGGCTTCTAACAAAATAAAACATATTGAGATTGATATGGCTGACCAAATTTGTGATGGTAGACTTTATAGGTGCATAGTTAGGGCTAGTTTGGTACGTATTAAATAAATTAAAAAGTAAAAAAGTTATTATCTTATTTAAGTCACATCATCTTATTTAAATCACATTACCTCTCTAACACATCACGTCAAACCCAATCCAAACCTACCAATAAGTCAAAAAATACACTTTTTTAGGACATCCCAAACCAACTCTTAATAATTTCACTATTTGGTGGCTGTAATAGTGATTTTATGTTGAAGTTCTTTCTATAAATTGAGGAATGTTCCTTAAATCAGGTAGGAGAGGAGAAGTGTGAAGCAAAATACAGATGAGGAAATAAATGGTAAGAATTATATTGAAATGTAAAGTTAAAATTATTGAATAAAATACATAAATAGATTCTGGAAATTTATATTTAAAGGTTCTTCACGAGCCATATAAATTCTTAAAGAATTTAATTTAAATTTTTTTTTTTATATGTTGTGTTCAAAGTATTATTTTATCTGCTTTACATTTTCTTAATTTTTATAATATTGAATTTTTTTTAATCAATTTAAATTCTAATTTTTTGATTATTTTTAATTTAAATCATTTGGCTATTTTAATTAAGTAAAACCAACAAAAAGTAATTATTTTAGTTATTAAACTCAATGTAAATATACATAAAATAAAATATTTATTTTCATTAAATTTAATTACTAAAATATTTTTCATTAATTTTAATTAAAGAAAATAGAAAAATAATTTATATTAAAAATAAAAAAATAAAAAAAATTTAAATTAACAAAATTTAAAATTTAGAATTTATTTGATCAAATATTAGTTTTTTTTTTTTGAAATTTCAGGAGGTGAGTGTAATTTACCATAGTAAATATAAAGGTAAATTACAAACACACCCTTTGAGATTTACTTAAATTATAACTTATTTATATAATTTTTGAAATTACATTATGCCCTCAAGATTTCTAATTTCATAACAAATAAGTCATTTTATTAATAAATTATTAAATTAATTAATAATTTTTAATAATATTAAAATTTTATTTTAATTAATAATTTTGATAATTTTATTATTGTATATATAAATAGTTAAAAATTTTATTTTTTTAATTAATTCTGTTAAATAAAAAATTCTAATAGAAATATATTTATAATTTTTCTAATTATAGAAAATAATTCATATTTTAAGCAAATTTTATAAGTGTTTTTATAATTTATTAAATATAAAAAAATAAAAATAAAAATATGAAAAGCGTGTTATGGCGCCAAAACGGAGCCGCATTCGTAGCCACTTTTTCAAAAAGCGAGTCTGTCTGTCTGTCTCTAATGATTGTCTCCCAAAATCGACGGCGACTCCAAATCCCCAAAAATCGAATATCAAATCAAATACTGTAAAGAAAAAAAAGTCGAGCGACCCTCCCTCCGTCTCTCTCTCTCTCTGTAGTAACGCTCGCTCAGTGTGGGTCCAAGCTGCAAATTTCTAGGGTTTCTAGTTTTTTTTGTTTGGTGTGTGGGAGTGTTCTGCTCTATCAGACACGGATCGCCATGTCGACTACTGTTTGTGTTGCTTCTACGCCTCCTTCTCACTCCGCAACAACAACAACAACAACAACATCAACATGTGGCTCTCTCCTCCAGGAATTGCAGGCACTTCCCCTCCTCTCTCTCTACATTTACATTTTCAATCTTGGTTTTGTTTTTTGATTACTCTACTGTTACTGCTCCTCATCGTTTTGATCTTCAATTTTGTGATCATATGCCTGGGATGATAACTGCCTCCAAATGATCATTGAATTTCATTTTGTTATATTGAATCTCAATTTAAATTTTGTATGTATATGTGGATGTGATGTGTTTACATGTATTACACGTTCATGAGTAGAACTCAACTTCAAAAGGCGATGTGGAACTTCGCTTCACATTATGCACATCCATTGAGTTTATTCATTTGTTATTTTTGGCGGAGAAAAAGGAATATATTGTTTAAGTCTTGCTTTTGTAAAAAGGAAATGACATAATCTCGGAGTTTCAATTAATTAGAAGACTAGTTGATTTGTATTCTCTTTTCACATTATCACAGCACAACTGTGACTAGTTAATCTGGCTCATGCTTCTTTTAGTTTTGTTCATTCATATTTGTTTCCCCTGTTTTTCGGTATTCAAGTGAAGAAGCAATCATTGTTTGTGTTATAACTGATTGTATTTACGTTATGACCTGCCCTGATGGGTACTGATTTTAAATCATACATGTGAGTTGATTTTAGTTGAACTTTTTGACTAATATCAACTGTTAAAATTGGTTTGTTTTGGGACATTTTTTCTCTGCCAGAGTCAGAAAACATATTATTCTATGTTTCCTTGCCTTGAAAATCAAGGAAAAGTGTTGGTACTGGCAAACATTCAAAGTCTGACTGAAAAATAAAATTTCCTGATCTAAGGATGATTTTCCACATCATGTGACGAAAATAAGTAAATTGTTGTACTAAAAAAGTGCACTTTTTGTCTTTTTAGACTAAAAAAGTTGAGAAAAAAATATAGAGGTTTGGGTTATCTTTTTGGATTTTTTTGGAAAAATGTGTATTAAAAAATTGTATAAAAAAGAGTGTGTAAGAGGTAAATAGTGACAGGTGGGCCCCAGCTGTACCATTCGGCAGTGGGAGAGGAGTTGGAAATTATTGGCTATTTTTTTTACAAAGCACTGCACGGTTTTGTTTGGTCCGTGGAGGTCATCACGGGTCCCATTTTAATAATCTGAACCGTTCAATGTGTATAACTTGTCGAACACTATGTACCTATAAAAAATCACGTTAATCGGATATCGATAGCTATCTGATCAGATATATTTATTTTTCAATCATTAATTATAACACCATTCATTTGTCGCACATAACTGATCTGATCATATAGTTATCTATATCCGATCAATGTGATTTTTTGCAGACATATAGTACTCGACGAGTTCTACACATTTAACGGTTCAGATTATCAAAACGGGACCCGTGATAGCCCCACAAGCCAAACAACAGTGTGTGCCAAGCACACCCAATCATTCCCAATCATTTCCCACGCTTGCACTGCCGCTGACAGCAGCCGGCTGTTGGTCAAATCTGTATGTACTTTGGGTAATACAAAATTATTATTATTATTATTTTTTTTTAGTGAATAGTGATATCTTTTTGGATTTTAGAGTAACTTTTTGACTTTTTGTCTGAATTAGATCACCCCAAACCAGGCCTAAAGAAATAGATTTGCATAACTGAAACTAAAGAGTGTGCATAAAGAAAGCATGAATGAGAACCTTTTCGAGAGATGAGGGGAAAAGGGAGAAAATGAAAATGGCTTTTAAAGGAAATATGATTTTACCCATTTAAATCGTAAATTTAGACAGAAGCAAAAACCAAAAATATAACCACATATACACTCGTCCTAAATTTATGTTCATATATACATTGCAAATAAAAAAAAATATTTTTTGCAGTCTAGTAAAACTCTCAAGGAAAGGAAGATACAAGTCTTGGAGCATATTCCTGCTCTGTATTCTAATTTTTTGAAATTTGCTCCGTCCCATGTCTGTACTTGTGTTTGTGTCTTTGCTTCTTCGCACGCTACCTAGTAGTTTATAAGAAAATTTCAATGTTCTCTCTTCTTCTAAAATGATAATGCTGCTGTAATTCCTATGGATCTCTCAGTACAATAGTGCCCTGAGGAAAATATGTTGAGCTTTCGATTTCTCCTAGCATGTGTTATATATTTGGGTAAAAAATTTACTCAACAAACTCTATTGCCCTTTCGCCCACCTGCCTAATCAGTCATGCTACTGAAGCTCTCCTTGCTTGAGTTTTTTTTTTTTGTTGCACATATACTTGTATAATACTGACCTTGTTGCAAAATAGGAAATATGGGATGAAATTGGGGAGACTGATTGTGAAAGGGACAGGATGCTTCTGCAGTTAGAGCAGGAATGCCTTGACCTTTATCGGAGGAAGGTAGAAAAAACCAGAAAGTACAAAGCTGATTTGCACCAGTCATTGGCTGAGGCTGAAGCAGAAATCACTAACCTCATCTTTGCCCTTGGTCAACGAACTTCCATCCCATGGTTCTGCATAATTTTACTTCGTTGTTGTTGCTGATGATGATGATTATGTTAATATTATGGATTTATTATGTGTCTCATATGTTTATTTCTTTCTTCTGTAGTATGAGAATGTGAAGGGTACTCTGAAAGAACAAATGTCTTCTATAAAACCTGTTTTGGAGGATTTAAGGTTGATGAAAGAAAAAAGAATCAAGGAATTTTCTGAAACACAGTTGCAGATTGGTCAGATTTGTGCTGAAATAGCATGGAATGGCCAGTTTATTAATTCTGCTGAGCCACAAGTAAATGAGCAGGATTTGACTGTGAAGAAGTTGGGGGAACTGAAATCACAACTTCAGGAGCTTCAATATGAAAAGGTTCCTTTGATAAATGTGGTTTGGAATTATAATTATGATAAGACAGTAACAGAATTTCATTTCAGTTACGTTTACCCCTTTGTTTTGCTATATATGCAGACTCTTCGTTTGCAAAAAATTGATAGCCATATCAGTACAATTCATGCACTTTCGGTTGTTATGCCACTTGATTTCAACAATGTGATTACTGAAGTTCATCCGAGCTTTGCTGGTCCTGCAAATGGTCAATCAAAGAGCATTATCAATGAGATCCTTGCAAGGTTAACAGGTCTGGTCCATTCACTGAAGCAAGAGAAACAACAAAGGCTACGAAAGGTTACCTCTTGATGAATCTATTCCCTTGCTCTTTTTCTCTCTCCTCCCTTCCAAATATATATATTTGCTTGGCAACTTCACATTCACTTGAGTTTTCTTAGAGGGAAGATATCTAGTCAACATGGGCCTAAATTAAATATTGGAAACATGTTATTACTTCGTACCGTGCTTCATATTTCTCTTATGCACTGATTATGCAAATTTGCTATCTTGTTTCTCCATTCATGGAAATTTCGCTATCAATGCTTGGCTGTTTGTCTGCGTTCAGGGATTCATTTATGATCTGGCTTGTCTACCTTTTTAGCTTAGAAAATCATGTTAGAATCTTATAATGCTAATCCTTTCACGCTTAATTTTGTTAAACTGACTGTTGTGGCATTGGTCTTGGTTTAGTCAACTTAATCATCCTTACATCTCATTATTAGTTCTAATTTGCCACTCCAAACAGTATCTGTTGGTGTGATTACAAAAAACAAAATAAATATTGAGGGATTTTTGGAGCCAGATATCACAATTGCATGATGGCACGAAATTTAGCACTAGATCAATTTACATCCATGGGTTTTTTTCTTCCATCCATTATATTAAATAATGGGTTAACACTACACTTTCACAAAAAATAATAGCAGATTTTTGGAGCCAGAAATCACAATCGCGTGACAGCACGAAATTTAACACTAGATCAATTTACTTCCATGGGTGTTTTTCTTCCATCCATTATATTATGGGTTAACACTCCACTTTCACAAAAAATAATAGCAGGTACACAATAATCCAAATAAATAGATAACACATAGGCGGTGTTTGGGAAGTTTCTTTTCACTAAAAGACAAATTCGTTACAAAACCAAAAAAGACAAATCCAAACAAAATATGACATCAAACCCCATAATCATTTCACTTTTTCTCTCACAAACATCACATCCAATCACAGAAAAACTCAACTATCTTTCCAAACACAAATTTTTTTTTCTCTAATAATATCCTACAATTAAAAAAACCTTCAAAAAAATTCACTTCCCAAACACCCACTTAAAATAGTCATAGATGTGAAAATCATGTTTTCTTTATGCTGTGTTTGGTTGAGGGATTTGAGGAGGGATTTGGAAAGGGAAATGGAAAAGGTAGGTGAAATGTGAAAAAAATATACTTATATTTCACATAGTTTCACACACATTTTCCCTTTCCCTTTCCCTTTCCTTTTCCCTTTCCAAATTCCTCTCCAAATCCCCCAACCAAACACAGCATAAAGGAGATTCAAGTCCGCTGAAGTTTGAAAATTGATGCAACAAACCTTCTCTTGTTGCTCATGTCCTTCAAGATACGACAACCAGACAGTTCATTGTGTGGCTCAGACCAACCCTGCATACATGGGTGAGCTTGAAGCTTCAACACAAAACACCTTTCTTTGGCCTGAAAAAATATCTCAAGTGTTTGATTTAACCGAATACTGAGTAGCCCAGGCCTAATCCATTTGACTAACCAATTACACATGTGACTACATAATCGTTGATCAAGGTCTAAATAGCTTTTTTACTCCTAAATTCAATATAAAAGTTTTCTTGTTTTCGTAAGGAGTAACATAATGGGATTCAGATAATATATATATATATTTTCTTAGTTTTTTTGCCCTACTGTTTTTCAAATTTCAAAGAGTTTTCTGTTTCATGAAAAGCATAACCTGATTCAAAAAATAAATGGCAGCGATCCGGCACAATTATTCTTAATAATATTGATCAAATTCTATATAGTCTATTTGAAGCCAACTTTGTTGAGGAAAAACTCTACACAATATTCTTTCCCATGGACAATGTGCATAGCACATCTTTCAAAAATAATGCATGTCCAAAGATAGATTTCAACTTGACATTACCACTTGCAAGAATCTTGGTCATGTCATACTATATTAACATCAAGCATAATGGTTCTCTTTTCTAAGGGACTGCAAATTTTGAACCAATATTTGTCAGATGAAGTGCCTAAAAGCACTAAAATCTGCCCACCACCTTCCATGTATTGCTGCATGAAAATTTCTATAATCATAGCTATAAATGTCTTTTCAATAACATTAATCTGTGGGACATATGTTTCTAGTATCTACAAATTCGAGCAATATGCTCACTCTTGCCATAAATAAAACATTCATTATTTTGTTGATTCTGTGAAGGGGTTCCTTGGTTCTTTGAGCTGGGGCTACCTTTTTTGCGAGGTTTACTATAAATTTTTTTTTTTTTTTTGGACTTCAATAGAATAATTTCCAAAAAATGAGATTTAGGAAAGAAGTTATTTACAAAAATTAAATTTATCTTTGTGGTGGAATGTCCATTTCCATGTTACACATTGATGCATGCATCTCCTTCTGCTACACCAGAGGGGCTTGTTTAGATTTCCAATATTACCATTGCGTTTCTTGTGTTGTCTCCAAATTTTAGATCCCTTTAAAATTATTGGAGTGATTACCAAAATTAAATAAATGTTGAGGGAATTTTGAGGGAATTTTGAGCCATAAATCACAATCACAAGAATACCTCAAATTTTATATGGTGAGACTAAATCAACCTGCATCCACAGGCTTTTTCTTTCATCCATGATATTAAATAATGGGTTAACACATCCTCCACAATCACAACAAATAATAGTGGGTACACAAGTTCCCCAAATGAATAGATAGACATAAAACAAATTGAGGCACATAAATCTCGTTATCTTTAGAAAGAGTCAAGCCCTCAATGGTTGTCAAATTCTTGAAAATTGGTGCAACAAATCTTCTCTTGTGGCTTGTCTCTTCTAGAATGCAACTTGCAATAGTTTGTCGTGTGGCTTAGACCATCCTTGCACAAGTGGCCAAGCCTAAAGCTCCACTATAGAAATGCTTTCTTTGGCTTGAAAAGCTCTCAAATGTTAGTCAGTCTTTTGGAAGAATATTATTGATATATTATTAGCAATAATGCATGATTTGTTAAAGGTTGTGTAGCTGGGTTCATTTATAGGCTCTACGGCTTTCGGACATTAATGATGACCTAGTAAATATGATGACACATCAGATCCAATGTAAATTAGTTATACAAATGTTTTGTGTGGATGGACGGATGGATGTACCTTATAAATGTCATGTGTACATTTAAATATTTAAATATTGCTAGGACTCGTGAGTTTAAAGCGTGTTTTTACTAAGAAGGGATGTCAATTCACATGTATAGCTCATGAATTTTTTTAGCCAGGTGATGTAGGATCTTGGGTATTACATTCACCCTTCATACGACCACATGTTCTTGTGGGGTCAATGGTTCTAACCACGTTGTTGCCATTGTCCAAAGCCATTGCTCGCCAGACCAGTGCACTAAGGATGCATAGTATGCATAGCTTCACCCACACACTGCTAAGCAAGTCTTGGTTTGATACCAATTATAACACCCCCATCCTAAATAGTAATAATATTGTCCGCTTTGCCCAAGCTCTCGACTTTAAAATGGGCCGTTACTAAAAGGGATGTAAGCTCACATATAGAGTCCAAGAAGCCAAATGAGGTCTACCATGGTATTACATGATTCCTCTGTTTACAGGTCATCCTTTACGAGACATGAGGTGCTTATTCCTTGAGAAGGTTTGAACACTTAGATCTAAATGGTATTGGGGAGTTTGTAAAGGTTCTACTAGTGTTAAAATAGATTTGTAGTTAAATATTTTTCAATTGGTTCCTAGTTTTAAATTTCCCTTCGTTGAGAAATGTTTTAAACTCATCATATTAACCTTGAGGTTATGGGTTCGAACCCACGGGCACCTACTTTGTGCATATTATGTCAAAGGATAGGTCGACCCCCAATTTAACCCTCCCAAACCCCATCCAATAGTCTTTTATTTTTATTTAAAATTAATTAATTAATTATTTTTAATGTTGAGTTGGAAAAAGCTATGAATGAATTAAACCATCCCGTTGATGGCTAGTTTGATAGGTTTAGAAATTTTCTCTTTTTTGTGGTTGTACAAAGAAGTTGTAGTTCCTAGCGTTTGGTTTTTTATGTACCCCCGAGAAAATTACAAATTGTGTGCAGGTAATAAAAACTTGTAAATTGTTTTTAGGCGACTTCTTGTCCCCCTGCTTTTGTGCTCCTTTTGTTCTTTTCTTTTTATTAATAGCATCTCTTTCTTTGTTGTTGATATATGTATATTTTTTTTAAATGATGCGAAAAAAATGAAGATTCAAGAGCTCATTTAGCTATAGTTTGAGAGGAAATATTTGGGGAGCTTTTAAAGTATGTTCAGGAAATTGTGAGTGCTAATGTTAGGACATCTTCATATTGTTGAAAAAATATGGTTTTATTTTGTTGAGAAAGATGGCATGTTGTGTTATGTTATGTATACGCTTTGTAGTTGTTGCAATGAGGATTGTGAAACTGACATCAAGAATTAGAGGGCCTAGGAGAAAGTTAAATGGTTTAGACCGATTTAATTTCTCAAACACACATTAATGTGTACTAATTGGGCGTTGTTTTTTTTTTTTATGTTCAATAGAAGTAGTGAAAACCAAGACTAGTTTGTATTTTCTCTGAACGTCATGTCACCTCAGAAAAGTAGTGGAAGGGTCAAAGAAAAGAAGTGCATATTTGTTTCTTTTTGGGGTCTGATAATGAAAAGGAGTAAAACATCGTTTGATTCTTGTTAGTTTTATTTCAACTTTGTTCCTTTGGGCCTCATTACATTGCACCAGCGAGGATTACTGCAACCAGTTATGATAAAAAATTATGTGACTGATCAGGCACTGCATGTGACCTTTTGTGATTTGCAAATCATGCACACAATTTTTGTATGACCTTGCTTTATTAAAAATAGTTTAAAGTGGTTTCAAGTGTTGGGCTAATTAGGAAATAAAAAGGGGCAAAACACAGCAGGTTAACATTGGCCGTAACTTGAATAGATCATCGAAAACTAATGAAACTATTATGGTTAAATTATATTGACCCCCCCTGCATAGTCTGAAATCACACTGTTACCTCAGGTATTTTAGAAATATTGTTGCCCTCCCTTGTCAGTTAACAGTGTTACGTGATGCATTGAATTTGCTATAATACCCTTTATCATTTCTCTCTCTTTTTCCTTCCATCTGTTGGTGGCTCTCTTTCATCAACCTTTGTGTTTCTCCTTCCCCTATTAGTTGTCCAAGCACCACCATTGTCTCCAACCAACCACACCAGGATCCACCACCAACAAGCACTACGATTAGGACTCCCTTTTGAGGCTGATGATCTAACCCATAAATTTGTTAAGTTGCCAATTTTCCCAAAAGCTTGAGTTGTTAGGAAATAGGCCTAACAATGTATATCAAGCTATCCAATACTCTTCCTCACGTGCAACACTGTCTTGTACGTGGAGAGACAAACAGAGAATTAAATAGAAGGAGAAACAAACAACCAAACAGAAAAGCAGAAATCAAACAGGGACAGAGAGTAAGAAATGCCAACAGAGAGACTTGAACCTAAGACTTGTCTCAACCTGAGCTTTGACACCATGTTAAGTCACTAATTTTTCCTAAAGCTTAAGTTGTTAGGAAATGGGCCTAACAACGTATATCAAGCTATCCAACAAATTTATCATTACAGTCCTATATATATCCTTGGATTAGTCAAATAGCTCAAATTAGTCAAGTACCCAACCCCCCAACTACATAATGTACCCAACAATAGACAAACAATTTCTATCCATACTATTTTTGCAATAAAAAGAACCAAATCTGAACTCAGGATTTCAATTGACGTGCTGTATATTCTACAAGATTTAAATAACTATGTTTTCAGTTAATCACATTTTGATACTTGCTCACATACTTAACAAACATATTTTCAATCATTTTGAATCTCTACACAAGTCTTGGGTTTATTCTCATCAAGATTAGATGATTCTTCAACTAAATAGGTTAAATCCTTTGCCAAACCTTCAACTTTACATGCTCATGGTGTCTTGCAATGGAGATTAGGTGGTGGTGCATAAGGGCTTAATGGGTACATTGGAAAAGTTATTTGATGACGTTGGTACTTTTTTTTAGTCAAAAGGTCTCACAAATGGGTGAAATTGATACCCTAAAATCAAAAGTAGGGGAGGGTAGTGATATTTTAGATTAATAAGGGGAATTAGTGTAATTTTCAAAGATATAGAGGTGGTGTCAATGTAATTTGCCCAACTAGTTATTCTTCTATTCTTCAATCTTGATTCCCTTTTTATTCTCCAAAAATCTTGCTGTTAATCTAGGGAGGAATCAATAATGTGTTCTCGACTTGATTTTGCTATTAAATTTTGTTGAGGATATAAACAATAAATTTACACCTCTCTAACAACTTAAGTGTTGAGATGAATTGGTGGTCAACAATTTAACATGGTATTAAATCAAACAATAAATCTTGTGTTTGATCTCACTGTGAGAATATTGCCTGTATTTAGTTTCTCATTTTTCCTTTTAGGCTTAGGAATTAGAGTTCTATATCAGTGATGTGTTCGTTTAGGCTTAGGAATTAGAGTTCTATATAAGTGATGTATTCTTTGTTTAATTAATTCAGTCTAATAGACAGTTTCATTCAGAAAACTTACATGGTATCAGAGCTTTGTTGGTTCTGATCTTTGGTTTGCTCAAGATTATCCACACTGGTTCGTTGGGATTCAACCTATTGGTTCATCCCATCTGTTCGTCGCTTCTGTTCATCGTAAATCATTGATTTGTTTGATTCATCTGATTCGTTCAACCTGTTTGGTTGGGTCGTTTGCTTCGGTTGGTTCGAGAGACCTATCTGGTTACTTTGTCTCCTCTGTTCGTAGGCTTCTTCTCTATCGCATCTGGTTACTAATTCGTCGTATCCTCTCGTTCATGGCTTCTCTCTCTTTTTCTCGGATTTTCTGCTTCGTGACCCATTCGTGAAAACCCTAGCTGTTGGTTTGTGATCTCTTTCGGTGTTCTAAGTCGCGATCTCTCTGGTTCACTGTGGTTTCGAAATCTCGACATCAGGCTGTCGTTGGACTCGTGAAGTTGGGCCGTCGCCATCTCTCGACTTGCGAGGTTGGGTCATTGCGACATTTAGTTGCCTTGTCGCCTTGTCTCTTACTGTCTGCTCTGGTTCGCTGTCTCTCTGTCTCACTCTCTCACTTGTTTGAGTCTGGTTCTCTCTACTAAACACTAGGTTATTGATATATTGTCAATTAGTTCTTCAATTTTTATTTATTGTACTTTGACCCCTTAGATTATTTATTTTTTATGGTTATCACACTTTGCCCCATCAGTTCCCTTATCTTTTCCTTCTGGTTCATCACAATGTCGGAAGATAAAATTCAGACTATTAAATGCAAACTTACTGGTGACAACTATCCTTATTGGTCTAGTGTTATGAAAAATTTTCTTCTCGGTTGAAAAAAATGGAGATGTTTCTGGTTTTGTTCCTTGTCCATTGGATCCAAAACAAGAAGAATATCTGACTTCCTATGACATTTGGGATTGTGATAATGCCCAAGTTTTAACCTGGTTTCATAATTTTGTAGATAATCGTATCGGGATGATGTTCTCTAAATACAACATTGCCAAAGAGGTGTGGGATTACTTACAGAGTGTTTATCAACAGTCTAACTTTGCCAAGCGGAATGAGTTGGAAACAACTATTCAGAGTGCTCGTCAGCGGGAACAGCCTATTTAGGACTTCTATATTGAAATGACAGGTCTTTGGGATCAGTTGGCTCTTATGGAACCACCTAGTCTCAAGATACTTAGATGCTTATATTAAGTTTCGGGAACAAGGTCGTTTAGTGTAGTTCAATGGCTCCCTCCCTTCAATATAAGGCTATCCGAGGAGGCATCCTTCATCGGTCTCCTCTTCTCTCTGTGGATGCTGTTGTTTGTGAGATCCTTTTCGAGGAAACCCATCTTAAGACGACCAGTCAGACTCTGTCTCCTTTTTCTTCTTGGCTCCGCCTGAGCCTCCTTTATTATCGACTCCACCTCCTCATCAGCTTCAGGCCACTGCGAAACCCAAGAAAGGACCATTAGGTCTAGATGAGTGTGCTTTCTGTCATCAGAGGGGTCACTGGAAGAACAACTGTCCCAAGAAGGGACGTTAGCCTACTCCGTCTTCTTAAGCACAGTTTTACAGTCCTACTCCAAGTACTTTCCGATCTCCTGTTGTTTATACTGCATTTGCTCCAGCTTAAATCCTGACTTAGCTTCCTTGAGTGCTCAGATTGCACAACTTTAGCATATCCTGTCCACCTCTCAACCATCCCCATCTGTCTCCGCTCTTATCTCTCTTCATTCAGGATTGCTTGGGTCCTCTTCAGGTATGCCTTCTTCTATCTAGCCTTTTGATTCTGGTGCCTCTCATCATATGACTCCTCACATTTCCTTACTTCACAACTATATTCCTCCACCCATTCCTATTACTATTAATACTGCTAATGGGTCTGGTATGTTTGTTCTGTCTATTGGGTCTATCTTACTCTCTGCCATGTCTACTATTACTTTTCCCTCTGTTCTTTATGTCCCCAACTGCCTATCAATTTATTATCTATCAGTCAATTTGATGCTTCTGGTTTTGATGTTATCTTTTCTTTTTCTGTCTGTTGTGTATAGGATCGGGTGTCCAAGAAGCAGATTAGGACCGACTGTAGAGTTGGAGATCTCTATGGGGTAGAAAGCTTGCATCTTCCCTTATCCACCTCTCCAGTTGCACTTTTCTCATTTCAATTAGATTCTCAGTTGAGTCAATTTTACTTGTGGCATTCTTGCCTCGGTCATTTGTCTGTTGACCGCTTACGGTCTTTAGCTCAGTCAAGGTTGTTGGGTAAAGTTTCTCCTAGTCAAATTGATGACTGTCAGGGGTGTAAACTTGCCAAAATGTCAGCTTTACTATTTCATAAAAGTACGTGTATTTCAGTTTCTCCTTTTGCTCTTGTGCATACTGGTGTCTGGGGACCCTCTTTTGTTTTTACTAAAGGGGGTTTTGCATAATGTGTCTTTTGTTGATGATTGCACCTGCTATACTTGGGTTTATCTTATGATGCATAAATCTAACTTTTACCAAATATACCATAACTTTCAGTCTGTGATCACTACACAGTTTGGGTCTACCATTAAATTGTTACGGTCTGACTTAGGCGGGGAGTATTTTAAAACTGAGTTCTACGAGTATCTAGCTAAATTGGGTACTATTCGCCAAACTTCCTGTACTAACACACCTGCCCAAAATGGTCATGTTGAGCGTAAACACTGTCATCTCCTTGAGACAGTTAGATCTCTCATTCTTTTTGTCTCTGTTCCGGTTCCCTTTTGGGGGGGGAGGGGGAAGCTTTCTTCTCAACCGCATGCCTACCCCTTTACTCTTTGGCCGTTCTCCTTATGAGGCCCTATTTTCCTAACTCCCTAATTACTCTCTCCTTCGTGTTTTTGGGTTTGCATGTTTTGCCCTTCTTCCTCGGAAAGATAGGACAAAACTTAGTGCCCGGTCTGTCCTGTGTGTCTTTTTGGGGTACAATCTTACTCAGAAAGGCTATTGATGTTATGATCCTGTTTTCCGCCGCCTTTATGTCTCTTGCCATGTTGCCTTCCTGGAGCGTCTAGCTTACTTTCAGCTTCCTCCTCTTACTGCTCCGGTTTCTAAAGAAGATTTGGTTAACATTGATCAATTTCCTTCTGAAGTCCCTCCAGATGAGTACATCTCTACTGTTCTCTATGAACTTGTTCCTTCTCCTCCTACTACACTTTCTGTAGAGTCCCTCTCCACTGTACTCCATGAGTCTGTTCCATCTCTCCTTCTTCTCCTCTTCTGTTGTTAGTTTATTCTCGTTGCAAAGCTCTCTCTCCACCAGTTGTCTCTGTCCCTGCTGTTGATCCTCCTGCTTCTGTCGACCCTGATCTGGCTAATTGTAAGTATCCCCTTCGCGTCTGTAAATAGGTAATCAAACTTAGTTTTGCTAAATTATGTTTTTCTCTTTCATATTGTACGGTTTTATCTACTATTCACTCTTTTTCAAAACCTCAATTTTACAAGGAGGCCTGTTAGGATCCTAATTGGATTTAAGTTATGGAGGATGAGTTGTTTGCATTACAAAAAACTAGTACTTAGGAGTTGGTTCCACTGCCTGCTGGCAAGAATCTGAATGGTTACAAATGGGTCTATAAAGTCGAGATTCATTCTAATGGTTCTCTTGAGCACTATAAAGCCCGTTTGGTTGTCAAAGATTTCTCATGAGAATATGGTATTGATTATGAGGAGACCTTTGCTCCTGTTACCGAGATGATTACTGTTCGTACTTTGATCTCTATTGTTGTTGTTTGTCATTGGCCTCTTTATCAGACGGATGTTAAGAATGCTTTTCTTAATGACCATCTCATTGAGGAGATTTACATAGGTCCTCCCCCTGGCCTTCACCATTCCTCTGGTTAGATTTGTCGTCTTCGGCGTACACTGTATGGTTTGAAGCAATCTCTTCGTGCTTGGTATGATTGCTTTGAAACAGTTATTACTACGCTTGGATTTCATCCTTGTGTTCACGACTCTGCATTATTTCTCCTCCACACCTCTGTTGGTTTTGTTGCCTTATTATTATATGTGGATGACATAATCATCATTGGCTCTGACTCTTCTGCTATCTCTGAGGTCAAGTAACATCTCTTCCGCATTTTCAAAATGAAAGATTTGGGATCATTGCAGTATTTTCTTGGTATTGAGGTGGCTTCTTCTCTCAAGGGTTACTTTTTGTCCCAGGCTAAGTATGCTAACAAGGTTATCCATCGTGCCGGTTTTACTAACACTAAATTTTTTGATACCCCCATTGAGCTTAATGTGAAGCTCAACACTACTGAGGGTGTTCCTCTAGACAATCCTACGTAATATCGTGAGTTTGTGGGTTGCTTAGTCTATCTGACAGTTATTCGCCCTGATCTTGTCTATGCTGTCTGTGTGGTTAGTCAGTTTGTTTCTGCTTCTCGCTCTACACATTGGGCTGCTTTGATTCGAATTCTTCTCTATCTTTGCAGTACTATTTTTCAGGACTTGCTATTCTCTTCTACTTCTTCCTCTTAGATTTGGTGGCCTATGCCAATGCTGATTGGGCTGGTATTGTTAATGATCGTAAATCTACTTCTAGTTTTTGTATGTTTCTTGGCAATTTCTTGATTTCTTGGAAAAGCAAGAAATAAACTGTTGTTGTCCGTTCTACTGTCGAAGCTGAGTATCGTGTTATGACATATGTCACTGTTGAAATTGTCTTGCTTTGTGGTCTCTTACTTGACTTGGGCGTCCCTCAGCCTTCCCCGACCTCTCTCTATTGTGACAACCAAAGTGCTATTCAAATTGCTCATAACACTGTCTTCCATGAACGGACAAAGTATATTGAGATTGATTGTCACTTCGTTCGTTAGCATCTGCAGTTTGGCTTTATCTCGCTTCCTTTTGTCTCTTCGACTCTGCAACTTGCTGACTTTTTCACCAAGACTCACACCACTGCTCGGTTTCGATTTCGGTTTCTTCTTGACAAACTCTCAGTATTTTCTACTAAAGCACCTTGAGTTTGAGCAGGGGTGTGAGAATATTGCCTATATTCAGTTTCTCCTTTTTCCTTTTAGGCTTAGGAATTAGAGTTCTATTAGAGTTCTATATCAGTGATGTATTCGTTTAGGCTTAGGAATTAGAGTTCTATATAAGTGATGTATTCTTTGTTTAATTAATTTAGTCTAATATACAGTTTGATTCAGAAAACTTACACTCACCGCCTACCTAATAATTGTAATATTTGTATGTGTTTGGCCTGCTTCTAGATGAGAGCCTGTCCACATGTGAGGGGACATTATGTGGATATAAATAATAAAGTTACCCCTCTCTAACGGCTTAAGCTTTTAGATGAGCTGATGATTCAAATCTAGGTTCATAAACTGTTGACTAATATCATCTTATTCCATTCAATCAGTAATCTCAAATCTGTTAGTTTTTCATCCTTCTTCCTTTTGACTATCCTTTATGCAACTTCTTTCTTGAATTGTAGCTTCAAGATTTTGGGAGAACTCTTATAGAGCTTTGGAGTCTCATGGACACATCTGTTGAGGAACAAAAGAGGTTCGACCATGTCACTTGCTTAATTACTTCATCTGTTGACGAGGTGTCAAAGCCAGGATCCCTTAGTTTGGATGTCATTGAGCAGGTGATAATTTCTATTTTATATTTTGAAATGTGTTGTTAATAAGTTATAATTTTTCTGTTGCTTACCATTAATATATTCTCTTATTTCTAGACTGAAGTTGAAATTGAACATTTGAATGTTCTAAAAGCCAGCAAGATGAAGGAACTGGTATTCAAGAGGCAAAACAAGCTTGAAGAAATCTACAGAGGAGTTCATATGGATGTAGACAGCGACACAGCACGACAGATTCTCATCAGCCTCATGAATTCTGGTTCAATTCGCCTTCTGTCTTTTATCAAGTCTATGAAGAATTTAATTTGCATGTTGTTTTCTCAACACAAATTCTTTTCCTTTTTTCATTTTTTAAGGTTTAGATCTGATATTTTCAATGCTTGTCACTTGCAATTCTTTTGATACTTAAACATACCCAGGCGGATCACCCAAGGCACACATACAATTTGTTGTAACATAAGAGGGAATAAATGAATAGAAATAAGATAGATTATTATCTGTTTCATAATTTTTTCATTAAATTATTAAGATTATTATGTGTTTCAAAACTTTGTCATTAAATTATTATCTCTAATTGCATTCTTCTCAAAGAACTTATTAGAAGGGTGCTGTATCCGTCTTGGTTACAATACTGCTTGGAGACTTGTGGATACATATCAATATTTCCATAATTTGAAGAAAATTTCTTTAATTTTGAGAAGTATCACATATTTTTAGATGTTGTATGTCTCACATATTTGAACTTTTATGAAATTGAAATTGTAATAATTTTACATAACATTGCTATTGTTGTTAGGATAAACACAAGCTAAGAAGCATAGACACGGGCGTTGACACAACATGGATATGACACGAACACGTCGACATGCCAATTTTAAAAACATGCAGGACACAACATGTAGGGGACACACATGAAATATATAATTTTATATATTTATTATTTATCATATATTTGAATATATCATTCAAAGATAATAAAAAATGTTATATTACACTTATTTTATTAATCTACATTGTTTTTACGTTTATTATTGTATCTTAAGTTATTTAGTTCAAACATATAATTAGTTCATGTGTGTAGGATGCATGTGTTTAAGTAATGGATATGTGTGTCTTCCAAGTGTCCGGATCTAAAACTTTTTAAAAAATAAGATACGTTTTGACGAATGTCGGACATGTGTCGGGAAGTGTCCAACTAGTGTCGGTGTCGGTGTCTGTCTGACACAAATACGACACGAATACACCACCTTCTTAGAAGTGTCCGTGCTTTTTGGAATGCAAGAATAGTTTTTCAGTATTTTTCTTATTTCTTAGAGAAGAAGAAAATAGTGAGATAAAGCAGTACATTACTTTTAATTTATTGAATTGACATATATTAATGTGTCATACATGTGATGTGTCCCATATTTGTATCCCTATTTTATGGCAAGGATAAATAAAAAAAATAATGGTATTAAAATTGAATTTCAACAATTAAGTGAGTAAAACGTGTGCACAATGCTTCTGCATATGACACTTTAAGTGTGGAAAGGAATAACAGATTGACAATATAAATAATTTAGATTTGATATTGAAAGATATTTTTATAGGACTTACTGAAATTTAAAAAGTAAATTGGTTGCAGGCTCTTAAACTAATACCTAATTCCGAAATAATGGTTTTTTCTCACCCAAGAAGCATGAACACTTATACAAGCAGGTGGCATGTCTGTATCGGTCGTCAAACACTTCGCAACACTTGTTTGATACGCCTCCAAACATGTCCGATTATTTTTTTTAAACATTTAGACTCGAACACACTTCAACACACATGTCCATTGCTTAAGCACACATGAAACACATTGCAATAAAATAATTTAGGATCCAATCATAATTGAAAAGGATGTAGATTTTTACTTATTAATCCCACCTTTGTTAAACTTTAGGAATTAAGTTACAATGTATCTGTTTATTATCTTTGAATGAAGTATTTATATCTATATATAACATATAATAAATATAAAAAAAACTATACATTTTGCGTGTAACCCTCATGTTGTGTCCTGCATGTTTTGAAAATTGTCGTGACGTTATGTTTGCACATTTGTGTCTGTGCTTCTTAGTTTCCCACTATTTTTTGAGCTTACGTATAATACATTACTTTAAATTATATATATTTTTTTATAATGAACTTATCCTAGTCATACTCATCCTATTGTTTAGGTTTTCTCGTATCTGTATTTTGTATTCTGGTCGTACTTATACTTGTATTGATTCTGTATCCCGTATTTGTATCTATGTCCTATATCCATGTTTCATAGATCAAAACCAAACTATCAAATTTGTCTAATTCTCGAGCCCAAGGCATGGGCACTTAACTAATATTTGAGGCAAATATGTGATGTGATGTGAGTAACCTAACAAGGGAGTTTCAAGTCAATTATGCTGTAAAAGTCAATTTACTCAACCTGCTCGCTTAGCATAAGTTCACCTTGACGTGGTGGATATATATCTTTTACCCTTATCCGACTGTTTGGGTGTCCAATGTGGGTACTTAATTCAAAAGAGTCCATTTAACATTGATTGTCTCTCCAACTTTCCCTTGCCCTACTGTGTGCATTGACATTTGTGTGCTATCCTCTTGTCTTTACATTTCTGATGTCTACTTTCTTGCACTTGCTGTAACTACTTGGTGATTAAAAATAAAATTTTGATCTTTCATTTTATATTTTTCCCTAAATAAGAACTCTGTGGAGATGATACTTAGCATATGCAGTCTTTAATGGCTAAACTGGTGCAAAGATTTTTTCTTAATATATATATATTTTCATGACTTTTAATAAGAGTATATTAGCAAAGTGTGCCTTAAAGGGGAGAACCCTGAACAAAAAGGCCAAAATCATTAGATATAAGAAGAAACAGCAAGAAGAAACTTCTCTCTCAACCTAAATAATAGAGTAAGAAGAGGAGACTTTTTCAAACTACACAAAGAAAGTTTCCCGTTTATGTTTTTTGTGTATTTGCAAACAGAAACAAAACATGTTAAAAAATACCCATTTTTTGATACGTATCTTATTATATGAAAAAAGATATGAATCATAGACTTGCATTGTTGGTTTCTTGAATCGTGAGATATGTTTCCGTAGCATACGATTTCATATCGTATCATGATTCAGCGTGTATTGTACAATTAAATAATTTACCTTTTTCAACTTTGGTCCCATTAACAGCTTTTTCCGTCAATCACTATAATTGACACTTATTGATTAATTTGTAATTTTAAAGATAATTTTTCCATGTTTGGTACTTTATCCTTGCAATATATTTGTATATTATAGAAAGATACATATTTCTTTTTTATCTATATTCATATATAATTATGTATCTTACAAATTACAACACACGATATGATACACAATATATAGAAGTGCTATAATGATACACGATTCATTTCATGATTCAGTAACACTTTTCATATCATTTTCATTTTTGTACAAAAACAATTTAAAAAAATTTACCAAACAATTAAAAAATGTTTTCCTAACGAAGTTTTCCATATCAGTTCTTATTTTTTTCTGTTTTATAGAACAGGAAACATGAAATGAAAACGAAAACAATACCAAACATGCTCTTAGTAGCCTAAAAAAATTTCATATTACATTCTCTCTAAATATTCCATAGAACACCCAAAGATGTAGTTTACCACCTCTTTCTTTTTGACTTTTGGAAGGCACAAAGAATTTAAGTAGTTTTTATGTCTTTATATGTCTGTACAGGTAACGTTGATCTGTCTGATCTTCTTTTGAGCATGGATGATCAAATTGCGAAAGCTAAAGAGCAAGCTCTTAGCAGGAAGGATATTTTAGACAAGGTGGAGAAATGGAAACATGCATCAGAGGAGGAGAACTGGCTTGATGAATATGAAAGGGTAATTTTATCTATAAATTATATGAATTGTTTTGTGCTTGATGGTCTTGTTTGCTGTTTAATGTATGGGTGATAGATTTCTTTTTGCAAAATTTTGGCTCATTTAGGGCTCGTTTGGGAATTGGCTATTTTAGTGGCTTTTTGACTTTTTACGAAATGATGTACAAAAAAGTAAAGAGCAATTATAGCGACCCTTTGGATAAAATTGAAAGTTGCCAAATGAGGCCTTAGTCTTCATTTCAGGTTGTCAAATGGTTACACATGTATATTTTCACCGTTACAGTTTGTTTAGTGTTATTTCTAAAATAATGGTTTTATGTTGGCAAGATGAATGGCATGTTGCTTAATTGTTTCCAAATGACTTGTTGCTTGATTCATAGTGGATTGGTTTCTTTTTTTTTGTTTTGGTGGTATAATAAGTTATCTTGGTGTTAAACTTCTATTATGAACTTTGGTGCATGTAGGTTTTGTTTGCCATTCTCCATTCTTTTTGTTCGTTTTACCCTTTAGTTTCCATATTTTAGTATTGCAGAAGGAAAATGCAAGGGAAAACAGAATTATTATACAGAACTTTCTTCCAGATTGTTGTGGTAGTGGTGTTCTTGCAATTATGAATTAGTGTTGTTTTCCTTTCACTTTTTTTATTTTTATTTTTATTTGTCTTGCTTTAAACTGATAAGAGAACAATAAACTCCATTTTTCATGAACATTTTTTTGTGAGGGTACGGTTTTTGGGCTTGGGCTGTCGGCTTGTACAACTTTGCATGTGGGTCCTTTGGAAATCTAGGTTCATTGAATTGTAATCTCAAGACATTGTGCTGACCCAAGGGCATGCTCGTTGTGTCTTTGGGCTTGATGAGTGGGTTGTTTTCTGCTATAATAGGTTTGAATGAACTGAAATAAGCCGTGAAATCCACTTTGCTGGACCAAACTGTAGGGAACAGAGAGAGAGAGAGAGAGAGAGAGAGCTCAGTTTTAGATCACTACTTGTCCTAAAAGTTTAGCTCACGTGCAGCCATGTCTTACATGTAGAGATGCAAATATCCATACACAGAGGAAAGAAGAAAAAAATGCAAATGGGAACCAAATGCAATTAGAGAGACTTGAACCCAAGACCTCAACTAACTTGAGCTTTGATTCTATATTAGATCACCATTTGTCACAAAAGTTAAGTTGTTAGGAAACGAGACCAACAGTGTATATGAACCTTCGAACTCTTAAATCCCGCATGAGTAATAATACACTGGTTTTTACTAAAAATCGTTGATTGAAGGAAAAACTAATGTAAATTAGTCGAGATGGGGGCTGTTATGCAATTGGAGTTACTGGTGGAGATTGGTAGTGTGGTTGCAAAGAAGAAAATTGAATGTTAGAGCTACATTTGGGCTTAAAAGAGAGGCTTGGAAGCTAGCTAGGGTGGGAAGTAAATACAGAGAAGGAACTAAAGCCTTTAGGTATGCTTAGGAGTAAATATAGCTGGTTTTAGCATCTAGTTTTTGTGTAACTTTTGTTTTTTTTTCCACTAACATGCCATAATGGAGGAGAGGAGCTCTCTTTATATAAAAAAAGAGTAAATCTGTGAAGTCAGATGTCCAGAGTGCTTTAAAGGTGTAGATGGACAGTGAAAACAGCAGAAAAGATGGTCGCTATGAGTGGAAAGATGGATTTTACCCTTTTTTTTGTAGGGGTTTCAGTTGTGACAATGACTACTGTAGACAATCCATTTTGACCAATCCTAGGACTTCGGCATCCCCGGGTGTTTTCCAATGATGAAACAGTGACATTTCTAATACAATGATGCTCGTAAAACTTCAACGGACTCTGAATTAATATTAAAAAATAAACCTGAGCTTTTAAAATGTTTTCGACTTTAACAAAAATATTATTTTCAAAATTAAGTTAGGTGACCATTCATGCATTTAACTAATTTTTAATTGCCAATTTTTTTTATAAACATTTGAAATTAAGTATTTTTCAATGAAAGTGCAATTTAAAATTGATTTAATGCATGAGAGTGGGCAAAATAAGTCAAAATAATTTTTGTAGCTCCAATAAAGTGGGGCCTGCACACTGCTAGTGTGTGGCTGCAAGTCGGGATTGCAGCTAACCTGCAAAAAGTATTCAAGACACTGTTCATAGTGCTTAGAACAGCCACCCAACAGCCTCTAAACACTGGTGTTTCCATTTCCAAAATTCTACCTTTTTACAAACTCCTACAATTTTAATACTTTTTGCGGGCATAAAATCCCACTAAATCCAGCTCTATAAACCTGTGGTTGCTGCTACCAGTATATTTATCCCGGCTCACTACTTTTAGGAAAGTACTCTCTACTCATCCTACATCACAGTGGTGTACGAACTGGCGTAGCAGTGTCATCTTTTCCATCAGGAGCAAATACATTATAGAATTCATTTCTGCGAAAGGAACTTCTGTCCAGCTTAGCAGTAATTTTGATGATTTTTCCGTTAGGTGGCCCCTAAGTTCCTAACACTCAAATGGAATGTGGAGGGAACAATGCAGTGCTTATGACGCCATGATGTGGTAGCTTACATCCATATCCATAATGTGAAATAGAGTTGAAGATCAAATTGTACAAACCTTAAGATTAAGCTTAATATGTCCGAGGGTGAACTTGATGCTATTGTCGAATCTTGGAATCTGAATAGCAGATGGTATACTTCGCCTAGGAATTCTAGCTGTGATCAGAGTTCTCAGTGGAGTTTAACTGAGCAAGGAATGTGGACATCATTGATCTGAGCTGATAAATATAGAGCATGTCCGTGATACCTTCCTTCAAACTTTGATATTCCTCCACCACCTTATTGGCTATCAAACTTACGTCCAAGACCTGACACACCTCAACAAAGGCCCCCAGAGTAGGGGAAATGTTATCCCCTAAAAACTAATCTTAACCTAAGTTTTACACTATTAGACATGCCTAGAGATGAAAATGTTTTCATGTATCATCATGTTATAAGCATTCAATCCAAGAGTGGACGAGTACTTGTTTTTCATTGATTATGAACTTCGCCAAAAACTATTTTAGTTACTCAAAATATGATTAAAGCATTCTTATTTTTATTTTGTCTATTGGTATGTTCCTTGAAACTTATCTGATATCAACCAGTCCATTTTCAGGCAATATATTTGGTGTCATATTTTGGTTTAAACATCAGCAGGTCCTTTTTTAGATTGGCATGGGCCAAGATACAGAGCCACTCACACTTATGTTGTAGAATTAAGACGCTTTATTTTCCTAAAAGATATCATGATGCAGTCCTTTAACTTCTTCCCATTCCACAACAAATGTAGTGAAGTAGTAATCCCTTTTACATTTCTTTTTTATATCAAGGGAAAATCTCACTTCACGTCCTTATGGTTTGGCACATGTGTGGTTTATTCTCCTATTGTTTTGGAAATAAGCATGTAACCCTCTTATAGTATGTGGACTAAAGTGCACCATCAAACATTCTGTCCAAGTTAACAGCAACTGTGAAACATGTGCCAATATATAAGGGGTTAATGTGCTCATTTCCAAATGTCACGGGGGTAAATCACACAGAGTAAAACACAAGGGGTTAAAGTGAATTTTGCCTCTCCCAAAAAAATGATGAATATGTCTGTGATTTGCAATGAGGATGTACGAGGTTATTTTAGTCTTTTTTCTTAAATTGTTAATGGGATGGTGCTCTTAGTCCACAAACCACAAGTGGGTTATGTGCTTATTTCCAAATGATAGGGGGTAAATTGCACATGGCCCAAACCACAAGGGGGTAAAGTAAAATTTTCCTTTGTAATAAATTCTATTTGCATTAAGATAATTGAAGGATTTGAAACACATTAATTGCCATGTATGTTGTTACACTATTATGTATACTATGCTCCATGTGAAATATGAGGCAACATCTTCTGTAGGACCATTTGAAATTGCATTACATTTTGGATCTATACTTGTGATTTGGAATTGATGTAACTTCTTTGTTAAACCTAAAGCCTTTTCCTCATCATTGAAATTTATAGTACTTAAAAGGCATTCAGTGGTTGTATCCTGTTTTCTACAGATGGTATTATTTTGTTAATATTCTTTGAATATAGTAGACCATGGATACAATTCGATATAGTTCACTCTAATAGTCAACCATGATGTTACCAAGCGTAAGTATTTTAATGAGTTGATATGTTAAAAAAAAAAACTTGGTTTAAAATGTCTGCATACTGATAGTTGATTTACATTTTAGCCAATAAATCAGAAAATTTAGAATGCTTGTGTTCTGATGAGCTAATATGTTAAAAGAAACATCATTTTAATACTTGATTTATTTTGATATCTTATTTGACCCAACTGATTAAAATACTTGAGTTTTCTGTACTGGTTAACGCTTTGTTTGATGGAAGTTCAATGACATTTTCTTTATCAATTCTGTTAATTAGTGCATTTTGGATTTTGTTTTTAGAAGATTGTTTTGTTGGATGTCTTTCTACTGTTGAATAATTACTTGTGTCTCATTTTTGTAGGATGAAAATAGGTATATTGCTGGCAGAGGAGCACATAAAATTTGAAACGCGCTGAGAAGGCAAGGATTTTGGTCACCAAAATACCATGTAAGAATGTAACCATCATTCATTTGTATCAAGCCCTTTAGTTAATTTTTCCTATGGTTGAAAACTAAATAATCTAAGGTCATGAACTCATTATGAACAAGCCTGGATAGAATAACCTCTATAAAACTCTCTAAATGATGTTAATGTTATGCATGAATTTTACCTTCACAAAGGAATAGAGTTTGTTTGTCGAATTAAAGTTTGTAGCTGAAGTGTTCTATCATGAATCTTTAATATGGAACATGCTTGAGACTCGATTAAGACAATAATAAAAATATGGACTCGAGCAAGGGGCAAGTAGACTTTTATTTCTTCTTCTTCTTTTTATTTTTTTTATTTTTTTTGTGATAATCAACAAAGAGAATATTTCATTATTGAAAAAGAGAAGAGAGTTACAAAACGTGAATGGAGGATAAGAAGTCCACCAAAAGGACAAGAGTGAAACCAATAAATTATACATCACATATGGCTATCCAATCTCTAGTAATAAAAAATAAAGGAATTCCTTGGAAAGGAGGTATCGAAGCCCAAAAGGAAGCCAAATAGCAAATTTTATCTCATAAGCTATCATATATTTGATTTTTCCTCAAAGATTCTTAAGTTCCTCTCCAACAAATATCATTCAAAGTGCCACACAAATTACACATCTCCAAAGAACCTGTGCCTTCATATTAGAACCAATGCCCATAAATTCAAAGCAAAACTATACACAAGAAGGTACCACCCCATACACCTTTGCAAAATCTAGCACTCTCCACCCTAGTGTCGATGCCACAGGACAATGAAAAAATCATTACTCTCCTTGTCCCTTTTACTCATGACACACTATTGCAGATATAAATAGCAATTTGGTTTTCTTTTCTGAATCATTTCATTAGTATTAAGTTTCTTGTGAGCCATGGTCAATGCAAGATCTTTTATTTTGAGTGGTACATTTGGATCATTGTTTTACGAGCATCGTTGTATTAATATTAATTCAGAGTCCGTTTGAGTTTTTTTAGCAGCATCATTGTTTTACGAGCATCGTTGTATTAATATTAATTCAGAGTCCGTTGAAGTTTTACGAGCATCATTGGGAATGGCACATTTGCACTCCCAATAAACTTATGGGGATCAAAGAGTGGTACATTTGGATCATTGTTTATAGTTTTGTTTAGTTTTGGTTGTTGTGCTGTTTGGTTGAGCAGGAAGGAAAAAAAAAAAAAAAAAACTTCAAAGTGAAGCCAAAGAATCTTTAGCTAAAATTGAAAATGGAGGATAATCAGCTGAGAAGCGAATTTGGTCTAAAATCCCTTGCAATGATGAAGGTCAAATGATATATATATATATATATATTTCAAGTGCTGGTGCTAACGATCTTGTTTCTATTTCGATTTATAAATCCTCCCTAAGGCACTGCAGGGTGGGGTTGGTGTACTTGCCCTTTGCTCTCTCATAATTGAATTTAGGACACTGGAAAATGCATTTTTCTCCTCTTTCAGAATCTCTGTTACTACAGTCTTCTTGTCCAACCCAGGCTGAAGCTATCAGTGGGAATGATAGTCTCTTAAGCATGTAGCAGTGCTTTTGTCCGCAACACCATTTGTACTCATTCATATGAGAGTAGACACATCTAGCATATTATCTCCAGAAGTTGAAACAAGGTAAAGCTTTCCCTAGAAATATTCAACTTCACAGTTGGAAAAGGAATTGAGTTGTGGCTTTTGAGAATTGAAATGAAATCAAATTATGGGGGTTTAAATCTTTATGTTGCTTCTACATGGTACAAGTTTACATGGATGTAATTCTGATTTAGTGTTGGTGCCTGCTAGGGGGAAATGAGGTAAACCATCTGCGCAATTTACAATACTTTTAGGGTGTGTTTGGTTTGTGTTTGTAGAGTAGTTTTTGAGATAAAAAAAAAAAAAATTTTTTGTTTTTTTTTTTTTTTTTTTAGAAATTTTTTTGAAAAATTTTTTTAGAGAGAGAAAAAAAAAAAAAATGATGATGTGTGTGTGTGGAGAGTGAAAGTAATTAATAAAACAAAATTTTTTTTTTTTTTTTTTTTTTTGGAAAGTTTTGTTTGGTTTTGAAATTTTGTTTGTTTTTTTTTTTTTTAAATTTTTTTGAAAAATTTTTCTGAGAAACAAACCAAACAGGGCCTTAATTTTTGTGACCTCCATTGAGCAAGTTTGTATAATTTTGAGAAAGGAACATAGGTTAATTAATGAGAAGATGAAATATTTAACTCTCTTTACCATTGTTTCTCTCAAGTTATTATTTTTGGGACTCATTCTTCTCTTTCTCCTGAGCTCCTTACATAACATCCAAGGAGTTATGCCAAAGGTAACTTTTCTATCTTCCTTCTATAAGCTTAGGATCTTAGACCCAATCTTTCACTTTCTATTTGGATACTAATCTCTATATGCATTTCTATAATTTTACTAATATACAGACTCATATATATTCTGGAATTTTTTTTGATATGTGGAAGTTAAGCATTGACAACAAAATGCTTTTGTACACTGAAAGCCCTGTGTTGTGTGTATGATTATAAGAGTTGTGTGTGTAACTTGCCAAACAAGGAGATAAAGACAGTGATATAGGACATGTGCCTAACATATGATGGATGGTTAGTGGGTAGCGTGCATCTAGTGAATTAGAGATCAATTGTAACTAACTTTGATATATGATATTGATTGATTAGAGATATCCTCTCTAGAACCTTACGGTTCCTCTCTCTCTCTCTCTCTCCCTCTCTTCTTGATTCCCTATCAGACAGACTCATACAATACAATACATCAAGCTTACTATATCAATTGAAAAAATCGTATTTACTGTTGTGTTCTCTATTTGGTTTAATTCACTTATGATTCGTGTATTTGTTAGAGCTGAGTTTGATGGGCTGACTTGGCATATGCCTTTCTGCCATGTTTCTTTACTGTATTGAAGAATTTTTTGTTTCTTTAAATAATTCAATAATCATTTATTGACTTGAGAAAACCGTTTTTGTGTAGCTCTTGTTGAGAATTTAACTGCAAAAATAAAAGCCTGGGAGATAGAGAAAGGAATACCATTTCTATATGAAAAGGTGAACGTGCAACTTAATACTTGTTTGATCTAAAATTGAATTTAGTTTAAGACAGCTTCAAATCTTCGACTGCTTGTTGATTTCAGGCTCCATTATTGCATATGTTGGAAGAGTATATTGTGCTACGACAGGAGAAAGAAGAGGAGAAACGTAGATCTCGGGTATGCTTATAGATAAACTATTTATCGATTTTCATTTTCCTCTTCTTAGAGCCCATCTTAGGTTCTCAGGTACTGTGGCTAAAGATCATCTGTTCTTAGGTTTTGATTTGCTAATGGTTCCATTCTTATTGACCATTTGACAGTTCTTCAAAGTTGGTATATTGATTTTCATCTAGTGAAGTTGACTCTGAATATGCATGTGTTCCCGTGTGTTTGCTGGCCATTCTTTCATTCATTGTTAACTCTGCAGAGGCACCTGAAGCTTTTTTTTTTTCCACCTGAATTCCAGTGGGAGTGTTAGCAATAGTTCTGAACCGAAAGAAGACACGGTTGAACTTCACAGGAGCAGAAACGGCTGCAAGAACAGTTGGCAACAGAACAAGAGGTACTATATGGTTCAAGGCCCGCAATTAAAAAGGCTCTTCTTGTTCAGAGCACTATTGCTAACACTCCCACTCACTGTCGTGTGGGGACTCCTTCAGGCCGCCATGGAATCTCAGGTGGAAAGGAACGGAGAGACAGTGGTAAGGTTGGTATTGTGATACCCGTGAATTATGTTGCTATTCAAAAGGATGATTCAATCACTCGTGGCAATTAGCATGGATAATCAATCTCTCTGCATTGAGGATCATATGAAAGCAGTTTCACAATTGCAGATAGGGAAGGATTCTTTCAGTATCTCATTGTAGTTCTATTGGGTGGGGGTTAATATGCATGTTATGGAGTCTTTTGTTTCTCATATTTGTATATATTTTTAATATAGTAGAGAAGCATAATTGAATTTTTTTTTTTTTTTTTTTTGGGATCAGCAAGCGTAATTGATCTTTTATCTGTGATGAAAAGCACAAACTAAAATTAGCAATAATGTTTTGCTGTCTGCTAGCATGGAATTGGTAGTTAAATATACCGGCTCTATTAAGGAAAAGGATAAAGGAAAATAAAAAATAGAGGAAGAGAAAGGGGAAATTACATAAAAAATCCTAGAGTTTGGCGTTTGTAACAAAATGAACATTGAATCCTTAATTTTGTTAGTTTAAACTCTAACCTTTAATTTATTTTTAATTTAAACTGTCTGTTTAGTAAAATCGATGGCAAAAAGGTATTTTAGCTATAAAAATCAATGTTGTACATAATATCTATAATAAATTTTTTTTGTTAGTTTATGGGTTAAAATATATATTTTTGGGGGGATTTTTTTTGAAGGTCCTTGATATTAAAATTTTATAGCATGAAAGACATTTAATATTTTCATAATGTCAAAGGTCTTCAAATATCAATCTAGAAAAAATTGAACACGTAGAGAATTTCAATTCAGAGAAAATTGAATACTTAAAGAAAATTTTAATCTAGAGTAAATTGAACAATCAGAGAAAATTGAACTATCCAAGTAAATTTCAATATAGATAAAATTGAACATTTCAATTCAAAAAAAATTGAACTAAAGGAAAGTTCAATTCAGAGAAATTTCAATCCAAATTAGAAAATTTCTCTGAACCAACTTAGAAAAAATTCAATTCAAACTAGAGAAAATTCAATTCAAACCAGAGAAAATTCAATCTAATCCAGAGAATTTCTTTGCACCAATTTAGAGAAAATTCAGTTCAAATTAGAAAATTTCTCTGGACCAACACAGAGAAATTCAATCCAATACACAAAGTAGAGATCGTTATACACAAAAGTGAAAGACAATCTCACCAAGAAAACACATATGCCTAGTCGAAGATGTGCATCTACAGAGTCCCTCAGTGCTTGCTAAAAAGCTGCAACCACTGATGTATTTGAATTAACTAATTGCTCGTTTGAAGTACCTTGTCTGCTGAGCCTAGATGTTTCATTAGCTACAATAGTATTACTCTGAACGTTTCCAAGTTGACGAGCGTTATGTAAGGTATCACTTTTACATGCAGTATGATCAACATCATGAGGACTATCTTCTTTAACCCCATTATCACAATTTATCAACCAAACTCGACAGGAACTTGATTGTTCGGGTGGAGTACTTTCATTTTCATTTCTAGACGGATTTGATTTTTTTGTAGTAATGACAGTTGTACCACCAATTGGACTGCTATTACTTTCTCCAACATTTGTAACACCACTTTGTGAAATATGATTCTTATCCTTTACGACATCTTCCATGTCCTCTGCCCCTTTAGGTCGAGAAGGAACCCCGAGCATCGGTTTCAAGAAAGGGTTCCAAGGCTGTTCAGTCGTACAAACTTCACCACAGGAATATTTGACTAGGTGGTACAGGTCTTCATGGATGTCCGAATCATGATATTCAAATTCCATGTGTGAAATGATTGTTGTTCTATTTCCAACAAGCATACCCAGCACGACATTAGCTTATATCTGGACTTCAATAAACAGCTAGAATAGAAGGCTCGAGCTTGTTACGAAGGCATCCTCGTCTGACTCAGATTGCGGTGGTTCGCGGCTTAGATTGCGGTGGTCCGACTTAGATCGTGGCATTCTGGCAACGGCATGGTAGAGACAAAAGCGATGGTGAAGCCGGCGGTGTCGGAAATGAAGACCGAGAGAGGAGAAAGGAGCAGAGAGAAAGGAATGTGCACAAAGAGAGAGGGTTTGGTTTGGATAGAATGAAGATTGAAAAAAAAAAAAAAAAAAAAAAAAAAAAAAAAAAAAAAAAAAAAAAAAAAAAAAAGAGTCAAATTTCTCTGATCTGATATATGGGTGTGGGTTTAGGGACCTTAGACATAAAATAATAATATTGTGGATCTTTTTCGTTACTAAAAATGGGAGAGAGATCTTAGACTAATTTTTTCTTTTTTTTTTTTTTGTCGTTTTTTCTTGATAAAAATAGGTAAATAGTTTATCGAAAATATTAAAAAATTAGAGTTTAAATTGAAAAAATAAAAAAATTTAACATTTGTTTTATTACAAGAGTCAAAATTTAACATTTAACATTTGTTTTAGCCTATTTTTATTTTTATTGGCTATTTTAATCAAGTAGCACCAAACAAGCCTTATATAGCCTTTGGATTTCAATTTGAAAATAATGATGATGAGTTTATTTTTTGTCTTTTTCAAAATTTTGATTTTCAAAAAATAATTTAAACTTTACCATTAACACAATAACTGTGACAAAATAAAGTAGTGTGAATTTATAAATCATATATAAAAGAAATTTTTATAATTATAAAAAATTATAAGAGAGGTCTGTATAATTGTAAAAATTTAAAAGAAACCCCTTATAATTGTCAAAAGGTTCATAGAAGATTGTGCAATTTATGCAAAATAAAATGGGTAAATTACTTTAACTACTCTCGATGTTTGAAAAAATCACAATAAATTCTATAAATTTGGTATAATTATATTAATATTACAATTAGCAAAGTCAAAGTAAATGAAACTAATAGTGTAGGTAGCATGTAGACAGATAAATAATAAAATATAAAATATACATTTCAATTTTCAAAGGGATTTTTAGTTTAAGATCCTTAGCAATATTTTTTTAGAAGGATAAGGACAATATAATTTTCAATTTTAGTTTAGGTCCTTCAAAGCACATAGTGACAAAATTCTATAACTTTTCTAACTTGTTTGAAAATTTTAAAATTTTATAACTTTTGATTTAGATCTTTGTTTTTACATCAAATTTTTATTTTTGGAATTGTTTCATCAAGATTTGTAAAACAAGATCCATGATGAATACAACATTCTAAAAAAATAACAAAATTTCACTAATTTTGACTTGGTCATCGAAATTTTACTGACTTGGGTCAATGAAATTTCAATTGGCCAGTGAAATTTCGATAACCAAGTTAGATCGATGAAATTTCTCTATGTACAAAATTATTTTAATTTTTTTGTGTACACATATCAATGACAAATTTCTCTAACCCAAACAACAATACAACAATGCAATTTCTAGTGTACACACACATCATAGAGAAAATTTTCTGACATAAGAGAAAACAAAATCAGTGTAATTTCTTTGTGGACATACATAACAAATAATTTTTTCTAGCTCAAATAGCAATAAAACAAAAAGGAAAAAAAAAAAAAAAAAATTTAGTTTCTCTTACAAATCCAACCTCGTTGCAAAGAACTAGCAAGCAACTCAGTGAAATTTTATTGACCTAAGTTAGTAAATTTCGGTTGGTCAGTGAAATTTTGATGACCACATTAGTGAAATTTCATGAATTTTTTTTCTTTAAAGTTTTCATATTGCTTATGAATCTTTTTGCAAGATCTTGTCAATAAGATTCTAAAAGTACAAATTTTACAAAAAAATGATATGTAAATTGATATTGAGTTTTAAAGTTTTGAAATCACTTAAATAATGTGACATGTATAAGCCCATAAAGATCATGACCCACCATTTAGGGCCCAATACACAACTCAAATATTAAGGCCCAGCACTTCCGAAACCTCCTGTAGCAATAAAAACCAATGACATTAAAACATGTATTAGGAGAATGGCAAGCCACATAAGCAGACAAAGATCTGCAAAGTTATTGCCACTGCACATCGCCATTAATGAAGCCCCTCACAGCATTTATTGCGACAAGCCCTCTCCGTCGGGACAGAACGTCTTCACCATGAATAAGGTAAACTAGAGCGTAGATTTTCGATCAAGGTGACAGGTCGGAAGAGACAACGAAATGATGACCAGAGGATATAAGCAAAGGTCCAAGACAGAAAGAAGGTTAAGTTTTGCTATCACTACTCCATCTCTATATTCCAATTCTCTCTCTAACTTGTCCGTTAGAGGGTTCGCTGGGGGCTCCCCGTTCCCCGTTGAACTCTTGTGCAGGTTTTCTGGTGGGTTTGGTCATTTGGACATAGGCTTAAGGAGCGTGGATCAGTCCGACCCGTTCTACCATCACAAACTGCATCATTGTAATGTAAAAGGTGAGATAAAATACCTAAGCTACTAAAATAATAACATTGAGGGATTTTAATTAGGAAGAAAAATTATCTTTTACCTCTCTGACTATCCAAAACTATGTGGAGGATGTATTGCTAATTTTTTCACTTTAAAAATATGACATTCGCTTTTCCCTTTATATGGAATGATTGATAGAAAGAAAATAGAATGGTATATGAATTAAAATCTTAAAAGTAAAAACGCAATTATATAAATTTTATGAGACTCTGTGTCTTTTTTTAAAACATGAAGGGAATGTTAGTATAATTCACCATAAAAAGGGTAAATTACATTCACTTCGCCTAAAGTTTGAAGAAGTGTAATTAGCTCCACATTTAAAAGGTTATTTGGAATGTCCTGAATAAGTGCACTTTTTAACTTTTTATGAAATATGAGTTGGATTTGAAGTGATATGGTAGAGAGGTGATGTGACTTAAGATGATGTGACTTAAATATGATTGTGACTTTTGGACTTTTTTAAGAGATGCCAAACAAGGCCTTATTATAATTGTATTAACTTCCTTTTTACTATGACTAAAGAGACTGAATCTAATATGAATGAGAGGTACACTTAGGCCTAGTTTGGAAACAAATTATTTTAATAATTTTTTTGTTTTTTTATGAAAAAATATACAGAAAAACAGAGAGAGTAACGTGAGAACTTATAGTGACATTTTAACTTTTTAGCTAAAACATATAATTGCCAAACGAGGCCTTAAATAGATTTTATTTAAAAATATATGACATTTTTATTTATTTATTTATTTATATGACTAATAAATTACTCATAAAAAAAGAATATAATTATTATGTGAAAATAATAATGTAATTTTATTAAAAATGTAAAATTAATTATATTTAGAACAATAATAAAAAATCTCAAAATTTGTGGCTTCTAACAAAATAAAACATATTGGTGTGTTTGATTTGAATTTTTTGAATTAAGTTTTTTGAAAACTCAATTTTTTGGCTTTCGTGTTTTTTTGTTTTTTGTGAATATTTTAAAAATTTTAAATTTTTTTTTATTTTTTTAGATGCACCTTATTTAGATGTATCTAAAAAGTAAAAAATTTGTGAAAAAATATTTTAAAAAATTAATAAATACATAAAAATACGAAAAATATACTGAATTCTCATATTTTTGGTATTTAGTGAATTTTTAAAAGGTTTTTTTTACAATTTTTTTATTTTTTAGGTATATTTATGTTAGGTATGTCTAAAAAGTTAAAAAAAAAAATGCTTAAAATATTAAAAAAATTCAATAAAAACAAATAAACACAAAAAAAAAGAGTAAAATTTTCTTAAAAGTAATTTTGAAAAAACACAACCAAACAAGCTGAGATTGATATGGCTGATGAAATTTGTGATGGCAGCCTTTATAGGTGCATAGTTAATAATTTCGCTATGAGCCGTGCTACATCCTCTAATTTTTTGCCCCCTAATCTCCCTAAATTTCAAACCAAGGTAAAAAAAATAAAATTTAGCCCAAAATAACATCGTTTTAGATATTAGGGGGATTAGAGCGGGCATTTTTAGAGGGGACAAATCATTTACCTTTCACTATTTGGTGGCTGTAATAGTGATTTTATGTTGAAGTTCTTTCTATAAATTGAGGAATGTTCCTTAAATCAGGTAGAAGAGGAGAAGTGTGAAACAAAATACAGATGAGGAAATAAATGGTAAGAATTTATATTGAAATGTATAGTTAAAATTATTGAATAAAATACATAAATAGATTCTGGAAATTTATATTTAAAGGTTCTTCACGAGCCATATAAATTCTTAAAGAATTTAATTTTTTTATTTTATTTTATTTTATAAATTGTGTTCAAAGTATTGTTTTATCTGCTTTACATTTTCTTAATTTTTATAGTATTGAATTTTTTTAATCAATTTAAATTCTAATTTTTTGATTATTTTTAATTTAAAACATTTCACTATTTTAATTAAGCAAAGCCAACAAAAAATAATTATTTTAGTTATTAAACTCAATGTAAATATACATAAAATGTCTACAATATTTATTTTCATTAAATTTAATTACTAAAATATTTTTCATTAATTTTAATTAAAGAAAATAGAAAAATAATTTATATTAAAAATAAATTCAAAATTTAAAATTTAGAATTTATTTGATTAAATATTAGATTAACAAAATTTAAAATTTAGAATTTATTTGATTAAATATTTAGTGTGTTTGGTTTGAGTTTTTTGGATTAAGTTTTTTAAAAACTGAATTTTTGGTTTTTGTATTTTTTTTGTTTTTAGTGAATATTTTTAAAATTTTAAACATTTTTTTTTTATTTTTTTAGATGCACCTTACTTAGATGTATCTAAAAAGTAAAAAATTTATGAAAAAATATTTTAAAAAATTAATAAATACATAAAAATACAAAATTTGTATGGAATTCTCATATTTTTTTTGTATTTTTGGTATTTAGTGAATTTTTAAAAGGTTTTTTTCACAAATTTTTTACTTTTTATGTATATTTATGTTAGGTATGTCTAAAAAGTAAAAAAAAATACTTAAAATATTAAAAAAATTCAGTAAAAACAAAAAAATACAAATAATAAGAAAGTATAATTTTTTGAAATTTTTTTTTGGAAAATTATAACCAAGTTTTTTTTTTTTTCTTTGTTTGAAAATTCAGGAGGTGAGTGTAATTTACCATAATAAATATAAGGGTAAATTACAAACACACCCTCTGAGATTTACTTAAATTACAAATTATTCCTATAATTTTAGAAATTACATTATGCCTCCAAGATTTTTAATTTCATAACAAATAGGTCTTTTTATTAATAAATCATCAAATTAATTAATAATTTTTAATAATATTAAAATTTTATTTTAATTAATAATTCAGATAATTTTATTATTGTATATGTAAACAGTTAAAAATTTTACTTTCTTCAATTAATTATGTTAATTAAAAAATTTTGATAGAGATATATTTATAATTTTTTAAACTACAAAAAATTATTCGTATTTTAAGCAAATTTCAGAGGTGTATTTATAATTTGCCTAAGAAAAATGCTTCGGACCCCTACTGGGGGTCGACCCCCAGTGAGGTGGTGCGTCGTGATTGGGCAAAAAAAACTATTTTTTTTTTTTTTTTTTTTTTAAAGTTTTAGCCAGCCAATGGAGGCTCACCACTTCACTGGAGTGCGACCCACTGGTGGGGTCTGCGAGGCATTTCCCTAAATAAGTCAAAATAGTAAGGGAATTCCCAAACTAAACCTATTTTCCAAAGAATTCCCAAAATAGGCTAACTCGCGGTTCACAATCGCGAGTTCAACAGTTTTTCCCCCGGAGCTGCGAAATCTTGAACTCATTGCTAAGTCGAAGTTGCTTAAGAACTCATGATTTACAAACCGCGAGTTTAATTAAATTTTTTTTCTTTTGATTCCAAGCACGAGTTTATTAATTTCATCCGAAATTTTTTTTTTCTTCTGAACTCGCTGTTTGCAACCACGATTTCATCAAAAAAAAAAATTCTACTGAACTCGCTTTTTGTAATCGCGATTTCATCAAAAAAATTTCTGAACTCGCTGTTTGTAACCGCGAGTTTAAGGGAAATTTTTTTTCTTCTGAACTCGCTTTTTGTAACCACGAGTTCATCAGAAATTTTTTTTAGACCGAACTCGCTGTTTCTAACCGCGAGTTTAAGTGAATTTTTATTTTTAACACAAATTTTTTTGTTTTACTTTGTTTTAAGTGAAATTTTTTTTTTTTTTCTCTGTTGTCATTATTTTGGTGATAATGTATTTCTGAATAAATTTTTGGGTTAAAATTGTTTTACTAAAACCGTTCTCATGTTAATTTATTTTTTCTTTTATTTTGGGTTAGAATGTGTAATTCAAACATTTTTTTTTTGACTCTGATGAAATTTATTTTGTTTTTCTTGTGTTTATTTTGGGTTAGAAGGTGATAATATAATTCATAAATTTCTTTTCGCTTTACTAAAGCCATTTTCATGTAAAGTTTTTTATTTTTTATTTCTTTTCTGTTGTATTTGTTTTAGGTTAGAATGTGTTATTCAGAAATTTGTTTTGGTTTTACTAAAGCCGTTTTCATGTAAATAATAATTTTTTTTTCTGTTGTCTTTGTTTTGGGTTAGAAGGTGATAATGTAATTCATAAATTTCTTTTCGCTTTACTAAAGCCATTTTCATGTAAAGTTTTTTAATTTTTATTGTTTCTGTTGTCTTTGTTTTGGGTTAGAATGTGTTATTCAGAAATTTGTTTTGGCTTTACTAAAACCGTTTTCATTTAAATTTTTTTTTTTTCTGTTGTCTTTGTTTTAGGTTAGAAGGTGATAATGTAATTCATAAAACCTTGAAGAAAAAACACATAAGTAGTACAGACATAAGTCTCGGACAAGAATACATTGTGGACACCATGAATTGAACACACAATACGTAGATAAACATAAAAGTTAGATAGACAAATATTAGGCAGACAATCTGACAAACTCATTACGGAAACACTTACTCTAACACAGACATTACATATGAATGCATGACCTAATATTGTCGAAGTGTACACATTAACACCTAATTCGCGCTTAAATCGGTAGGTGGCTCAGAGTCTGAACAATCCAAGCTCGTCGAGACAAGCCGAGGATCCTCCATGATAGCCTTGATAGCCGCATCATTTGGTTCTGTTTTTGTTCTTCGGGCATCCTTCTTAACTATGAGTAGTTGCATATCGCGCCAACCTCGACCCATTTGAGAAATCTCACGTTGTAGTCTTTGACATAGTCGATCAACATTATCGATCTTCCTTTTGGATCTCAGCAGCGTGCTTTTGGCACCTTCATGCCTTTCCGACATAACCTTTCATTTTGCACTCGCTCTATAAATAGTGCGGGCCACTTCAGAAGTCTAGCGTTTGCATAACCATATCCTGTTTGATTACAACAAGGATCCTCCACCAAACCACATGGATCTCGATAGTACTTGGGCATGACAAAATGTCGCTTCCCAAACCTATCATAATAAGCACAAGAGGCATCTAACAAAGGAAATGGTGTTTCATCTTCAGCATCGCCACTTCCCCTTCTCCCTCCTCGTCGTGAACTTTCACCCCTTTACAAGTTCCTACCACCTCTGCGATTCCCACCACTCCCTCCCATGAACCATGTAGCCATGCTAATTTTGTAAAGCAAATAAATGATAATTTCGTAGGGCGAAATGAGTTGTAAGGTTGTGTCTTCACCTTTACTCGTTTATATAGTTGGTTATGAACGACTTTAGAAAGATGCCTCTGCATGACAATCCCACATAAATGAACAATGTATGAGTTGTCAGTACATTGAAAAAATAGAGAAAAGCAAATACTCTGTACGAAGTCACGTGACTTTATGAATTCACAGTTGCCATGTGACTTTACAGATTCACAAATCGTTGAATTCCTTTGTTGCCATGTGACTTTCTGAATTGAGAATCCCACATATATTAATAAGAAATGAGTTGTCATTGTAATAAAAAAATCGAGCAAAAAATCGAGAAAACCAAAGTCTGTGCACCAAGTCACATGTCTTGACAATCCATCTGCATATACCGACAAAATAAAGGCATGCTCATTGTAAGATAAATCAGTGAATTCACTGTTGCCATGTGACTTTCTGAATTAAGAATCCTACATATATATTAATAAGAAATGAGTTGTCATTGTAATAAAAAAAATCGATTACAAAATCGAGAAAACCAAAGTCTGTGCACCAAGTCACATGTCTTGACAATCCATCTGCATATACCAACAAAATAAGGGCATGCTCACTGACGGTAAATCAGTGAATTCACTGTTGCCATGTGACTTTCTGAATTGAGAATCCTACATATATATTAATAAGAAATGAGTTTTCATTGTAAAAAAAAAAATCGAGTAAAAAATTGAGAAAACCAAAGTCTGTGCACCAAGTCACATGTCTTGACAATCCATCTACATTTTCTTACAAAATAAGGGCATGCTCACTGACGGTAAATCAGTGAATTCACTATTGCCATGTGACTTTCTGAATTGAGATTCCCATATATATAAAAATGGTGTTGAGTTGTCATTGTAATAAAAAAATTGAGTAATAAATCGAGAAAACCAAAGTCTGTGCACGAAGTCACATGTCTTGACAATTCATCTGCATATACCGACAAAATAAGGGCATGCTCACTGACGGTAAATCAGTGAATTCACTGTTGCCATGTGACTTTCTGAATTGAGATTCCCATATATATCAAAATGGTGTTGAGTTGTCATTGTAATAAAAAAATCAAGCAACAAATCGAGAAAACCAAAGTCTGTGCACCAAGTCACATATGTTGACAATCCATTTGCATATACCAACAAAATAAGGGCATGCTCACTGACGGTAAATCAGTGAATTCACTGTTGCCATGTGACTTTCTGAATTGAGATTCCCACATATATCAAATTGGTGTTGAGTTGTCATTGTAATTAAAAAATTGAGCAACAAATTGAGAAAACCAAAGTCTGTGCACCAAGTCACATAACTTGACAATCCATCTGCATATACCGACAAAATAAGGGCATGCTCACTGTAAGGTAAATCAGTGAATTCACTGTTGCCATGTGACTTTCTGAATTGAGAATCCCACATACATGAAATTGGTGTTGAGGTAAATATGTTTGTGTATAATTAATTGTAAATAGTGATTTTGATAAGCAAATCAAGTAAAACCAATTGGGTTTTAAATTTAGTTCCCCAACTGGACCAACCACTTGACTTTGAGCTTGTTTGTCTAGCCCCCCAAGTTTAGTTATCTGTCAACCCCCCATTCGTTAACAGAGTCATCATTTTGACTGGACTTCTAGGAATTGGAAGACGACCCTTTCTTCTTTCCCGATGGAGATTGAAATTCTTTATGTACAAGATCCCTATTTCACAAGCCGCAGTTAAGGGAAGCTTTTCACCGAGCTACCTGTTATGTTTTATGTGTTGTTCAAGGCGATTGTTCGTTTGTATGAACTTTATTTAGTTCCCCAACTGGACCAACCATTGGCTTTGAGCTTGTTTGTCCAGCCCCCCCAAGTTTAGTTATATATCAACCCCTCATTCGTTAACAGAGTCATCATTTTGACTGGACTTCCAGGAATTGGAAGGCGACCCTTTCTTCTTTCTCGATGGAGATTGAAATTCTTTACGTACATGATCCCTATTTCACGAGCCCCAGTTGAGGGAAGCTTTTCACCGAGCTACATTACATTTTATGTGTTTAAGTATTCACATAATTCAACATACATTAATCCATTCGTTAATCCGAACATTTCTTAACTCATTGCAATTCAATAAAGAAAGTCATGAACTAATAAATGTGCGATTATAAATGTAGTTATTTCATAAACTTCAAGTTCATAAAACAAATACTTGAAATACATCCGTGCGTTAGATGAACAACAACATTGTGTCACACTCATGTAACGAAGATATGAGACAACATACAAACATATATGAAAGATAAAGGTGTTTGATTTCTCATTCCTCATCGACATGTAGTAGTCGAGAGATATTTTTCATTGTTTAAGACATTATTTTCGCTCAATCCTTTGTCAAATCTACATTTGCTTATACGCCATTTCGGTGGCTAACTGAAGCATGAAATGTCAACATCTCCGCATCAACATTCTGTTGTTCTCCTTCTTAATTCTGGTAACTGCTTTCTCATAGTCACTCACATTTCGTCTAGCCATGGTCAATGAACGACGATGAGGTACCGGTGCCCCAAAGTTACGTAGATCATTAAATAATCCTTCTTGCTCCGTTACCCTGAACGCCCACTCTGCTCGGATACCAGCATAATAATCTTTCGGACTCGAGTACTTTTCGCTCTTGTACTCATAAGTAAATTGAGGTAGCAGCCACACTTTCGGATTTCTTTGCTGCCGTGAACTTCCTGTACCTCTTGAAGACATTGTTCATAAAATAAACAAACAAATAATAATAGTAATTATAGATATATTACTATTGTTATGACTTGAACAAACATCATACTGGGGGTGTCGTTATTTATAGACATCATACTGAGGGTTAACTAGAGATGATCTAGTGACGATAACGCATACTGGGGCACTGTGGAACAAGTGATACCCGTGATATTATTTTTTAGCTTTTCATTTCATGCAATTCTGAGTACCCGTGACTTTGTATACCTTTGATGTAGTCACGGATGTGTTTGTTAGATAAAATCATAATTGTAGGCCAAATAATGACAATGCAATCCCTTCATATTGGAGCAGTGAGTTGTCAAATAAAACAACATGCAGTGAGTTGTCACATCGCTACATGAAACTATTTTTTCATACTTACTTTTTCCATACAGTAAGTAGTCACTTGGAATTGACGATTTCAGTACAAAGTGGTGTTTTTAAAAAATTATAAATTAAATGCTTAAATTTTTAATAGGTTTTAAAGTAATATTCTTCATCTCATTTTCTCCTCTTTGCATTTTTTGCTTTATTCGGTAAATTACACTTTACTCCTTTAGTCCATGACATAATTGTTTATCAACACTATTGCCATGTGATCGTATTGATGTGACTTACATGAATTATGAAATGTGATAAAAAAAAAATAAAGCATTTACTTGCGCTGCGGAAAGTCACATGCATCACGAAATGTGAGGAAAAAAGTGACAAACTATATAAGCATGGCAAAGTCAGAAAATCACATGCATTACTGCATCACTGCATAAAGTGGCATGCATCACTGCATCACTACACAAAGTCAGATGCATCACTGCATCGTTGCACAAAGTGACATAGCATCTGAGGAAAAAACAAAGCATCCAAATTATTACACCGGTTCAAATAATTGGTGAGCATCACTGACAAATATTGGACGTATCACTGCGCCGAGCTACAATTTATTATCGTACCATACCTACTGAGTGGGAATATAGTGATCTGGTACGTCTTGGACAGATTTGGCAGACGAGATTCGCCGCAAGATTTGGGCGGCAGTCGAAGAAGGTGCTCGGTTAGGGCACCGATTGGGTGAACCGAGCTGCGTGCTCGGATGCAAGCAAGCCCAATGATCTGCGAATCCGGGGCCCGGAAAGGCACCAACGACCGAGGTGTTCGGCTGCCCGGCAGGAAGACCGACCGGGCAAGCAGATGAAGCACAGCCCGGTTCTCTCAAGCTTAGCCAGCATCGTGCTTAGGCGTGAAGCACAGCCCGGCTATGGATTGGGCAGCTCGGCTGCCGAGCTCCAGCAGAGAAGGCTGGTAGTTGGGGTTAGGTGATGTCCAGCATGGCGTGACCTGACGGAGGCATGGTGTATGTGCTGACAGATGGGATAGCAGAGCCACGTGTTGAGAGATCACTGGGAGTGGTTGTGAGGCGCAGGGAGGTATATAAACAAGTCTGCGCCACCCCTTTGAGGGATGGATAATTTTTGGTAAGTAAGACTTACACTCAAACACTCTCCCTTCTCTCTAGTCATTTTTCCAGGTGTGTGGTTCTAACTTGATCGTCGGAGGGGTTTTCCGGCCACACACCGCCGGGTAGCTCACCGCCGTTGTGCTTTCAGGTGATCGGACAAAAACGGAGCTCGGAAGAAAGGAGTACGGGCTTGCCGGAATATTTTCCCCCCGTACAATTGGCGCCGTCTGTGGGAAGCTTGCAGATAAAACCTTGTCTTCTGGGTTCATCTGATCGTCGTTCATGGCGCACAACGAGGAGTTTCCGTTGTCCGCCGTCGAGCCACCACCGGAGTTTGTCCGTGAAGAAGGACTCCGTCCATCCATCCGATGGCGAACACAGAGCGACCACGGAGGATAGGCGGGACGCGCCGACGGATAAGCGGAAGAAGTCATGGCGTTCCGTAGCCGACGGTCACCGACGGCGGAGAGTCACACTCAAACGCTGGAACACAAGTTCTTGCGGGACCAAGATGCCGTCATCCGGCGAATGGCGGCGAGATGGAGGAGCTCAGCGGCGTTATAAAGGGAAGGGTGTAGGCGGAGTGGGTGACCACAATGGCGCACCCCATCCGCCGTTCGGCCCCTCCGCGTTCGGCCGGCCAGTCGAGGCACACTCCGGCAATCTCTATTACCGAGAGCTACAAAGATGGTGATTCGACTTGCACGCGAGAAGTCCGGTAGCGCAAGATAGCACTTCAGACCCTCACGTCCGGAGGCAGCGTCGGGGTATTCCTATTCGCTGTCTGAAGGATTTGCGGACGATTCTAAAGAACAGGCTCGCGGCGGGAAGCTTCGAGGGTGCCGGCGTTCAGCGGTTATCCTCTGAGCCACGCCCGGCGAGGAGGTCGGAATGCCTCCACCGCGTCAGCGGCGCCCTCCTTCTAGATCTGATTTGGCGGAGTTGGCGCCACTCCTTTTTCACTTTGGAGATAGAAGCGGTAGCAAATGAGATTCCACCAGCCAAAGTTTACCCTTTACGATGGAAAAACCGATCCATACATGCATGTAAGTCATTTCCGACAAGTTATGGCCGGACACCGGCGGAATGATGCTCTTATGTGCCTTATATTTCCGTCGAGTTTGGGCGAATTGGGATTAAAGTGGTTCGGAAGGCTACCGGAGGGGAGTATTGAGAGGTGGCAACAAGTGGCGAAGCCTTAACGCGATTCTGACTAACACCAAAACTCCTAAGGAAGTGGATCACCTCCTGAGTATCAAGATGGAACCGAGCGACACACTCAAGGCGTACAACTCCAAGTATTGGGAGACATTCAATGAGATACTGGACTGCCCGGTCAACCTTGCTATCGTCTGATATAAGCGTGGGCTCCGGTGGGACATAGGCTGCGAGACTCACTTACCATGCAACAACCTCGACCATGGGACAAACTTATGCAGCGCATCAATGAGCATATCCGGGTAGAGGATGATGCCTTGGCCTCAACGAGAAAGGCGACCTCGGTCGTAACACCCAAGAGGTGGCGGGGAAAAGTGCATCTTGATCGGGCAAGTCCGGCCGATCTAGTGACCGAGTGAAGAGTCGGACCGAGGTTCAAACCGAAAAACTGGGCGAGGGCGGCGTAATAACGGGAATGATTACCGCCGGGATGACTACCCCAAGATGATGTGGCGATCTGCGAGAAGGTTGAAAGCAAACGAGCATCACTACGGTCTTCAAAATTCGATCTATCGCATACTTAGTGAAATCCGTGACGAGAATACGTCCGGTTTCTGCTAAGTTAGGCGACGGGCGAAGGCTTCAATGCCAAAGTACCGTTGTACCTTCCACGGGAACGTGGCCGAGCAGGGTATGCGCCTTTGAGGCAACACTTAGAAGAGCTAGTGGCGGTGGGCATCTGGACCTTTACATTGATGGAGGAGTTAAAACCGTCGAGGTTCGATCGATCCTTGGACGGATGACCGAGATGTACCTCCACAAGGGTTGTGAATGTCATCCGGCATAGTGGAACCGGGCGTGTTTGCGAGCCGTGGTATGATTAAGAAGCGAGAACACATGAGGAAGTTTTGTCGATTCGACTGCGCTCAAAAGGAAGACAAGTAAAGGATGTAATCGGCTTTTCCTCAAAGGATCTGGGCGCATCTGAGACACCGCACAATGGCGCCTTGGTAGTAACGCTCGCGTCAATGATTTTGAAGTTAAAGGATCTTGATCGATCGGGGAAGTTTGGTCGAGATCATGTATTCTGACGCTTTCAAAGCGGCTCAAACTCGAGACAGTTTGGCCTGCAACCTCGCCATTGGTCGGTTTCAACTCACAACCGAGTGGCCTTTGGGAAAAATTATCCTGCCGGTTAAAAGCGGGATCGATGGTCAAAGCGAGGTTGAGTTACGGGTATTGCAGTGCCATCTACTTGTCGATCCTTGGCGGTGGCTTCATGCTATCGGCCGTGGCATCAACCTTTCACCAAGTGATGAGATTCCTCGGCTATAGGGGCGATTGAGGAGATTGAGGCGTCGAGGTTATGTCAAAACGATGCTTTGTGGCGGTCAATGGGCCGCTGCCAAAGATTTGTTCGGATGATTGAGGACGGAGGACTGGTAGTGCTAGATGATGTGGGCACTAAGGCGAAGACAAAGCCGTGGAAGGATTGGTGGAAGTCTGAATTGATCCGGCGTAGGACAAGTTCTTCTTGCTCGGCTCCTCCCTCTGACCGAGAAAGGACCGAGATGGTGGAATTCCTTATGGCCAACATTGAAGTTTTCGCATGGTCCTTATGACATGCGGCCTCGATCCAAACTTTATCTGCCATCATCTCAATGTCTTCCGAACAAAGCGGTCATTCGGCGAACAAGGAGGTGACTTTGCATCACGCCGAGGTAGTGGCGGAGGAAGTCAGAATCTGCTTGGTAGCGCGAGCAATTCGGAGGTCCACTATCCTCGGTGGATTTCAAATCTGATCGTTGTGCGAAGAAGAGCGGAAAATGGCGGGTTTCGTCGATTACAAGACCGTCAACCGTGCTGTCCGAAAAACGACTTTCCTTTGCCTAGAATTGACCGGCTTGTGGATTTGTGGTGGCCGCCAGCGAACTAAGTTTCTTGGGCGCTTCTGGGGTTATCATCAGTTGCCATGCGGCCCGACCAGAAATCACTTCATTCACTACACCAAGGGGACTCTTACGCTACCAGCGTTATGCCTTTTGGTTTAAAGAACGGCAACTTTCGAAGGATGGTGACCAAGATGTTTGCTCCTTTCTTTGGGCGCACAATGGAGGCTTACATTGATGACATGGTGGTGAAGAGCGAAACAAACAAGTCATTTGTCCGACCTAGCGAGATGTTTGCCATCCTCAAGAAGCATAAGTTACGCTGAATCGTCTAAGTGTGCCTTGATTGTGGGATCAGGAAATTTTAGGATTCTTAGTCACAAACCGAGGTATTGGCGGACCCTACAAATCGAGCCGTACAAGAGTTAATGACCTAGCTCGGTGAAAAGGCGTCGACATCTGGCGGAATAGCCGCAGCGCTTATCGATTTATAAGCGGTCATCGGATCGCCGTCCTTTCTTCGATCCTTGAAGTCCAAGTTCTCATGGGATGAAGAATCGACGGCGTTAGTCGAGCTCAAGGAATATCTGTCTTGACACCATTGTTAGTCACGCCGTGCGGAGAAGAACTTTATCTTTATCGGCCGTGTCGCGGCATGCGATCGATCTTGATTGCTTGTTAATTTGAAGGAATCAAGCACCTCCCATCTTTTATGTCAGCAAGACCTTACTACCGGCAGAGACTAGGTACCTGCCTCTTGAAAAGCTTTCTTTGGCATTAATGATGGCATCAAGAAAGTTGGCGCACTACTTTCATGCACATACTATCGTCGTTTTGACCGAGTTCCCCCTCAAGGCTTTATTTGAACAGGCGGATTTTTCTGGGCGAGTTCTTACGTGGGCGGTCGAGTTGGGGCAGCTTGATGTGAAGTATCAGCCGCGCACTGCCATCAAAGCCCAAACTTTGGCTGACTTCGTTGCAGAATTCTCACTTGGCACTCATCCGGTATGCCCGGTCGATATTACATGGCGAGATGATGAGGTCTTGGCGATTCATCGAGAGATACCACCACTGGTGGGGTTCAGTATGGACTTAAGCGCCTCTACCGATGGCCAACACTTCTACAATTTCAACAACCGGTGTGCGATAGCGAGTTGGGTGTTGTTATTCCACCAACTCTGCGTCGCATCACCAAGGGAAGTCATGGAACTACTCGGCCTGAGCTGCGGTAGGCATAATACATGACTGGTGATTCGCCTCTGGACTTAGGCGTGGCGGACCGACTTCTTGAGTCGGTGCCGAATCACCAAGGGCGGAGTGGGGCGATGGCCTTGAACTTGAAACCACCCTCACCACTCGCGGGATCCATCGGTTCTTTGGAAGCTTTTTGTGGGGACATGTGGAAGCTTTTTGTTGTGGGCGTCCAATCGTCACGGTCTTGCCGGTATTGTTCTTATCTCCCGGATGGCCTAACCATTGAACATTCTATCACCCTTGGCTTCCCGACATCTAACAACGAAAGTGAGTATGAGGCCCATCGGCGGGCTCAAGCGCAATCGGATGAAGGCTGCCGAGCTAATGGTGTCTGATGACTCCCAACTTGTGGTTAACCAAGTTTAAGAGCTCTGAGGCAAAAGATGACCGCATGGCGAAGTACCAAGCTTTGGTCGAGAGCATCAAGCGGTTCGAACAATCGAGTCAACAGATCGGCGAAGAAAAGCAGAAGTGATGGTGGCGGCTGGCATCGATGGTAGATAATCGTCTCCAAATCCCTTGTTAATTGACTTTCTTCCACGACCAAGCATTGAAGATCTGGGCGGATGGAAGTACTCTGCGCGGCGAGATCCGTCGTGGATGGATCCAATCATTTTGTTCCTCGAGACGGATTCTACCAACCAGAAGAAGGAAGCACACAAATCTTAGGAGTAAAGTCGAGGCGGTTTGGCTCTCTCCATCTGGCGCGTTGTATAAGAAGTCCTTCTCTGGTCCTTACTTAAAGTGTGTGCACGGCGGTGTGGATGCATTTACGCACGAAATTCACGAAGGCATTTGTGGCGGCCACAGAGGCGGATCCTTGGCCTCTAGAGCTATTTCACAAGGCTATTGGTGGCCCTACATGCAAGTGACAGCATAAAAATATGTCGAAAATGTGAGAAGTGCGAAATTTGCACACGGATCCACCCAATGCGAAGAACTTCTTCCTCCTCACGGCCCTTGGCCTTTTGCGATGTGGGGGCTAGATATAGTGGGACCCCTCCCAAGCGCACCGAACAAGCAAGTTCTTTATCGCGACGGACTACTTCACCAAATGGGTTGAGGCGAACCTTTGACAACTATCAAAAAAAAAGCGTGAAGAGGTTTATGCAGGTAGAATGTGTAGCAGCGGTTTGGCGTCCCCAAGATCTTGATTTCTGACAACGGCACCCAATTTGACGGTCGCCTATTCAGAGGTTTTTGTGAAGATTTAAAGATTGAATTCTACAACTCCACTCCGGCTTACCCACAGTCCAACGGTCAAGCCGAGGCGTCGAACAAGATTATATTGGATGGGTTAAAGAAAAGGTTGGAAAAGGCAAAGGGAAAGTGGGCGAGAACTTCCAGCGTCCTTTGGGCATCTGGGACTACCCATGGCGTTCTCTGGAAACTCCATTCGCTTTGGCTTATGGCATGGAGGCAGTCATTCCCTTGGAAGTCGGCATGCCTACCCTCAGAAGTGAAAGCTTTGAGCCTGCTCTGAACACCGAGGCTATTGCTCTGGAATTAGACCTGGCTGAAGAGCGCCGGGAAAAGGCTCTCATCCATGTGGCAGCCTACCAGCAAGAACTCTCCAGGAAGTACAACAAGATGGTGCACCCCAGACCGTTCAAGGTGGGTGACTGGGTCCTGAGGAAAGTTATGGGAAATACCCTGGTGCCAGGAGAAGGCAAGCTAGGGGCAAATTGGGAAGGACCATACAAGATAACGGTGCAGCGGGCAAGGGGGCATACCACCTGGAGGACTTGGATGGTAGAGCAATACCTCGGCCATGGAATGCGGCCAATCTCAAAGTGTACTATTTCTAGCTTTTGTTTGGTTCGCAAAGAAGGAGCTTTTGCATTACACTTCAAAATGTAATTCTTTTTTGTCAATATATACAAGTGTTCTTTGCCTTCGTAATTTGATGTTTTGTTCAAATTAAGCATGCCCAACCGAGATAGATTAGTCCGGTTGGAGGAGTTGGTGTTTTGCCCAACTTTGGATTCCCAACCGAGATAGATTAGTCCGGTTAGAGGAGTTGGTGTTTTGCCCAACTTTGGATTCCTAACCGAGATGGATTAGTCCGGCTGGAAGAGTTGGAGGAGTTGGCGTTTTGCCCAACTTTGGATTCCCAACCGAAATGGATTAGTCCGGTTGGAAGAGTTGGTGTTTTGCCCAACTTTGGATTCCCAACCGAGATGGATTAGTCCGGTTGGAAGAGTTCGTGTTTTGCCCAACTTTAGATTCCCAACCGAGATGGATTAGTCCGGCTGGAAGAGTTGGAGGAGTTGGTGTTTTGCCCAACTTTGGATTCCCAACCGAGATGGATTAGTCCGGTTGGAAGAGTTGGTGTTTTGCCCAACTTTGGATTCCCAACCGAGATGGATTAGTCCGGTTGGAAGAGTTGGTGTTTTGCCCAACTTTGGATTCCCAACCGAGATGGATTAGTCCGGTTGGAAGAGTTGGTGTTTTGCCCAACTTTGGGTTCCCAACCGAGATAGATTAGTCCGGTTGGAAGAGTTGGTGTTTTGTCCAATTTTGGAATCCCAACCGAGATGTTTTGTCCTGTTGGATGGATTAATGTTTGTGCAAGTCAGATATTTCTTGCCGAGATGAATTACCTCGGTTGGAGATGGTATGATCTGGTCTCTCAACCGAGGTGATGTATCCCAGTTCAGTGAGTTGATGTTTTTATGAAACTCAAGCAAACCATGCAAACACTTACATAAAAGTTAAGTTTTTCATTAATTCAAAATGAGTACAAAGGTGGGGTATTTAGCTTGGGTTACAAAATGTGAGACTTAGCGGTTACATCAAAAACAAACAAAGCAAATTCAAGAGAAACTAAGCAAGGGGAGAGGTCAAATTCGTCTTCAATGTTGGCCGGTGCATTCCTCTCTTGATCACCGACTCGTCTGGACATTACGCTTTCAGTGCTTCCTTCACCGGCGTCTGCGCCGTCTCTCTAACAAGCTTTTCCTCGGCCTCTGCCTGCTTGATGATGAAGGCGTCGTTAGCGTAAGGCACAAGGTAGACCGCGAAAGGCCTTTGGGGTGGAAGCGAACACATCGGTTTGAGGGCCTGACCGAGCTTAGAAACAAGCTTCCTTCGGTAGGCACGGAAGTATATATCTGAGTTGCAAAGACACGCTTTTTGTAGTGTCTTACCTTCTTTGAAACTGCATTGTTGGCATCTTCGCAGTCTTTACCCCTGGACTCTTTCAGCGCATTAAGCTCGGCTTGGAGTTCATCGCGTTTCTTCTCGGCCTCATTCAGCTGGCCGAGCAGTCTGTTGTTTTCGGTGCTAGCCCGGTCGAAAGATGCCTTTGCCCGTCCCAGCTCGGTCTGAAGGCTCTCAACTTGGCTGGCTGTATCAGTTGCCCTCTGCCTAAGTCGGTGGATGCGCTCCATCACGAGGTGCTGTTTCTGGATGGCCTGCAAGAGAAAAACTTGATCAGCAAAGAAACCGGGCAAACACTTGGAAAATTCTGGGAATAGGTTGGGGTGCTTACCCTGGTCATTGACTTCACGGACGATTTGACCCGGTAGATTATGCAGGCGTGGTCACTCCCAACCACGTCAGACGGCAGCAGGAGTGCCTTTGACAGGTCGAAGGCCAACAGATGTTCCTTGTCGCCTTTGACCGAGGCGTTGGCCGGGATGTCAGCACCTCGGTGTTTCAACAGCGGGCGCCAGGCCGGTACGGTGCTGGCTTGTGTAGCAGTTTGCTCGGTTTCTAGCTCAGCCACCAGCTCGGCTGAGGGATCTGGCCGAGCTCTCTTTCCACCCCGGCGCTGTGCAGGTTCTCGGCGGGGTTGGCCGGTTGCAGGTGTGGCGAGGCCAATCACTGCGCCGCTGGATTGACCGGGCGCGGATGAGGGATTCTTGTGCCCGTGCTTCGGTTGAGTGGTCGGCAAATTTCGGATTCGACCCTGCTTGGCCATTTCCTGTTCCTCGGTCAGCCGGATTAAGGGGATGTCAGGTAAAGTTGGATCTGGCGGTGGAGTTGGCTCATGTGAAAGTCGATGACTCTACCGTGAGGGAAGCGAGTATCTGTAAGTAGGGTTATAGCAAGCGATTCGTTACAATCCGGTGCTTATGTCAGACGCAGTTCGGATTGACTCGGAGTTTGAAGCGGTAATTTGCACTGTAGTTCTAGATTCTTTGCAAAGGAAACAAAAATGGCTAAGTAAAAATAAGCGGTTAGAAGGATTGGAGAGCAAGAAAGCGCGGCTTACATGAACTACCAAAGTTCTTGCTAATGAACCGGCGATGCGTCGGCCGTTTCATAGTTGCGGACACCCGAAGAAGTCGTCATCGTGCAAGTCTTTATCGGGGTGCGGTCACTATTTTCTCCTTGCCGGTCTTATTTTGGTAGTAGGCAAAACCGTCCCGGTGTGGCCCATGGTGTCTTGCCTTAAGATCTCGGCTAAGCCTAGTTGAGTGCCAAGCGGTTGTTTAATTAAGTGAGCAGCCGTTGATAATCCGGTATGTATTTGTTGACACTTGGGTTGGTGCGGCCGGTGCGGCGTAGAATTCTGTGATCGAGGATTGAGTGGAAGCGAAGGCCTCCTCAACTATTGAGAGCACGGTGAAGGGGCATTGCTCGGCTCTTCCCCAAGAGTTGTTCGCTTTCGGTGCAAGTTCAAGGTGGACATCGGCGGGATCTATACTCCTCCTGAAGCAGCGTCTAAAGCGGGGGTGTCTACCATATAGCGGTATTTCCCCATTTGGCGATCCTAATGTAGCTCGGTTGTGGTTTAGCCTTTGGATGATTGCTCGGTCTTGAGAACTTGAGAATGGTTAAGGTCCCCTTGGACTCTGCAGAAAAGGATGGCAAGGTAAGCATGGTAGCGGTCTCATAAAACCAAGCTTGACTTTAGCTCGGTCCAAAGCGAGCCAAACCACCCAGTTCTAAAAATTTGCTAGAGTGCTCGATGCAAGCGGGCGAATACTAGCATTTGGGCGACCAAGTACTTCCACTATCTCGGTTCTTCTTGTATTCTCTACAAACATGTTATTTGCTGCTCGGTTACGTGGTTCTTTAGGATCAAATGGAGACCGAGGCCGGTCATGATTCATCGTTCTTCACTTTGGAAATGAAGAACACCATGAACTATTGAAGGTTTTAGGAGGTTTTTGATGCGGATCCTAGAAACTACGCTTTTCTACCTAAATCGTGAAATGGTAGGAAAATGGCATCAGAAGGGTTTGGAACACTTACGAGGCTAGGACAACGAGCCTCCTCCTTCAAGCTTGAAGATTGGTCTGCTTGCGCAAGGGACAAGAGCTCTTGAAGGGTGGTAATGGCAGAGGTTCGATGAGGAGAAGAATGACAAGGGCCATGTTTATAGGAGAATCAAGATGGCCAACCAAAAATTTTGAATTTTGGCGTGGGTTGTTGCTTTCGAGGACAAATGAGAGGATGCCACCTTCGCCATTAATGGCTCGTCGAGCGAAGAGGCGTGGGGCGGGTAAGGCGTCGTAGGGAAGATGAGAAGACAGGGTCGGATGTAGCATCGGCGGGAAGACCGAGCAAGTTTGAAAGCAAGGGCAAGTTCGAGAGCGGACATCGACTGGTTGCCAATTGACAAGCCGGGGACCAGGAAATGATACCGGTTGGAGCGATAATCCTGTCACGCTAGAGCGGACGGAATTAGGGGCAATTGAGTGGGAATATAGTGATCTGATGCGTCTTGCGGACGATTTGGCAGACGAGTCTGGCCGGCAAGATTTGGGCGGCAGTCTTGCCGAAGGTGCTCGGTTAGAACCGATTAGGTGAACCGAGCTGCGTGCTTTCGGATGCAAACAAGCCAGCCGGTTTGCGAATCCGGGGCCGGAAAAGCGCCAACGACGAGGTGTTAATTTGCCGGCAGGAAGACCGGCACAGCAGATGAAGCCTGACCGGTTCTCTCAAGCTTAGCTAGCATCGTGCTTAGGCGTGAAGCACAGCCCGGCTATGGATTGGGCAGCTCGGCTGCCGAGCTCCAACAGAGAAGGCTGGTAGTTGGGGTTAGGTGATGTCCAGCATGGCGTGACTGACAGGCATGGTGTATGTCGGCAGATGGGATAGCAGAGCCACGTGTTGAGAGATCACTGGGAGTGGTTGTGAGGCGCAGGGAGGTATATAAACAAGTCTGCGCCACCCCTTTGAGGGATGGATAATTTTTGGTAAGTAAGACTTACACTCAAACACTCTCCCTTCTCTCTAGTCATTTTTCCTGGTGTGTGGTTCTAACTTGATCGTCGGAGGGGTTTTCCGGCCACACACCGCCGGGTAGCTCACCGCCGTTGTGCTTTCAGGTGATCGGACAAAAACGGAGCTCGGAAGAAAGGAGTACGGGCTTGCCGGAATATTTTCCCCCCGTACACCTACTGTACCCTTGTGAATTATGCAATCCATTAAAATTTTGAGGGGGTGTCATAACAAAATAACAACTAATTAATAAATATGTCAATACACGTAAAAAGTAAACAAATTTCTGAAACATATTTCAAAAAAATTAAAAATATTTTAAAGATTTTTAAATTGTAATTTCACATTTATTTTTTAAAAAATTTCGTACGTAAATTGGACTAATTGACGTTTAGTCGGTTAATCAACTTGATTTTTATTTTATTATTTTTTTAGGTTTTTCTTTTTGTTTTGGAATAACAATAAATTATGCAATTCATAAAAGTCAGTGACAACTCCTATCAACTTGATGGATAGTTGTTCAGTCATAAAAGTTAGCGTGACAACTCGATGCATAGTTCTTTACAATAATTTTATACATACAACTACCATGTGTATATATGGTATAAATATTGCATCATACCACAACAAAAGTTTCTGACTATTTGAGCAATATCATCATGAAATATACGGTGGTTGATCTATATTGAGAATGGGTCGCTATTGGGTTGCGAGATGGAGATGAATTTGAATACCTAATGAATCCAAATTTGCGTTATTCACGTGCCACCGTCAATACCATGAGAGGCGAGTAGAATTTCAAAAACTCGAGCAAGCGTTCTCGTTGAGCTATGTCGTGAAGTTAATCTTAAATTTCCTCGTCGGTTAGCCATGCGTATGCCAATGACACTCCCGATTGTTGCAAAAGGCATTGCATCGTATCCATGCGAGGTTAATCGCATGACCCAACGCGTTTGCAAAGGTCGAACTAATGAAGACCGCAAATGGCGTGCGAAGATGGGTTAATGGATGATGCACACGGTTCTCGCTGGAGCATGGATGTTATGTATGAATCTGATATTGAGATGTCAGATGATGATGATAATGAATGAAATTGTTTGGATGAACGCCCAAACCATTTCTGTAATGCATGCAATTTGTAATGCTTATCCACCACTTATCAATGAAGGAGATATTTCAATTGTTTTGAATATTTCTTGTCATTCTACCTTTGCTTTCTCTCGTTATTGTTATTTTGAACGCTACTTGAACTAGACTTTCATTATTTCATGCATTATTGATGTGGAATATAATAATGATACTTAATGAAGTACATGTTCATATAACAAATTGTTCAAATACTTGTTTGGTTATCATTGGTTTGTACATGAAAAGAAGACAGTGAATGCAATCATTCAGAAAAGTGAAAGAAAAGGGAAAACAAAATTATGTGCGTGTTTAGATATTTATTTTGTTTCCTTTTTGTTTTCGTTTTCATTTTTATGGAAATCATCAAAACAAGTAAGAATAACAAAATTGTAAAATTATATTTTCCGAATAAATAAGTAAGATACATTTACATCATCTATACAAGTTTGATATACAAAAACTATAACAAAAACTATAAATAAAATAAACTATACACTTCACATCACACCCGCTAATGCCCTAACACCCCGATCCCTGACCCCGAGTGGACCTCCTCCTCGATCTCCTGCGGTAGACTCTCTGAATATCTGGCTCCCCCAATCGGAAATGCATATCCTGTGGAGCTGTGTATGACCCCCCTCTCGCATGTCTTGCCCTTGATCTGCGTGGCGTAAGATCGGATCTTCTGTGGTGTGAAACTCCAGCATCTGGTGCAACTGTATCACGATCTGCAGCTGGAGCTCGACCTCTGCCTCTGCCCGCACCACGACCTCTGCCGCGACGTCCGCCACGACCAAAACCTCGACCTCTCCCGCGCCCTCTGGGAGGGGGCTCAATATGGCCCTCAGCATCAACGTGGGAGATGCCAGTGAGAACTGCATCATGTGTACTCATGGTCGCGATGGGCTATGCAGTGGTCGTGGCGGGTGGGTGGGGTAAGAACGTCATGCATGTATGGGGCGGTGTCCAATCGTGGTCGGGCATATAAGGTATGCCGGTATCTTTGCGTATGAAATGCGTCGAGGAATCTGCGAGATATCAATGGGGTAGTATGTGGTGGGGTGGTGATGTCGAAGAAGGCGATGTGGCGGTATTTGAAGTGGAAAAGCGGCGTGGATGGCGCGATGTGTCTAGATCATTCTTTGAAGTGTGTACACCGTAGTGGCCGAAATGCAAAGCGATCTCCCGATGGGCAAATTTGGAATGCTGGTACAATAACTCCGGATCACAGCAACGGCCACCAAGGCATGCTGTCCGTCACGTCACAAATAGGCGACCTCAGCCAAGTGAAACACCCTCCCAGCTCTAGCCACCTGAACAGACATGCAGACGTATTATTAGGCTACAGTTGACTGAAAGTAAAGCAAGTATGATTTTAATAATTATCTGACACATAATATGATACTCACCAATGCCTCAAGATAAGGGCCAACTCCACGATATCGGACTCGAACCGTGGCTCGGATTCCCGACTAGTAGGTGTGTATGTCGCCGATACCACAACATGTAAGGGTCGGAAGAGGGGAGCACCACATCGCTGTAGTCGGCTGACAATCTCTTGTCGTTGGCCATCCCACAATCAGATATATGGCATATAAAATAGATGCGATCGATTACCGGCTCGGCCCGCCTATCGATGACGATCAACTACCTCGATGTCGAACCGATCCGGCACGAACTGCACCCGACCAAACACGATGGGGGAGATGCCACTCAACCACGTCAAAACAAATAAGTGGCACTCTCACCATCCATATTTCCTGACCCAGTCGGCAGTAGTCGGGGAGCATATCGAGGACCCCAGCATAAGGCTGCCAGATAAACTACAATGACGACAAATAAATTAAATTTTGCTCGTGAACTCAAAACATATACAATGAAGAAGACAACTAAAAGCGATCAAAAATTTCATACCTCTCCCTCAATCATCCCGGTCCGGTGGTCTCTATAAACTACCACTCATTGGGTCGAGGCGACCTCGTGGCCCATGTCATCCCTCCACCGGCTACCTCGCGGTCCGGTGGGCATCTGCATGTCCCCCTCACCCATAGGAAGCTCACCAGGACCAACCTGTTGCCGCCTAGACGGGGCAATGCGAATCAATCTCTCCCATGCCCAAATCTGTAATATTTTGAACACAATTGCAATACTGATATATGACATACAATATGAATTGACATGTAATAAAATTGTTACAAACCTGTAGCAACACAAGTGGTCCTCCAATCTCCCTCTCGTACCCTGCTTGTTTTCGACATAGCATCCTATACAACCATGCCAGAGCCGCGCTACCCCAGCTGTACTGCCCAATCTCCTCAATGTCTCTCAGCAATGGCAAGTACATCAGCTTGACCAGGTTCTGTGACTTATCAGGGAGAAGTACCCCCCCAATAAGCCACAGAATATATGCTCGGGTATGCTGCTGTACCAACTCATCTGGAGCATGATCTGGAAGATGAGCAAAGTGCTCCGCCAACCACCTGACCCTCAGTCTACCTGCCTGTAAATCTGCTGGTGTGGGTGCTACTCCCAATAGCTCAGCACATAGGGCTATCCACTGCTCCGTCGCGATAGATGGGTCAACTCCAGTAACTGCTCGGCCATCAATCCGAAGACCATATAGGACAGATACGTCCTGCAACGTGACGGTGGCCTCCCCGATCGGGAAATGGAATGTATGAGTCTCTGTGCGCCACCTCTCGACGAGAGCAGTGATGAGTGGGTGGTCCAGTCGAATGTGCCCGATACGATACACACCATAGAATCCCGCGCGTAATAAATACTGCAAGACTCTATGGTCCAACGGATGGTCCCACAATCCACCATCTGCCCGACGGCATGTCAACACTGTGTGTGCCTCATCCTGCACAAAAGAATTATCAGTTTAAATACTAACATTATCCCGAAATATACAACAAAATGCAAGGTATTTTAATTGTAGGCGTAAAGTCCAACAAACGTTATTGCATACCGGACGATCCCACATACTGTCAGCCCGATGTGCCTGCCTGAACAGTGGAACCTCCTCAGGTAGATGTGCCATGAAGCCTGTACAACTGAAATATTAGATCATCCATATCAAAATCTCATTTAATCATAATATAATATGAGAAAAGCGTAATTATTGATTTTGTAGTTAACGATGTAAAATACAATGAAGTAAATGTTATGGGTTAGAAAAGATAAATTTATGTGCCACTTACACGAAGGCAATTAAAATTAATGATTACATTTATGGCATATTTGACAAAACTTAAATATTGATTTTGTAATGCTACAAGTTTGAATAAATTATAAATTTTGCAAAATACATATAAAATTTTGTAATTGTGAACAATAGTATGACATTCCAATTTATAAAATTTTAATTTATAATAGGTTAATGCTTTATAATAGGTTCATTGTTGTCATAGGGTAATTGTTCTACATTCCAATTTTGTAATATTGTTAATTTATATAGCATACGATATTAAATATATTAAAAAATATGAAATATTGAAATGATAGAAGAACTACGTGATTAAGTATAGAAGCTTGTAATACACATTTGAATCAAGTAGGCGGTGAAAAACTAATACACATTTTCAATAAATTATACAAGTTTGCATAAATTATACACATTTGTAATTTTGCATTACACATTTTCAATCAAGTACACATTTTGTAATACACATTCAAAATAGATAGGTAAAGAAAGAATTGAAAAAACATAATTAAATGATCTATTACAAATGAGGAATTTTAAAATGATATATTACAACATGTAAGTATTACAGTCTTCATCGACCAAGTCGCGGACATGTTACTTTGTCATGACACTGTCTGGTGGCACTCAACTTTACAACGATTTGTCAAGCGCACATGCGATATATCCATCTCATTGAATCTGAGCCATAGATGTACGACCCGTTTTACTTCTCATGAGCGAAGGTCATTAGGCAATAAGGTCCACTGCGGATCATCCCAATAATCTTGATGCGGTATTGGATTGAATTTAGTTTCCCAAACTCTCATGTATACAGGAAGACTATATACTGGATCAACGTACTGGAATGGATTGTCACCACATTCAGACATTACAGCGAGTATATGGGAACATGGATAGTGTCTTATCTCATATTTTCCACAACTGCATGTGGGTTGATTCATCCGCACAACCTGTCTATTACGACCTCGTCCACAGCGAAAAGATGTTTGCACCTCAAATACACGGCGGGGCCTATAAGATAATATTGATACAAACTAATGAAGTTCATGTTTTTAGGTGTAATTAACTTGACAACATAATAATAATAATTTGTTCACATTACAAACTAACCTGTCATACGATATCAACGTGAAACTATTTCCCCTTGCGATGCCCTCCTCCATAGTTCTTTGCATCTCTCTAGGGTATTGGAACTCATTGCGTACATCAGTTTCAGCTTGGGCTCCCATCTCGTCAAAATATTTGACGAGTCATCGAAATGTAAATTCAACCATAGCTAAAATAGGTAAGTTCCTTGCACCTTTCAAGACACTATTGAAGCACTCTACATCATTACTGGTCAATACCCCCCAGCGATATCCACCGTCATATGCAAGGGCCCAATCCTCAGGATTCATCTTGCGGACCCAAATGATGGCTTCTTAGTTAATAGCCTGTATCTGATCTAAGTAACCATTACACTTTCGTCGTTGATCAGCACTCCCTGCTTTCCACAGAAGTTGTTTGAGCTCCTTATTTCTGAATTGTGTGTTAAAGTTACTGCAAACATGTCGAAGGCAGTGCCGATGATATCCAACAAATTGGAGCGAAGGATTCAGCCAATGCCGCCTCACAGCAGCTAAAATACTCTCAGCTCGATCAAATATCAAAGTCACTCCGTGTCGGTCCATGACAACATGTTCCTTGATATTTTGAATGAAGAACGACCAAGACTCCAAACTCTCCCTATCGACAACAGCGAATGCAAGCGGTAATATTTTGCGATTGGCAATGACAATCGTTGCTACCAGTAACACACCAGTGTATTTACCGTATAAGAATGTACCATCTATAGTTATCACAGGCCTACAATATTTAAAGCCATCGATGACGGGTTTGAAAGACCAGAAAACAAAGTGGAAGACGGGCATAATAGTTGTATGCCCGGTATATCTGTGCTTCCATGTCACGATGGTGCCAGGATTAGATGTCTGTAATGCATGCATGAATTTAGGCAACTGTGTATATGATTCATCCCAATCACCGAATACCATTTTAATTGCCTTTGCCCTTGCATGTCACGCCTTCTTGTATGATATACTATAGTTCATGGTCTTTTTTATATCTTCGATGACATTCTTAATTGGCATATCAAGTTCATTCTGCATACAACAATCAAATATGAGTTGGATTATCTGGATGTGAACACTATAAACAAACAAATATGTATATATATGTAAACATTTATTTTTTATACTAACCGCAACTTGTCCCAAAATATGAGAAGCAATGTAACTGGAGCTAATATTAGTGTGGGCCCTGTTCATTCGTGGGTATAAACAATGGTGAGGACCCCTGTACTACTTAATTTCAAAAAGACCATGTTTCCTACTAAGAGATGCACGCAACCACCAACTGCAGTCGTGCTTGCAAGCAGATACCCACAGGTCTCGCTTGGAGGTTACGACCTTATACTCTCGATTATTTGTTACATGGTACAATTTCACAGCATGTAGAAGTTGCTTCTTATCAACAAAAACCATTCCTCTGTCCAACTCTGGATTTTCAGCGCTCTAGATCCGGTTACGGGGAACGACATCACGGGTACTAATGTCAAAATCACCACCCATGTGAATGTTGTCATAGAAAGGGATTTCAACTCTAGGTGAAATGGAGGCATTTTCAAGGTCAACAGGAGCCTGGGCATCATATTCATCATCATCATCATCATCTGATCCGCCTAATACATTTTCTTCATCACACATTTCATTGTCATCATCGTTTAGGGCGACATCAGGACCGTACATATCCTTTGTCGACAAAAGCGCACCTCGTTCCTTTGTTTGACCATATTACCAGCAACTTCAACCGGAGTGGTATGATGGCTGCATGTGGGCACATCTTGTGTGTTATTGTCAAATTCATAACCATATCCACCATGTGAACTTGATTCTACACCATGGCCCTGAAATGACTGTTGTGTGTAGCCCAGTGAATAACATTGATCTGAGTCATACATAGGAAGAGACCAAATTTGTTGTGTCAATCCCATGCGTCAGTAATGTAGTGAACGGACGAGAATCCATCTGTGTCATGTTCAGAATATTCTGTACAATCTCTTTCTCAATGTAGACTTCCAAACAATTTGGCGCTTGAAAATTTGCACCGATACTTAATATGGTGTTCAACGCCTCATCGTCATTGATCGGTAATATCTTGTATTTGCTGTGTTGTTGCCACTGGCGATAAGGATATCTACATTTGAAGGTTAATCGGACACTTTCCCCGTAACTTGCCACCTTTGGCGTAAACATCTCCTCTAAATTGCTAAGCGTGGTGCCAATTTGCACCGCATATATCTCTTTCGGCTCAGCATCATATGATACGCCTTCATCGGGATCCCGAATTATTGGAACAGTGTCCATTTACTTGCTTCAATTAAGACAAAAAACATTAAAATAGCAACAATATACTTATATCTCCTTGTACTTGTAAAATAATTATATGAAATTTTACTCATTCAATTACAATTACTTGTGACGCAAAAACTTTATTTAAGTAATCATCAATTATAATCCAACAATCATTATTGATTTTTTAATTAAGATATGAGTTAAAATAATGATAATGCTTTAGATTTTTTAGCTTTTTAAGAAAAACATCTTACAACACATACAAAATTAACATCATGCTCTTCTGTTATGCTTTTTACATTACTTATTATGATTAAGATCATGCTCTTCTGCACATTAAATGTAATTCCGCTAAGTTTTAGGTCTAAAAACCCTAAAAATCTTTTATTAATTTTGGTTTATTTTTGTATAAATTATAAAAAAATGATTATAAATTATAAAGTAACAACATTTATAATCATTAAATAAATATAATTGATGTAAATTGATTTAGGTGATTGATAAATTATAAATCTAAGTAATTTACATAAACTTATAAGTGTAAGTTGTTAATCTTGTTACTTTGAGTGTAGGTAAAATTATGAGTGATGAAACAGTTTGACCAGGTGAATGGGCTGGACCGATCCAAGCTCCTCAGGTCCACTAGGTTGCCTGCAAATAAGTTCAATGGGGAACGGGGTAGTCCCCCGGCGAACCCTCCGGTGTGTGAATTAGAAAAGGTGATAGACCAAAAATGTAGAGAGAGAGAGAGATAGAAAACTTCACATTCTTCTTGTCTTCAAGCATTGCTTATATCCTTTGGTAATCATTTCGCTATCTCCGCCATTCTGACCCTCCCGCCGAAAGCTTGCGCCGTGGTTAAATCTTGTCGGGGTGAGGATGCCATTCCTTTGAGAGGTGTAGTCGCAATAAATCTTTGTGATGGATGCATTAATGGTGATGTCTTTGTGGCAATAACTGCAGATCTTTGTCTGTGATGTAGCTGTCCTACATCTGCGTGTGTCCGAATATCATTGGTCTTCCCACCTGATTGGCTTCTAGTGATCTTTGGGCTTCTTGTCGAAGTTATGCAATGGGGTTTAAATGGTGGGCCTGGGTTTACTCATGGTGGGCTGAGGCCCTTGTGGGCTTATCCATGTCAGTAGTCCCCCATTCCCGAGTGCAGCTTTAGTCCAATGAAGGGAATAATAATGAGGAAGATGAATTCGACCGGTAGAGGGAGACCGACCACGAGGGTGACCGAACGAGGGAGGTCGAACGGGTGAGGCCGACCGCGAGGGCGACCGAGCGGGTGGGGCCCACCGCGAGGGTGACCGAGCGGAAGAGGCCGATCATGGCCGAGTGGCCGAGGAGGCGGGCCGATCTTGACCAAGGGGTGACCGAGCGGAGAGGCCGACCAGGGCGAAAGAGGCGGCGTGTCACGTGATGATTTGAAAGGGAAAAAGACAATGTAAGAGGCGAGTCGGGGCCGTGACGGGGCGTAATTTCGGGAGGAGAAAGGTCAAACGTTAGATCAGGAGTGAAACGTCAGGGCATTATTATGGGTATTGATGATACAGTTTTGGCGGATGATTTGAAAAGTTTTCAAACTGGCGAAAATTAACTTGGACCCTTGGAATACGGGTAAACCGTGGGCGTTTGGTATCATTCGATTTACTTACCTGTTTTCAAGAACCCAAAACATTCCAAGTATCACACCATTTGTTGCGCGCGATACACCATTGGAGCATTTCTTTCACTTCTTAGTGCCTGCTTCAGAAGCGATCCGCAGACATACTTTAGAGATGGCGCATGAAGGAAACATGAATGTGATGGTGGATCCTCTGGGAGACGACGATGCAGAGGAATTAGGCACTGTCTGAGACGGAGAGGGTGGGGGAACCAGCGATACATTTCCATGGTTCCACCTTGGTGGCAGCTCCGACGCCGATCAGTGAAGCGGAGCCAGATCATTGGCACACAAAGGCGGACAAATCGACAATAATGAGGCGGAGTTAGAGGCGATCCATGAAGTACCAAATTCCGGCGGGGGTGGAGTTGTGGCTGCCAACGTCGACGGAAAGGCCGTCTGATGCCAGGTTAGGAAGGTTTTCCCTATACGAGGAGGCATTGAAGGGGGGGCTGAGGTTGCCACTGCCTCAAATAGTGGTGGATGTGCTCAACCACCTAGAAGTAGCCCCGGGCCAGCTGATGCCCAATGCCTGGAAAATCCTGATGGCCTGTGCAAGTGCATGGCCAAAGGCAAATGGGGGGGATTCGATGGTGTTGGAGGAGTTCTTTGCTTGCTACAAGGCCTCAGGGCAACAGGAGACGTGGGTCACCTTGCAGGCAGTTGTGGGGGAGGGGTTGATGGCTGGTTTGCCTACGTCGATCAAGGGATGGCGGGCATGGTGGTTCTACGTTTCTGCCAGCAGGGGGCCTGGGGTGCGCACCATCTAGAAGGTGCCAATCAGGACGGTGGTGGTAAAATTAGGGCCCGCAGCAGGGGAGAGGGTGAAAGAGTGGAGGGAGAAGGAGAAGGTGAGATGGGACGACCTGGTGCAACCCTCTGCACTGTTTGAGGCAGGGCTGGGTCCTCAGCCAATCGGTAGGGATCTTGACCGAGCAGAGCTGGAGGCGAGGAGGAAGGCTTAGGAGGCTGAGGATCAGGCCCTTCTTGCCAAAGCCACCATGTTCAAGAGGGCACAAGACGACCGACCTTCACAACCGATCGCGAAGGAGAGGATCAGGCCTCGCCCGAAGCCGTTGGGAGAGAAGGATTTAAGTAAGTTTGAACCACGAAAGCCCCCTGTGGATCCTGTGAAGGAGAGGGCCAGGGGTGGGGAGGAGGCGCTGAAGAGGAAGAAGAAGAAGAGAAGTGCCCCTAGAGAGGCTGCAGGGGAGCCTGGGCCCAAGAAGGTGAAGGAGGCCCCAGTTGTGGTGGAGACTCTTCTGGTGAAGGATACTCCAGAAGTAGCAAAGGTCATCCCAGCACTGGAGGCTGTGGAGGTTGCCCCAGCAATTCAAGTGGCGTGGCGTGGCGATCTTGAGCCAAGTGAGACCTTGAGACCCAAAGGGGTCCTGCCCCCCAAGAGGGAGGAGTGGGTCTGAACACCACCTTCTACCATGCTCGTGCGGTGGTTGGGAGGGTGGAAGGGGAAGTGGGGCCAGCCAGGGCACGGGCTGACCGTCTGTTGAAGATTGCGGAAGGGTCAGACCTGCGCGCGGCCGCTAGATTCAATGAGGCTGACCTGCTAAGGGGGTTATGCTCCTTCGGATAGAATGCTTACTGGCGAGGCTCTCCTAAGGAAGGCAGGGGGAGCCAGGCTCAAGGCAGAGAAGACTGAGGCATAGTTGGAGAAGCTGAAGATGGAGAAGGCAAGTTGGACGAGTGCCAGTGTTGCAAGCAATCAAGCTAAATTTGGAGGATACACGCCCGTAGGGTTGTGTCACTCGAGTTCAGTGGTCGTGACGAGAGAAGTGGAAGAGTCCCAACGAGCCTGTGCCAATGCCAATGATCGGCATGAAAAGGCCATAAACAACAACGCAGAGTTGGTTAAGCAGAAAGATAAGGCAGTCGCTAAGGTGGAGGCTCCGCAAAACGCGATGGAGGATGGGCTGGCCAAAGCGAGAGAGAGGCTTAGGAGGGAGTTGGAAGTAGAGGTGGAGAAAGGCGAGGCGGAGAAGGAGAGCCTAAGGAAGGAGGTGGAGGAGGAGGAGGAAGTTGATTCTTGAGGAGAGGCTTGGAAGAGAGTTGGAGGTTGAGAGGGCCAAGGCTGCGGTGAGAAGGAGGCCCTACAAAAAAGTGAGCGAAGAGAAAGCAGTGGCCTCGGAAAGGCGACCTACCGATCTTTATGTTGCATTACTCAATTCAAAGGGTCTCTGAGTTCAGATGGCAATTGATCTTTGCGATTGCGGCTTAGCTTAGCGAGGAGTCTGCAGGCTGGCCCATCACGGACGACGGCTGAAGGAAGACTTGAATCTGAAGTCATAGAGAGCTTCCAACGGTCAGACTTTTATAAGCATGAAATGGCAGAGTTCTGGGACAGCGGCTGGAAAATGTTCAAGCGCAAGGCTGAAGAGCTGTTCCCAGAACTTGACTTCAGTAGGGTGACAATTGGGGAGGATGATGTGGCCCAGACCCCCCTGGACGAGGGCGTAGAAGAAGCAGACCTTATCTCCAGTGAGGAGGATGAGTGATCTGGAGGATAGGTGTACTTAGGAGTTTTTGTTTTTTTTTTTTGTATGCACATTTTTCTTTTGTTTTGTTTTTGAGGTATTGTAATAAATTGATGTACACATTTTGTAAATGAATAAAACTCTATTTATGTCTTGTAGTCAGCTGTATTCATTGGTGTGGTGGGTTTGAAATGGAGAGTGAAAAATTTGCCTTCATGACAGAGTGAACTTATGAAAAACGAGTAGTGAACTTATGAAAAATTCAACTTGTAATGAAAATGGGTAATGAACTTATGGAAAAATTCAACTTATGAAAAATTCAGCTCGTAATAAAAATGAGTAATGAACTTATGGAAAAATTCAACTTCATGACAGAGTGAACTTGAGATAAGTGAGCCAGGTGAACTTGAACTTGTGAGATTGGATTGATAAAATTGAACCGATGAATTAAAGAGGGTGAACTTGTGAATTTGAATTTGAATTTGAACTTGTTAAATTAAAAATTCCATCATGCAGAATAAGAGTAAACTGATAAAATTCCTTTATGCAGAGTGAGATTGGACTGGTGTAAAAATTCAATGAATGAGGGTAGGAAAGTGGGTTTTAATTTAACTAAGTGGAATCTTGTAAATTTTGTGACCTCAACTTGTGGTGAGTGTTCTCCCAAAATTTGTGATAGTACTTGTTTATTTGGGTCTTGATGTTGAAAGTGCTCGGTCGGATGAGGCTTTGAAAGTGCTTAGTCTGGCCATGGCTTTTGTAAGTGCTCAGGTCGGACTAAGGCTTTTGAAAGTTCTCGGTCTGGCCGAGGCTTTTGTAAGTCTTTCAGTCGGATGAGGCTTTTGAAAGTGCTTTCGGTTGGCCGAGGCTTTTGTAAGTGCTCGAGGTGGGATGAGGCTTTTGAAAGTGCTTTCGGTCTGGCCGAGGCTTTTGTGAGTCTCGGGTTAAGTGAGGCTTTTGAAAGTGTCTTTCGGTCTGGCCGAGGCTTTTTGTAAGTCTCGAGTCGGATGAGGCTTTTGAAAGTCTTTCGGTCTGGCCGAGGCTTTTGTAAGTCTTTCAGTCGGATGAGGCTTTTAAAGTGCTCGGTCTGCCGAGGCTTTTGTAAGTCTTTCGGTCGGCGAGGCTTTTGAAAGTGCTTTCGGTCTAGCCGAGGCTTTTGTAAGTGCTCGGTCGGATTGAGGCTTTGAGGTCTGGCGAAAGTTTCATGGGCGACATTGAACGGTTGAATTATAGCGGGTTGGGAATCCGATCGATATTTGTATTATGTATTGAAAAAGACAAATACAACAAGTTTGACAATACAAAAGTAAGAATTCATTGATAATGCAGCGGATGTTGATATTCGAGGATGGGGGAGGTCGCGGCCGTCCATGTCTTGAAGTCGATAGGTGCCTGGTCGTGGTCGGGCTTTCACCACGTAGGGCCCCTCCCATTTGGCTGCCAATTTGCCCTCGGTTGGATTCTTTGTGGCAAGAGTTGCTTCTCTCAAGACAAGGTTGCCAGTAGAGAACTCCCGTGGTCAGACTCGGCAGTTGCAGTGTGCTCTCATTTTCTGCTAGTACGAAGCCAATCTGACAGCTGTAGTCTCTCTGAGCTCTTCGATGAGGTCCAGGTCCGCTCGACGGAGTTATTGATTCTTGGCGAGATCCGGATGTAAGATCACAGGGGTGGGCGGACCGACTTCTCTTTGGAATGACCGCCTCGGCACCATAGGTTAAGCGAAAAGGGTTTCCCGGTAGGAGTCGGCGGTGGTTCGGTAAGCCAGTCGTTTGGTAGCTCCTCGGCCGAGGCCTTTAGCGACCGAGCTTAGTTTTGATGATCTTAAAGAGAGAGCGGTTAGTAACCTCAACCTGGCCAGTTGCTTGGGGATGACCGGGGAAGAAGCATGGTTGAATCTGGAGATCACAAAATTTCTGTATTTGGCGTTGTCGAGCTGTTTACCGTTATCGGAGACAATGGCACGAGGATCTTAGAATCGGCAAACGATCGATTGCCAGATAAACTTGGTGGTGTTCCGCTCGGTGATAGTGGCGAGGGGTTCTGCTTCGACCCACTTGGTGAAGTAATCAATGGCAACAATTGCGAATTTGGTCCGGCCTCGGCCAGTGGAGAGTGGACCAATCAAGTCGATCCCCCATTTAGCGAACGGGTAAGGGCTGCAGAGGGTGATTAGCTCAGTGGGAGGAGCATGGGGAATGTTGGCAAAGCGTTGACACTTGTCACATTTGAGCACAAAATCAGTGGCATCTTGGTTTAGAGTCGGCCAGAAGTAGCCTATACGGAGTATTTTGTGAGTAAGAGACCTGCCACCCGAATGATTGCCACAGATCCCTTCATGGATTTCTTGCATCACATAGGTTGCTTGGGCGTGGTTGAGGCATCGCAGGTACGGGTGTGAAAGACCGCGCTTGTAAAGGACGCCGTCGACGAGTGTAGTTAAGCCCGAGCTCGACCTTGGCGACTATTGTCGGTCATCTGGGAGGTCTCATGGTCAAGAAGAGGAAGATGTCGGATGCCCAAGGATGGGTTCCGTCTGGAGGAATGCACCTCTAGTAGGTCGGCGAGATGGCGGATGGGCTAAGTATTGGCGGACTCCATGGTGAGGTCGGAATGGTCGTGAGAGGCAAAAGTGGGCCATCTCATACGCTTTGGAGTTTTCACCCGGTATGTGTACGATCTGGAAAGTATTGAAGAGACGAACGAGGGGGAGTGCCAAGTCCCTGTAAGCCCGCATGGTGTCATCCTTGGCGTCGAATCCCCCTGTGATCTGTCCGAAGATGAGTTTGGAGTCACTGAACACACGGATGTGGGTGACACCAATGTCTTTGGCCAGACGAAGTCCTGCTATCAAAGCTTCGTATTCGGCCTCATTGTTGCTGGCCGCGAACAAGAGGCGAAGAGCACATTTGAAGTAACCCCCTTCGGGGGATGTAAGGATGAGGCCAGCTCCACTTTCTTCCTTGCGAGACGAGCCGTCAACATTGAGTGTCCAACAATGAGGATCTTCAGGCTCTGGTGGAGTTGGTGGGGGTGGAGGGTTAGCGGTTGAAATTTGGATTGGTGAATTCAAGATGAAGTCGACTCTGACTTGCCCTTGATTCTTTGTCGAGGCGATAAGAGATGTCGAACTGGCTTAGTTCTACTGACCACTGCATTAGTCTTCCTGAGAGCTCTGGTTGTTGCATGATCTTCTTTAGGGGCTGGTCGGTGAGGACCACTATGGCATGAGCTTGGAAGTAGGGGCGGAGTCGTCTGGAGGCGGTGACCAAGGCCAGGGACAGCTTTTCTAATAGGGGGTAGTTCTGCTCTGCTCCCCTAAGAGCCCGACTGATGTAATAAACCGGCCGTTGGATTTGGTATCCTCTCGATGAAATTGCCTTGCTGCGATCTTTGGATCTTGCTAAGTAGAGGAAGAGGGCTCACCGTGATTGCTGTGAGAGGAGGGAGGATTGGCCATGCACCTTTGTTTTAAGCTGTTGGAAGGCTTCTTGATTCGATTATCCATTCAAAAAATCTGTAAAGGACTTTGAAGAATGGTAGGCACTTATCCGTTGCGCGGGAGATGAAACGGTTGAGGGTAGCCACTCTGCCGGTTAGTCTTTGAACCTCTTTAACGGTTTTGGGTGACTGCATCTCAATCAAGGCCTTGATCTTCTCAGGGTTGGCCTCGATGCCGCGTTGACTGACCATAAAACCCAGGAACTTGCCAGATCCTACGCCAAAGGCACACTTCTCTGGGTTGAGCTTCATCTGATATTTGCGAATGGTGGCAAAAGTCTCTCGTAGGTCGGTGAGGTGGTCAGCGGAGAGTTTGCTCTTAACTAGCATGTCATCCACATACACTTCCATGTTTCGTCCGTCGATGGTAGAAAGGCGCATTGACTAAACGTTGGTAGGTGGCCTAGCATTCTTTAGTCGACGGCATGACACGGTAGTGGTAGGTGCCGATCGGTGATGAAGGATGTGTGTTCTGGTCGGATGAGTGCATCATGATTTGGTTGTACGGAGAAGCGTCCATGAAGTGAGCATTTGGTGACGTAGTGGCGTCGACCAGCAGATCAATGCGGGGGAGGGGATAGCTATCTTTGGGGTAGGCTCGGTTCAAGTCGGAGTAGTCAACACAGAGACGCCACTTGCCATTGTTCTTGTGGACCAGAACCACATTGGACAGCCACTTAGGATAGTCCACATTTGGATGAATTGAGCCTCGAGGTTTGTCAACCTGCGGCTATGAGATTGTTGCGCTCAGGATGCAAAATACACTGCCTTTGTGGGTGGGTTCGGAAATGAGGTTAAATCTTGGCGGTGAGTTATGAAAGAAGTCGATGCAGCATGTACGCATGAGTCGAGCAAAAGGCGTCTCTGCTTTCGGTCGAGAAGCGGTAAGGTCGGCCTTGGTTTGGGGAGGTAATTGACTGCCGATTTTGGCAGTTTTGAGTGGGTTGGTAGGATCGATATTAACTTCAATGAGTTCCTCCACAGGTTCGCCTCTGATCAGCTTGTCCTCATCCCGGACGTCAAGCCCCTCAATGATCATCGCCTCCTTCAGTCTGACTTCTTTAAGTGAAGCTACATAACATTCCCTAGCCACGGTCTGTTCTCCCCTGACTGTTCCGACCCCGAGATCGATAGGGAACTTGAGGGCAAGATGATAGGTGGATGTGATGGCTTGGAAGGCATTGAGGGCGGTGCGGCCGAGGATGATGTTATGTGAGAGGCGATCGACAACAAGGAAAGTAAGCAACTTCGTGGTCTGCCATGGGTACTCTCCAATGGTGATGGGGAGATCAATGGAGCCGATAGAGGTCACCCGGTCGCCAGTGAAACCAACCAGAGGAGTTTGGAGTGGGGACAGGCTTTCTTCCCGATCTTGATTGGCGGAAGCGATTAAGGAAGATGATGTCCGGCAAGTGCCATTGTCGATAAGAACTCATCGACCTTATAGTTTGAGAAGACGATGGAGATGACAAGGGGATCGTCATGAGGATAACGGATGCGATGATCGGCGTCCGTGAAGGTGATGGGTTACGCCTTTGCTTGGGTTGTTTGAAATTAGGTCTCTTGTGGCGTGCCTTATGTCTGAGCCTGTCGTATTTTTCTAAGTTACGCCCTCTGAAGTGGCGGGATGGTCCCCCCAGGCAAGACCACAGAAATAACTCTAATTTCGCCATGTGGTGGAGGTGGATTACCTTGAAATTTGAGATGGTTGGGGTCGATCATCTTGCGTTGGCTGGTTGGTGAGTTGCATGGAGGTGTGTCTGCGATTGTCTCTGTGGGGCTCGGTCCTTTGCCTCTCTTGAGGCGGGTGTCTGTGAATCGGCTTAGAGCCCTGGCGAATGAGGGTCTCCACTTGATCCTTGAGGATGATGCAATCGGTGTTATGGCCATGGTCTGGTGGAAAGCGGCAATATTTGGGTGGTCTTTCCGATTGGAAGGGTTCCGTGGAGAGAGGCCACTTGAGGGGTAATCCATTGGATCAGTTAAGGACATGTTCCATGGGAGAGTTGAGGGTGTATATATCGCTCGAACGGTAAGGGGTCTCACAGTCTTGGCCGGTCGGTCTGAGGAGGTCGGTTAGTGTAGCGGGGTGTTTGGCTATGATACTGGGTGTTGCTGGGTTCTTGGTCTTTTCTCTTTTCTCGAGAATGGGTCTTTAGTGGCGGGTCTTGAAGCGGCTAGTGAATCCTCGGCATTCATGTATTTTTGGGCTTTGGAAGTAGAAACGCCATGGAGGTCGGGGGGTTCTTGGAGAGGGAGAAGAGGAAGTCAGAGGACCGCAGATCGGCCATGAAGGCTGTGAGGATGACCTTGTCGTCGTTTCGGCAACTTGCAAGGCTTCGGTGTTGAAGCGAGTGACGAAGCTGCGCAGTGATTCCCCCTTGGTCTGACGGATGTTGAGTAGCTGGGTGGCCGGGCGTCGTTGACGTTGGGCGCCGATGAAATGGCTCAAGAAAGAGTCGTTGAGATGTTGGAAAGTGGAGACCGAGTCCGGTGGTAATTGGCTAAACCACAGTCGAGCCGACCCCTTCAGAGTCACGGGAAAGGCTCGGCACATGATCTCGTCGGGGAAGGCATGAAGGATCATGAGGGTGCGGTAGGTCTCCAGATGGTCGATCGAGTCAGTCGTGCCATCGAAGGAGTCAATGGTAGGCATTTTGAACTTGGGGGGTAGGGGTTTGTCTCGGATGGAGACGACAAATGGGGAGTTTGCTGTGGTGAAAGGCTTATGTTGGATATTCTGCATGACCCCTTGGAGTTGGAGTTTCATGGCTCGGAGTTCAGCGTCCCAAAGGGGGATGTTGTCACCGCCAGAGGAGACAGTGTTGACGCCGCTTGGCTTCTCCTCGGAGCTGGAGCTATGACTGATGGACGAGGGGGTGGAGGAGGCGGATGTATATGTGGGTGAGGGGGTTGCAAGCCCTCCGAGTTGGGAGGATTAGGTTGTGGAACAGTATGGCCTGGAACTTGTTCTGGAGGGGGTGGAATATCTGGAAGTGGTGGAGGAATAGGGAGGTTCCGTTGGAGCAAAGCATTGATTAAGGCTTGGTTTTGTTCAGCCATACGGTTGATGCTGTTAGTGAGCTCAATGAAGTACTGTGGTGGATTGTTTGGATTGGGAAGGTCGGTTTGGCGATCGGTAGCATTATGGTGGGAAGCCATGGATCTAGTCATGACCATACACTTGTCGAGTGAGGTGAGAAGGTTATTGGAACAGGGTCTCCGGCGGCAATGAACACAACTGGCGCACGGACAAACCGGTGTTCCCCTGAGACGGTGCCAAGCGATGATCTGATTCGACCAGGTAAATGGGCTAGACCGATCCAAGCTCCTCAGGTCCACTAGGTTGCCTGCAAATAAGTTCAACGGGGAACGGGGTAGTCCCCCGGCGAACCCTCCGGTGTGTGAATTAGAAAAGGTGATAGACCAAAAATGTAGAGAGAGAGAGAGATAGAAAACTTCACCTTTTTCTTGTCTTCAAGCCTTGCTTATATCCTTTGGTAATCATTTATTTGTCTCATAAATTCGACCCTCCAGAAAGCTTGCGCGTGGTTAAATCTTGTCGAGGTGAGGGATGCCATTCGGTGAGAGGTGTAGTCATGATAAATCTTGTGATGGATGCATTAATGGTGATGTCTTTGTGGCAATAACTTTGCAGATCTTTGTCTGGCGATGTAGCCTATCTGCATCGTGTGTCCGAATATCATTGGTCTTCCTTGATTGGCTTCTAGTGATCTTTGGGCTTTCTTGTGGGGTTATGCAATGGGGTTTAAATGGTGGGCCTGGGTTTACTCATGGTGGGCTGAGGCCCTTGTGGGCTTATCCATGTCAATGAGTGTAGGATGACTCATTTGAATAAACATAAATCAAAATATGTTATGAGTGTAGGATGACTTAAAAAGTTATGAGTGTAGGATGATTTAAAGTTATGAGTGTAGGATGACTTAAAAAGTTATAACTTAATTGAATAAACATAATCCAGGCGCATAAAGAATAAGTCAATTGGATAATTCAAGTGGATAAAAATTATCGAGAATGACTCATTTTATAAATCAAAAATTTTTATTTTTTCATTTTTTCAATTTTTTATTTTTTATCGAGAATGACTCATTTCATTCATTTTTTATTTTTTCATTTTATAAATCAAAAATTTTCATTTGAGTGTAGGATGACTCAAAAATTTTCAAAAATTATCGAGAATGACTCATTTTTTCAAACATAATTCGTAAATAATTTTTTTGTTTTTTTTTATATGAAATGTTTTCATAATAGCATTTTCCATGACGACTTGGAAGGCCTCTTTTCGCAAAGAGGTAAAAAATACTTTTTTGACTTCTAATGTTTATATTCGACCTCTAATGTTTATATCAATTTTTTTGTGAATCACTTTTAAAAAGTCATTTATTTATATCAAATTTATAAAAGGGAATGTCATGAAATTTAAGGACGAAAAACTCGAAAATGAAATTCAATCGTAAATGGGGCATGAAATTCAAGTAAACTATAATTTTACTTAGTCAAACCAATTTTACTTATCGTAGGGGCATGTGGCATCAATTTTACAAACCGATTAGATTTGAATTCATTTTTTTTTTTTGGGTCAACATTCTAAGTAGTTAGATTTTTAATTTGTTAATAAAATTTTAGTGTACTACTTAAAGGGTCACCTATATAAAATATTAACAATCACAATCACTCTTTAAAAAAATTTAGTAAGAAAACGAAATATCTGACTTTTCTATTTTGCCATATCCCTATCTCCAAAATATATATCTATCTATACTATATATATAACCAAATGTAGTTGTTAAATCAAAAGGCTCCAAAACTTGAATCCTAAATTCTCATAATTTTAAAGAAAAAAAAATATTATGTGGCACTTCCCTTCACCTCCTTTTCCACTCTTCAAGCCTTCTCACTCCTTCTCTCTATATAAAATATAAAATTAAAAAATAATAAAATATTCATCTATATCTATCACCAATAATAATATTTATCTCAAAATAATAAAATATTCATCCATATCCATTACCCACAATAATATCTATCTCATTCTCAATCTCAATTTATAAAAAAAGAAAAGAAAAAAAGAAACCAAGAACTTCTACAACTTTCACATACACGTTTCTCTATTCAGTTTATTCCATTCATCTTTTATTTGCTCATAATAACTCATCTTCTCCATTGTTATATTTTTCAAGTTTGATTATCTGCAAAAACCATTACAAGGTCAGTGTAATATTATTTTTTACTTTATATGCATTTTTTCAGTGTTTGTTACTTTGAGTGTATATATATATTTTTCATTATTTTTTAGTTCATCTATCTTTTCATCTTTTTTATTATTACATTTTGCATGATTTGAGCTTGCTTACTTTAAAATTTTTAATTTGCTTTTGTTTTTCAATTTAATTAGATTCGAAACTCATCAAATCTTGAATTTAATTTATTTTATTTTATCTCATGTCTATCACACCATCACAGTTATTAATGGCTTCGTGTAAATTCTCGATTTCAAGAAGATTAGCTCTGCATAAAGTTAATCTCACATTTGCTCTTTCAAAGCTCTCTCAAATGAAAGTTCTTCGGATCATCTACAACCAATATACACCCACTTAACAATACAATCACACAATAGCTTCAAAACCTTAAACACAATTTCTCAATTTTAAAATTTATTTTTTTTTTAAAATATATATATTTGGCTTAAAGTGATTGGCACATCTAACAATATTTAGTTTTGAAATTTTAAAATCTTTAAATTTTATCTAAACATGTCTAATTTAAAATTTTGATTTTTTTTTTAAACAATATTAGAAAGAAAAAAAGTGGCTCGAATCTATTAGTGTATTATCTAAATTTTGAATTATTACACATAGCATAATATTACTGGATTTAACATTTAAATTTTAAAATTAACCAAAATATCTAACTACATGATTTGAGAAATTTCAATACTTTATTATGAATTTTCCAATTTTTTTATTTTTATTTTTACAACACTTAAGTTGCTAGGTGTTAATTTTTTATTAACTATCCATGATTTTATCCTAAATTATTGGTTAATGATTGACCACTATTAAATTCTTTTTGTAAGCTATAATGATAACAATTCACTACCATCAATTTCAAAATTTTCTATCAATGTATTAAAAAAAAAAAAAATCATTATCAAGCATGCAATTTAAAAATTAAATATATTTTATTCTATTACAACTTTATTAAAAGTGTAAATTTATTTTGCTACTATTCAAGAAAATATATATGTCTTTATTTTGATATAACAAAAATTAAATTATCTTCTATTCATACATGATCTCTCATAAATATCTTATCTTTTTAAAAACATTGATTATCAGCAACCGAATTTCCACATTTCTCTCTTTTTTTTATTAATTTTTTATTTTTTTAGGATGTTTATTTTATTTTTATCTTTTTCCAAATTAGATTTGATATCTATCTTTTTACCTATATATCTATATCTATACTATATATAAGGAAATATAGTATCTTCTCTAAAATTTTCAAAGTCTCAATATTTAATTCTCAAACAGTTGATATTCTTTTTCCTACATGCCACTCTCTCAAAATTATGTTTTAAATTTTTCTTCATCCTTATTTTTCTCCGATAAAACACATTTTTTTTTCTCTTAATATTGTTTTTATTTTAAAATTTTAACTTTTAAAATCTTTTATTATCTAAGACTCCTTATCTCTTTTTATTTTATTTTTTATTTTGCTTAATCTTCTCCTGTATCTTCATTTATCTTTATTTCTTATTCCTTCCCTTTTAATTTTTTTTTTAATCCCCAATCCTATCATTATCTCCAACTTCATTTTTATTATATTGTTTATATGATCCCTTTTTTTAATTTATTTTAATGTTAAATCTAATAATTATCTTCAAATTTATTTCTATCTGATAATGATCTTCAATTTCATTTCTATCTTATTTCTCAAATGCTTCATATTTTAGCTATATATTCTAACACACCATAGAGTTTTTTTAGTGTTTGCATATTGGGTATAAAGTTTTGTTCAAGCTCTGCGTTTAAGAGTCGAGTTGCATTCAACCATCAACAACGTCACAATTAGTTAAGCAATTGTAGGATTCAAGGGTTTGATGAATTTTATTCTTTTTGTATACCTATGTGTATATGTACTAGGTGCATTTTTTGTTGTTTTCTTTAAAGCGGGCTTTGAACATTTTTACATTATTTGTAGTAGTGTTCATTTTTACATTATTTGTAATAGTACCCATTTTTACATTATTTGTTTTTAAAGCTATAATAATGTCCGATAGAAATATAGTTCAAGTTGCTAAATGACTTACTTGGACTAAGATAATTTTATAATCAATGTTTTAAATGACAAATTTAAAAAAAAAAAAATGAATGTATGAACTTAAGTATGAGATAATTATCATATTCAAAATATTTCTTAATTACAATTCCCGATTATATTTTAAATTTATAAGAATTTTTTATTTTATTATACAAAAATTACTATAATAAATTATTTAAATTATACATTCCTGTGCATAGCACGGGTTACTGCTAGTATATATATATATTTGTTCCTGGCCAAAATGATGAGAAAACTTCCATAGCAATTTCTTATCACAAATCTTGTTCCTTACTTTTCAATTTATTATTCTTACTTAACAAATTGAAATTTCGAACAAAATTATTTTGGTTACTTTATTAATTTTAATTTATTACTACTCCGCATCACCTAATTAATAATAATTTTTACAGCCAAATTAACGTTTCTCTTTCTTATGTAATTAATTAACAGCATTAAAATTATTGTAAATATTTAGCTGCATAGGACAAAGGTAATTTATTGGAATGACAATAAAAGGGAATGGCATGATTATTCCTTAAATACGTTTTGATTCAAAAGAAACGAAAATATGTTTTGATTATTCCTTAAATTTGTTTTGATTCAAAATTTGTTTTGATACAAGAAAATTATTATTATTACAGATAATTAAACACATTCAACATTCAACAAATTATGAATTCAACAAATATGTTTTGATTCAAATTCAACAAATTCAACATTCACAAACTACCTATACTTAAAATATGTTTTCATTCACAAATTCAACATTCAACAAATTCAACATTCAACAAATATAATTAAAATTCAACATTCACATTCAACATTCACATTCACATTCACATTCAACAAATTACCTATACTTAAAATTTCACAAATATAAACCATAACCCTAATTTATTCACAAACATAAACCATAACCCTAACCCCACATTCATGAACCCTAACCCTAATTTATTCATAAATATAAATCCTAAACCTAACCCCACATACATGAACCCTATCCCTAATTTATTCACATTTTCACAAACACAAATATATTCACAAATATAAACTCTAATGCTAATTTATTCGCAGTAAAGTAGATGAAAGAAGGCATACCAATGAGAGGCAGTCTGAGAGGGGCTCGAGAGAGAGGCGAGGAGCTCGAGAGACACCTGTGATGAGCTCGAGAGAGAGGCGAGGAGCTCGGCGGAGAGAACGAGAGAGAGCTCGAGAGAGAGCAGAGAGCGAGGAGTAAGAGCGAGGAGATAGAAATCGTGAATACAAAACACGGGACTGGGAGGTTTAAATACATGTTTTAAAATCGTGGTTCACAACCACGATTTCATTTCACCAGAACAAAGCTGCCCCAAAATCGTGGTTACAAACTGCGAGTTCAGAACAAATTTTTTTTTTGATGAACTCGTGGTTAGAAACAGCGAGTTCAGAGCAAAACCATTTGCGGTGAACTCGTGGTTACAAAAAGCGACTTCAAAACAAAATGAACTCGTGGTTCTGAAACGCGAGTTCAGAACGAAATTTTTTTGGGATGAAATTAATTAAACTGTGCTTCGAAATTGAAAAGAAAAAAAAATTAAGTAAACTCGCGTTTTGTAACAGCGAGTTCAAGATTTGGCAATTCTGGGGAAAAAGTGTTGAACTCGCGATTCTGAACCGCGAATTAGCCTAGTTTGAGAATTCTTTGAAAATTAGGCTTAGGCCTCGTTTGGGGAGTGACTATTTTAACAAAAAAGTCAAAAAGTCAACTAAAACTAGTCACATCACCTCTCTACTTTTCTGCACATCTTTTCGTAAAAAGTCAAAAAGTTAATAAAATAGTCTGTTCCCAAACGAGGCTTTAGTTTGAGAATTTCCTTGTTATTTTAGTTTATTTAGGGAAATGGCCGGAGGTCTGCAGCATAATTGTTTACCTAAATATAAAAAAATAAAAATAAAAATAAAATTATGAAAAGCGTGTTATGGCGCCAAAACGGAGCCGCATTCGTAGCCACTTTTTCAAAAAGCGAGTCTGTCTGTCTCTAATGATTGTCTCCCAAAATCGACGGCGACTCCAAATCCCCAAAAATCGAATATCAAATCAAATACTGTAAAGAAAAAAAAGTCGAGCGACCCTCCCTCCGTCTCTCTCTCTTTCTGTAGTAACGCTCGCTCAGTGTGGGTCCAAGCTGCAAATTTCTAGGGTTTCTAGTTTTTTTGTTTGGTGTGTGTCTGAGTGTGTGTTCGTGTTCTGCTCTATCAGACACGGATCGCCATGTCGACTACTGTTTGTGTTGCTTCTACGCCTCCTTCTCACTCCGCAACAACAACAACAACAACAACATCAACATGTGGCTCTCTCCTCCAGGAATTGCAGGCACTTCCCCTCCTCTCTCTCTACATTTACATTTTCAATCTTGGTTTTGTTTTTTGATTACTCTACTGTTACTGCTCCTCATCGTTTTGATCTTCAATTTTGTGATCATATGCCTGGGATGATAACTGCTTCCAAATGATCATTGAATTTCATTTTGTTATATTGAATCTCAATTTTGTGGATGTGATGTGTTTATATGTATTACACGTTCATGAGTAGAACTCAACTTCAAAAGGCTATGTGGAACTTCGCTTCACATTATGCACATCCATTGAGTCTATTCATTTGTTTTTTTGGCGGAGAAAAAGGAATATATTGTTTAAGTCTTGCTTTTGTGAAAAGGAAATGACATAATCTCGGAGTTTCAATTAATTAGAAGACTAGTTGATTTGTATTCTCTTTTCACATTATCACAGCACAACTGTGACTAGTTAATCTGGCTCATGCTTCTTTTAGTTTTGTTCATTCATATTTGTTTCCCCTGGTTTTCGGTATTCAAGTGAAGAAGCAATCATTGTTTGTGTTATAACTGATTGTATTTACGTTATGACCTGCCCTGATGGGTACTGATTTTAAATCATACATGTGAGTTGATTTTAGTTGAACTTTTTGACTAATATCAACTGTTAAAATTGGTTTGTTTTGGGACATTTTTTCTCTGCCACAGACAGAAAACATATTTATTCCTTGCCTTGAAAATCAAGGAAAAGTGTTGGTACTAGCAAACATCCAAAGTCCGACTGAAAAATAAAATTTCCTGATCTAAGGATGATTTTCCACATCATGTGACGAAAATAAGTAAATTGTTGAGTGAAAGGCAGACTAAAGAAATAGATTTGCATAACTGAAACTAAAGAGTGTGCATAAAGAAAGCATGAATGAGAACCTTTTCAAGAGATGAGGGGAAAAGGGAGAAAATAAAAATGGCTTTTAAAAGAAATATGATTTTACCCATTTAAATCCTAAATTTAGACAGAAGCGCAGCAAGATTAACAATTTCGAGTAGAAGAACATTTAATTAACTTAAAGATTTTGAGGGCTTACTTTGTAGACTTTCTAGAGAGAAATTTCACATGCTACCTAAGAAGCACAAACACTTCAAGATGGGTGCCGTGTCCATGTCTGACATGTGTCGGACACCAATAAGGTACAAACACACTTGTCCACTTGTTTGATTCCTCCCGTGGCAATGGCATGCCAATTTTTTTTTTAATTATTATTATTATTTTTTTGTACGACACCTTAGGGACACTTCATGGACATACGTATCCTGTGTTTAGACACCGCTCAAGGCAACTTTATAGATTTTTAAAAATAATTTTAGAAAGCTAATTTGTGGTCAAAGTATATATGGAAACAAAGAGGGAAAAAGAAAAAAAAACCAAAAATATAACCACATATACACTCGTCCTAAATTTATGTTCATATATACATTGCAAATAAAAAAAAATATTTTTTGCAGTCTAGTAAAACTCTCAAGGAAAGGAAGATACAAGTCTTGGAGCATATTCCTGCTCTGTATTCTAATTTTTTGAAATTTGCTCCGTCCCATGTCCGTACTTGTGTTTGTGTCTTTGCTTCTTAGCACGCTACCTAGTAGTTTATAAGAAAATTTCAATGTTCTCTCTTCTTCTAAAATGATAATGCTGCTGTAATTCCTATGGATCTCTCAGTACAATAGTGCCCTGAGGAGAATATGTTGAGCTTTCGATTTCTCCTAGCATTTGTTATATATTTGGGTAAAAAATTTACTCAACAAACTCTATTGCCCTTTTGCCCACCTGCCTAATCAGTCTTGCTACTGAAGCTCCTTGCCTGAGTTTTTTTTTTATTTTTTGTTGCACATATACTTATATAATACTGACCTTGTTGCAAAATAGGAAATATGGGATGAAATTGGGGAGACTGATTGTGAAAGGGACAGGATGCTTCTGCAGTTAGAGCAGGAATGCCTTGACATTTATCGGAGGAAGGTAGAAAAAACCAGAAAGTACAAAGCTGATTTGCACCAGTCATTGGCTGAGGCTGAAGCAGAAATCACTAACCTCATCTCTGCCCTTGGTCAACGAACTTCCGTCCCATGGGTCTGCATAATTTTACTTTGTTGTTTTGCTGATGATGATGTTTATGTTAATATTTTTGATTTATTATGTGTCTCATATGTTTATTTCTTTCTTCTGTAGTATGAGAATGTGAAGGGTACTCTGAAAGAACGAATGTCTTCTATAAAACCTGTTTTGGAGGATTTAAGGTTGATGAAAGAAAAAAGAATCAAGGAATTTTCTGAAACACAGTTGCAGATTGGTCAGATTTGTGCTGAAATAGCAGGGAATGGCCAGTTCATTAATTCTGCTGAGCCACAAGTAAATGAGCAGGAGTTGACTGTGAAGAAGTTGGGGGAACTGAAATCACAACTTCAGGAGCTTCAGTATGAAAAGGTTCCTTTGATAAATGTGGTTTGGAATTATAATTATGATAAGACAGTAACAGAATTTCATGTCAGTTACATTTACCCCTTTGTTTTGCTATATATGCAGACTCTTCGTTTGCAAAAAATTGATAGCCATATCAGTACAATTCATGCACTTTCGGTTGTTATGTCACTTGATTTCAACAATATGATTACTGAAGTTCATCCGAGCTTTGCTGGTCCTGCAAATGGTCAATCAAAGAGCATTAGCAATGAGATCCTTGCAAGGTTAACAGGTCTGGTCCATTCACTGAAGCAAGAGAAACAAAAAAGGCTACGAAAGGTTACCTCTTGATGAATCTATTCCCTTGCTCTTTTTCTCTCTCCTCCCTTCCAAATATATATATTTGCTTGGCAACTTAACATTCACTTGAGTTTTCTTAGAGGGAAGATACCTAGTCAACATGGGCCTAAATTAAATATTGGAAACATGTTATTACTTCATACCGTGCTTCATATTTCTCTTATGCACTGATTATGCAAATTTGCTATCTTGTTTCTCCATTCATGGAAATTTCGCTATCAATGCTTGGCTGTTTGTCTGCGTTCAGGCATTCATTTATGATCTGGCTTATGTCTACCTTTTTAGCTTAGAAAATCATGTTAGAATCTTATAATGCTAATCCTTTCACGCTTAATTTTGTTAAACTGACTGTTGTGGCATTGGTCTTGGTTTAGTAAACTTAATCGTCCTTACATCTCATTATTAGTTCTAATTTGCCACTCCAAACAGTATCTGTTGGTGTGATTACAAAAAACAAAATAAATATTGAGGGATTTTTGGAGCTAGATATCACAATCGCATGATGGCACGAAATTTAGCACTAGATCAATTTACATCCATGGGTTTTTTTCTTCCATCCATTATATTAAATAATGGGTTAACGCTACACTTTCACAAAAAATAATAGCAGATTTTTGGAGCCAGAAATCACAATCGCATGACAGCACGAAATTTAACACTAGATCAATTTACTTCCATGGGTGTTTTTCTTCCATCCATTATATTATGGGTTAACACTCCACTTTCACAAAAAATAATAGCAGGTACACAATAATCCAAATAAATAGATAAAATAGTCATAGATGTGAAAATCATGTTTTCTTTAAGGAGATTCAAGTCCGCTGAAGTTTGAAAATTGATGCAACAAACCTTCTCTTGTCGCTCATGTCCTTCAAGATATGACAACCAGACAGTTCATTCTGTGGCTCAGACCAACCCTGCATACGTGGGTGAGCTTGAAGCTTCACCACAAAACACCTTTCTTTGGCCTTAAAAAATACCTCAAGTGTTTGATTTAACCAAATACTGAGTAGCCCAGGCCTAATCCATTTGACTAACCAATTACACATGTGACTACATAATTGTTGATCAAGGTCTAAATAGCTTTTTTACTCCTAAATTCAATATAAAAGTTTTCTTGTTTTTGTATGGAGTAACATAATGGGATTCAGATAATATATATATATTTTCTTAGTTTTTTTGCCTCTACTGTTTTTCAAATTTCAAAGAGTTTTCTGTTTCATAAAAAGCATAACCTGATTCAAAAAATAAATGGCAGCGATCCGGCACAATTATTCTTAATAATATTGATTAAATTCTATATAGTCTATTTGAAGCTAACTTTGTTGAGGAAAAACTCTACACAATATTCTTTCCCATGGACGATGTGCATAGCACATCTTTCAAAAATAATGCATCTCCAAAGATAGATTTCAACTTGACATTACCACTTGCAAGAATCTTGGTCATGTCATACTATATTAACATCAAGCATAATGGTTCTCTTTTCTAAGGGACTGCAAATTTTGAACCAATATTTGTCAGAGGAAGTGCCTAAAAGCACTAAAATCTGCCCACCACCTTCCATGTATTGCTGCATGAAAATTTCTATAATCATAGCTATAAATGTCTTTTCAATAACATCAATCTGTGGGACATACGTTTCTAGTATCTACAAATTCGAGCAATATGCTCACTCTTGCCATAAATAAAACATTCATTATTTTGTTGATTCTGTGAAGGGGTTCCTTGGTTCTTTGAGCTGGGGCTACCTTTTTTGCGAGGTTTACTATAAATTTTTTTTTTTTTTTTGGACTTCAATAGAATAATTTCCAAAAAATGAGATTTAGGAAAGAAGTTATTTACAAAATTAAATTTATCTTTGTGGTGGAATGTCCATTTCCATGTTACACATTGATGCATGTATCTCCTTCTGCTACACCAGAGGGGCTTGTTTAGATTTCCAATATTACCATTGCGTTTCTTGTGTTGTCTCCAAATTTTAGATCCCTTTAAAATTATTGGAGTGATTACCAAAATTAAATAAATGTTGAGGGAATTTTGAGCCATAAATCACAATCACAAGAATACCTCAAATTTTTTATGGTGAGACTAAATCAACCAGCATCCACAGGCTTTTTCTTTCATCCATTATATTAAATAATGGGTCAACACATCCTCCACAATCACAACAAATAATAGTGGGTACACAAGTTCTCCAAATGAATAGATACACGTAAAACAAATTGAGGCACATAAATCTCGTTTTCTTTAGAAAGAGTCAAGCCCTCAATGGTTGTCAAATTCTTGAAAATTGGTGCAACAAATCTTCTCTTGTGGCTTGTCTCCTCTAGAATGCAACTTGCAATAGTTTGTCGTGTGGCTTAGACCATCCTTGCACAAGTGGCTGAGCTTAAAGCTCCACTATAGAAATGCTTTTTTGGCTTGAAAAGCTCTCAAATGTTAGAGTCAGTCTTTTGGAAGAATATTATTGATATATTATTAGCAATAATGCATGATTTGTTAAAGGTTGTGTAGCTGAGTCCATTTATAGGCTCTATGGCTTTCGGACATTAATGATGATCTAGTAAATATGATGACACATCAGATTCAATGTAAATTAGTTATACAAATGTTTTGTGTGGATGGATGTACCTTATAAGTGTTATGTGTACATTTAAATATTTAAATATTGCTAGGACTCTTGACTTTAAAGCGTGTTGTTACTAAGAAGGGATGTCAATTCACATGTATAGCTCATGAATTTTTTTAGCCAGGTGATGTAGGATCTTGGGTATTACATTCACCCTTCATACGACCACATGTTCTTGTGGGGTCAATGGTTCTCACCACGTTGTTGCCATTGTCCAAAGCCATTGCTCGCCAGACCAGTGCACTAAGGATGCATAGTATGTCATAGCTTCGCCCACACACTGCTAAGCAAGTCTTGGTTTGATACCAATTATAACACCCCCATCCTAAATAGTAATAATATTGTCCGCTTTGCCCAAGCTCTCGACTTTAAAACAGGCTGTTACTAAAAGGGATGTAAGCTCACATATAGAGTCCAACCATGGTATTACACGATTCCTCTGTTTACAGGTCATCCTTTACGAGACACGAGGTGCTTATTCCTTGAGAAAGTTTGAACACTTAGATCTAAATGGTATTGGGGAGTTTGTAAAGGTTCTACTAGTGTTAAAATAGATTTGTAGTTAAATATTTTTCAATTGGTTCCTAGTTTTAAATTTCCCTTCGTTGAGAAATGTTTTAAACTCATCATATTAACCTTGAGGTTATGGGTTCGAACCCACGGGCACCTACTTTGTGCATATTATGTCAAAGGATAGGTCGACCCCCAATTTAACCCTCCCAAACCCCATCCAATAGTTTTTTATTTTTATTTAAAATTAATTAATTAATTATTTTTAATGTTGAGTTGGAAAAAGCTATGAATGAATTAAACCATCCCGTTGATGGCTAGTTTGATAGGTTTAGAAATTTACTCTTTTTTGTGGTTGTACAAGGAAGTTGTAGTTCCTAGCGTTTGGTTTTTTATGTACCCCCGAGAAAAGTTGTAGTTCCTAGCGTTTGGTTTTTTATGTACCCCCGAGAAAATTACAAATTGTGTGCAGGTAACAAAAACTTGTAAATTGTTTTTAGGCGACTTCTTGCCCCCCTGCTTTTGTGCTCCTTTTGTTCTTCTTTTCTTTTTATTAATAACATCTCTTTCTTTGTTGTTGTGTATATTTTTTTTAAATGATGCGAAAAGGATGGAGATTCAAGAGCTCATTTAGCTATAGTTTGAGAGGAAATATTTGGGGAGCTTTTAAAGTATGTTCAGGAAATTGTGAGTGCTAATGTTAGGACATCTTCATATTGTTGAAAAAAAATGGTTTTATTTTGTTGGGAAAGATGGCATGTTGTGTTATGTATACCCTTTGTAATTGTAGCAATGAGGATTGTGAAACTGACATCAAGAATTAGAGGGCCTAGGAGAAAGTTAAATGGTTTAGACCGATTTAATTTCTCAAACACACATTAATGTGTACTAATTGGGCGTTGTTTTTTTATATTCAATAGAAGTAGTGAAAACCAAGACTAGATTGTATTTTCTCTGAATGTCATGTCACCTAAGAAAAGTAGTGGAAGGGTCAAAGAAAAGAAGTGCATATTCGTTTCTTTTTGGGGTCTGATAATGAAAAGGAGTAAAACATCCTTTGATTCTTGTTAGTTTTACTTCAACTTTGTTCCTTTGGGCCTCATACATTGCACCAGCGAGGATTACTGCAACCAGTTATGATAAAAAATTATGTGACTGATCAGGCACTGCATGTGACCTTTTGTGATTTGCAAATCATGCACACGATTTTTGTATGACCTTGCTTTCTTAAAAATAGTTTAAAGTGGTTTCAAGTGTTGGGGCTGATTAGGAAATAAAAAGGGGCAAAACACAGCAGGTTAACATTGGCTGTAACTTGAATAGATCATCGAAAGCTAATGAAACTATTATGGTTAAATTATATTGACCCCCCTGCATAGTCTGAAATCACACTGTTACCTCAGGTATTTTAGAAATATTGTTGCCCTCCCCTGTTAGTTAACAGTGTTACGTGATGCATTGAATTTGCTATAATACCCTTTATCATTTCTCTCTTTTTCCTCCCATCCGTTGGTGGCTCTCTTTCATCAACCTTTGTGTTTCTCCTTCCCCTATTAGTTGTCCAAGCACCATCACTGTCTCCAACCAACCACACCAGGATCCACCACCAACAAGCACTACGATTAGGACTCCCCTTTGAGGCCTGATGATCTAACCCATAAATTTGTTAAGTTGCCAACTTTCCCAAAAGCTTGAGTTGTTAGGAAATAGGCCTAACAATGTATATCAAGCTATCCAACACTCTTCCTCACGTGCAACACTATCCTGCACGTGGAGAGACAAACAGAGAATCAAATAGAAGGAGAAACAAACAACCAAACAGAGAAGCAGAAATCAAACAGGGACAGAGTAAGAAATGCCAATAGAGAGATTTGAACCTAAGACTTGTCTCAACCTGAGCTCTGACACCATGTTAAGTCACTAATTTTTCCTAAAGCTTAAAGTTGTTAGAAAATGGGCCTAACAATGTATATCAAGCTATCCAACAAATTTATCATTACAGTCCCATATATATCCTTGGATTAGTCAAATAGCTCAAATTAGTCAAGTACCCAACCCCCCAACTACATTATAATGTACCCAACAATAGACAAACAATTTCTATCCATACTATTTCTGCAATAAAAAAGAACTAAATCTGAACTCAGGATTTCAATTGACGTGCTGTATATCCTACAAGATTTAAATAATTATGTTTTCAGCGAATCACATCTTGATACTTGCTCACATACTTAACAAACATATTTTCAATCATTTTGAATCTCTACACAAGTCTTGGGTTTCTTCTCATCAAGATTAGATGATTCTTCAACTGAATAGGTTAAATCCTTTGCCAAACCTTCAACTTTACATGCTCATGGTGTCTTGCAATGGAGATTAGGTGGTGTTGCATAAGGGCTTAATGGGTACGTTGGAAAAAGTTATTTGATGACGTTGGTACTTTTTTTTAGTCAAAAGATCTCACAAATGGGTGAAATTGATACCCTAAAATCAAAAGTAGGGGGGGGGGGGGAGTGATATTTTAGATTAATAAGGGGAATTAGTGTAATTTTCAAAGATATAGAGGAGGTGTCAATGTAATTTGCCTAACTATTTATTCTTCTATTCTTCAATCTTGATTCCCTTTTTATTCTCCAAAAATCTTACTGTGAATCTAGGGTGGAATCAATAATGTGTTCTCGACTTGATTTCGCTGGTAAATTTTGTTGAGGATATAAACAATAAATTTACATCTCTCTAACAACTTAAGCTTTGAGATGAATTGGTGGTCAACAATTTAACATGGTATTAAATCAGACAATAAATCTTGTGTTTGATCTCCTTTGTGAGAATATTGCCTATATTCGTTTCTCATTTTTCCTTTTAGGCTTAGGAATTAGATTTCTATATCAGTGATGTGTTCGTTTAGGCTTAGGAATTAGAGTTCTATACAAGTGATGTATTCTTTGTTTAATTAATTCAGTCTAATAGACAGTTTCATTTAGAAAACTTACATGGTATCAGAGCTTTGTTGGTTCTGATCTTTGGTTTGCTCAAGATTACCCACACTGGTTTGTTGGGATTCAACCTATTGGTTCATCCCATCTGTTCGTTGCTTCTGTTCATCGTAAATCATTGATTCGTTTGATTCATCTGATTCGTTCAACCTGTTTGGTTTAAATGCCTTAGGTTGGTTCGAGAGACCTATCTAGTTGTTTTGTCTCCTCTGTTCGTAGGCTTCTTCTCCATCGCATCTGGTTACTAATTCGTCGTATCCTCTCGTTCGTGGCTTCTCTCTCTCTTTCTCGAATTTTCTGCCTCGTGACCCATTCGTGAAAACCCTAGCTATTGGTTTGTGATCTCTTTCGGTGTTCTGAGTCGTGATCTCTCTGGTTCACTCTGGTTTCGAAATCCCGACATCAGGCTGTTGCTAGACTCGTGAAGTTGGGCTGTTGCCATCTCTAGACTTGCAAGGTTGGGTAATTGCGACATTTAGTTGCCTTGTCTCTTACTGTCTGCTCTGGTTCGCTGTCTCTCTGTCTCACTCTTTCATTTGTTTGAGTTTGGTCTCTCTACTAAACAATAGGTTACTGATATATTGTCAATTAGCTCTCCAATTTTTATTTATTGTACTTTGACCCCTTAGATTATTTATTTTTGATGGTTCTCACACTTTGCCCCATCAGTTCCCTTCTCTTTTCCTTTTGGTTCATCACAATGTCGGAAGATAAAATTCAGGCTATTAAACGCAAACTTACTGGTGACAACTATCCTTATTGGTCTAGTGTTATGAAAAATTTTCTTCTCGGTTGAAAAAAATGGAGATATGTTTCTTGTTTTGTTCCTCGTCCATTGGATCCAAAACAAGAAGAATATCTGACTTCCTGTGACATTTGGGATTATGATAATGCCCAAGTTTTAACTTGGTTTCATAATTCTGTAGATAATCGTATCGGGATGATGTTCTCTAAATACAACACTGCCAAAGAGGTGTGGGATTACTTACAGAGTGTTTATCAACAGTCTAACTTTGCCAAGCGGTATGAGTTGGAAACAACTATTCAGAGTGCTCGTCAGCAGGAACAGCCTATTTAGGACTTCTATATTGAGATGATAGGTATTTGGGATCAGTTAGCTCTTATGGAACCACCTAGTCTCAAGATACTAGATACTTATATTAAGTTTCGGGAGTAGGGTCGTTTAGTGCAGTTCAACGGCTCCCTCCCTTCAATATGAGGCTATCCAAGGTGGCATCCTTCATCAATCTTTTCTTCTCTTTGTGGATGCTGTTGTTCATGAGATCCTCTTCGAGGAAACCCGTCTTAAGACGACCAGTCAGACTCTGTCTCCTTCTGTCTTCTTGGCTCCTCTTGAGCCTCCTTTGTTATCGACTCCACCTCCTCATCAGCTTCAGGCTACTGTGAAACCCAAGAAATGACCATTAGGTCTAAATGAGCGTGCTTTCTACCATCAGAGGGGTCACTGGAAGAATAACTGTCCTAAGAAGGGACGTCAGCCTGCTCCGTCTTCTTGGGCACAGTTCTGCGGTCCTATTCCGAGTACTTTCCGATCTCCTGCTGCTTATACTGCATCTGCTCCAGCTTCGATCTTGACTTGGCTTCCTTGACTGCTCAAATTGCACAACTTTAGCATATCCTGTCCACCTCTCAGCCATCCCCATCTGCTTCCGCTCTTACCTCTCTTCATTCAGGTTTGCTTGGGTCCTCTTTAGGTATGCCTTCTTCTATCTAGCTTTTTGATTCTGGTGCCTCTCATCATATGACTCCTCACATTTCCTTATTTCACAACTATATTCCCCCACTCGTTCCTATTACTATTAATACTGCTAATGGGTTTGGTATGTCTGTTCTGTCTATTGGGTCTATTTTACTCTCTATCATGTCTGCTGTTACTATTCCCTCTATTCTTTATGTCCCCAGCTATCTATCAGTTTATTATCTATCAGTCAACTTGATGTTTTTGGTTTTGATGTTATCTTTTCTTCTTCTGTCTGTTGTGTGTAGGATCGGGTATCCAAGAAGCAGATTAGGACCGACTGTAGAGTTGGAGATCTCTATTGGGAAGAAAGCTTGCATCTTCCCTTATCCACCTCTACAATTGCACTTTCCTCATTTCAATTAGATTCTCAGTCGAGTCAATTTTACTTATGACATTCTTGCCTCGGTCATTTGTCTGTTGACCGCTTACGGTCTTTAGCTCAGTTAGGGTTGTTGGGTAATTTTCTCCTAGTCATATTGATAAATGTCAGGAGTGTAAACTTGCCAAAATGTCAGTTTTACCATTTCATAAAAGTACGTTTATTTCAGTTTCTCCTTTTGCTTTTATGCATACTGGTGTCTGGGGACTCTCTCCTGTTTTTACTAAAGGGGGTTTTGCATAATGTGTCTTTTGTTGATGATTACACCCGCTATACTTGGGTTTATCTTATGACTCATAAATTTAACTTTTACCAAATATACCATAACTTTCAGTCTGTGATCACTACACAGTTTGGGTTTATCATTAAATTGTTACGATCTGACTTAGGTGGGGAGTATTTTAAAATTGAGTTCTATGAGTATCTAGCTAAATTGGGTACTATTCGCCAAACTTCCTGTACTAACACACCCGTCCAAAATGGTCATGTTGAGCGTAAACATTGTCATCTCCTTGAGACAGCTAGATCTCTCATTCTTTTTGTCTCTGTTTCGGTTCCCTTTTTTTTGGGTGGGAGGGGGGGGGGAAGCCGTTCTTACAGCTGCTTTTTTTCTCAACCATATGCCTACCTCTTTACTCTCTGGTCGTTCTCCTTATGAGGCCCTATTTTCCCAACTCCCTAATTACTCTCTCCTTCGTGTTTTTAGGTCAGCATGTTTTGTCCTTCTTCCTTGGAAAGATAGGACAAAACTTAGTGTCCGGTCTGTCTTGTGTGTCTTTTTGGGGTACAGTCTTACTCAGAAAGGCTATTGATGTTATGATCTTGCTTCCCGTCACCTTTATGTCTCTTGCCATGTTGCCTTCCTGGAGCATCTAGCTTACTTTTAGCTTCCTCCTCGTACTGCTCTGGTTTCTAAAGAAGATTTGGTTAACATTGATCCATTTCCTTTTGAAGTCCCTCTTGATGAGTACATCTCTACTGTTCTCTATGAACTTGTTCCTTCTTCTCCTCCCACTACACCTTATGTTGAGTCCCTCTCCACTGTACTCCATGAGTCTGTTCCATCTTCTCCTCCTCTTCTGTCGTTAGTTTATTTTCATTGCAAGGCTCTCCTTCCACCAGTTGTCTCTGCCCCTACTGTTGATCCCTTAGTTGCAGGAATCGTGCAAGGTGGTGACGAATCTTCGTAAGAAACGCGATTCCGCGTTTCTTAGAAAGAAACGTGTAGGAATCGCGTTTCTGTAGAGAGAGAAACGCGTTCCTGTCGAAGATAGGATCGTCGGTGGAAATAAAACAACTCAGAAGCAATAAATTAAACTCAAAATATGGATCTGAAGCAGATTTTGGGTAATGGATCTTAAACCCTAACTTAGAGAGGAGAAAAAGTGAAGAACACGAAGGTCTGGCAGATTGTCTCTCTGGCAGATCGTCTCATGATTCGTCTCTCTCTCTCTCGCTCATGATTCGTCTCTCTCTCTCGATCTCATGAGATCGGCTCCTTCTCCTCGATCGTCTTCGTCTTCTCCTTCGTCTTTTGCCTTCTCTCACTCGTGCTCTGACCCTCTCTCTGGCCTTCACCGTATATCTGATTCGTAATATATAAATAAGATAAAACATATATAATATATATCATATATATTAATAATATATGATTCTAAGTAATATATTATATATATTAATATATATATTTAAAAAAAAAAAAATATTAACACATTATTATTTAATATATATATATATCATATATATACATATAAATATACAATAAAAAAACGTTAATTAAAAAAATAAAAATATTAATATATATAATCTTTATAATATATATAAATAAATAAAAACATTAACACATATAAATATAATATATATATATGAGTATATTTTATACATATTAATAAAAAAACACAAACAAATATATGTAAAATAAAATAAAATAAAATAAAAGTAACAATAACACATTATTTAAAAATATAATAAATAAAAAAATAATTAATGTGTACTAAAATAAAAATATTTATAAAAAAATTTCTAATGTGTATTAAAATATATATATATATATTACTCGAGGCTCTCCCAAAGAAACTTCGGCTCTCGCTCCACGCTCCGCTCATCCGCCTCGCTTCGTGCAACTAAGGTTGATCCTCACGTCACGACCTGATCCGCTAACTGTAAGTATCCCCTTCACGTCTGTAAATAAGTAGTCAAACTTAGTTTTAAGATTTAATCATGTTTTTCTCTTTCCTATTGTACGGTTTTGTCTGCTATTCACTCTTTTTCAAAACCTCAATCTTAAAAGGAGACCTGTTAGGATCCTAATTGGATTCAAGTTATGGAGGATGAGTTGTTTGCATTACAAAAAAGTAATACTTGGGAGTTGGTTCGTCTGTCTGCTGGCAAGAATCTAATTGGTTGCAAATGGGTCTATAAAGTTGAGATTCATTCTGATGGTTCTCTTGAGCACTATAAAAGCTCGTTTGGTTGTCAAAGGTTTCTTATGAGAATATGGTATTGATTATGAGGAGACTTTTGCTCCTATTACCAAGATGATTACTGTCCGTACTTTGATCTCTGTTGCTGCTGTTCGTCATTGGCCTCTTTATCAGATGGATGTTAAGAATGCTTTTTTTAATGGCCATCTCATTGAGGAGGTTTACATGCGTCCTCCCCCTAGCCTTCACCATTCCTCTGGTTAGGTTTGTCGCCTTTGGCGTGCACTGTATGGTTTGAAGCAATCTTCTCATGCTTGGTATGATTGCTTTCAAACAACTATTACTACGTTTGGATTTCATCCTTGTGTCCACGACTCTGCATTGTTTCTCCTCCACACCTTTGCTGGTTTTGTTGCCTTATTATTATAGGTGGATGACATGATCATCATTGGCTCTGACTCTTCTGCTATCTCTAAGGTCAAGCAGTATCTCTTCCGCACTTTCAAAATGAAAGATTTGGGATCATTGCAGTATTTTCTTGGTATTGAGGTGGCTTCTTCTCCCAAGGGTTACTTTCTGTCCCAGTCTAAGTATACTAACAAGGTTATCCATTGTGCCGGTTTTACTGACACTAAATTTTTTGATACCCCCATTGAGCTTAATGTGAAACTCAACACTACTGATGGTGTTCCTCTGGACAATCCTACGTTATATCGCGAGTTTGTGGGTTGCTTATTCTATTTGACAGCTATTCGCCCTGATCTTGTCTATGCTGTCTATGTGGTTAGTCAGTTTGTTTCTGTTTCTCGCTCTACACATTGGGCTGCTTTGATTCGGATTCTCGTTATCTTCGAAGTATTATTTTTCAAGGCTTGCTATTCTTTTCTACTTCTTCTTCTTAGATTTGGTGGCCTATGCTGATACTGATTGGGCTGGTAGTGTTAATGATCGTAAATCTACTTCTAGTTTTTGTATGTTTCTTGGCGATTTCCTGATTTCTTGGAAAAGCAAGAAACAAACTGTTGTTGCCCGTTCTATTGCCGAAACTGAGTATCGTGCTATGACTTATGCTACTGTTGAAATTGTCTAGCTTCGTGGTCTCTTATTTGACTTGGGTGTCCCTCAGTCTATGCCGACCTCTCTCTATTGTGACAACCGAAGTGCTATTCAACTTGCTCATAACACTGTCTTCCATGAACGGACAAAGCACATTGAGATTGATTGTCACTTTTTCCGTTAGCATCTGTAGTTTGGCTTTATCTCGCTTCCTTTTGTCTCTTCAACTCTGCAACTTACTGACTTTTTCACCAAGATTCACACCACTGCTCGGTTTTGGTTTCGGTTTTTTCTTGACAAACTCTCAATGTTTTCTACTAAAACACTTTGAGTTTGAGCAGAGGTGTGAGAATATTGCCTATATTCAGTTTCTCCTTTTTCCTTTTAGGCTTAGGAATTAGAGTTCTATTAGAGTTCTATATCAGTGATGTATTCGTTTAGGTTTAGGAATTAGAGTTCTATATAAGTGATGTATTCTTTGTTTAATTTATTCAGTCTAATGTACAGTTTCATTCAAAAAACTTACACTCACCGCCTACCTAGTAATTGTAATATTTGTATGTGTTTGGCCTGCTTCTAGATGGGAGCCTGTCCACATGTGAGGGGACATTATGTGGATATAAGTAATAGAGTTACCCCTCTCTAATGGCTTAAGCTTTTAGACGAGTTGATGATTCAAATCTAGGTTCATAAACTGTTGACTAATATCATGTTATTCCATTCAATCAGTAATCTCAAATCTCTTAGTTTTTCATCCCTTTTCCTTTTGGCTATCCTTTATGCAACTTCTTTCTTGAATTGTAGCTTCAAGATTTTGGGAGAACTCTTATAGAGCTTTGGAGTCTCATGGACACATCTGTTGAGGAACAAAAGAGGTTCGACCATGTCACTTGCTTAATTACTTCATCTGTTGACGAGGTGTCAAAGCCAGGATCCCTTAGTTTGGATGTCATTGAGCAGGTGATAATTTCTATTTTATATTTTGAAATGTGTTGTTAATAAGTTGTAATTTTTCTGTTGCTTACCATTAATATATTCTCTTATTTCTAGACTGAAGTTGAAATTGAACATTTGAATGTTCTAAAAGCCAGCAAGATGAAGGAACTGGTATTCAAGAGGCAAAACAAGCTTGAAGAAATCTACAGAGGAGTTCATATGGATGTAGACAGCGACACAGCACGACAGATTCTCATCAGCCTCATGAATTCTGGTTCAATTCACTTTCTGTCTTTTATCGAGTTTATGAAGAATTTAATTTGCATGTTGTTTTCTCAACACAGATTCTTTTCCTTTTTTCTTTTTTTAAGGTTTAGATCTGATATTTTCAATGCTTGTCACTTGCAATTCTTTTGATACTTTAACATACCCAGGCAGATCACCCAAGGCACACATACAATTTGTTGTAACATAAGAGGGAATAAATGAATAGAAATAAGAAAGATTATTATCTGTTTCAAAATTTTCTCATTAAATTATCAAGATTATTATGTGTTTCAAAACTGTCATTAAATTATTATCTCTAATTGCATTCTTCTCAAAGAACTTATTAGAAGGGTGCTGTATCCGTCTTGGTTACAATACTGCTTGGAGACTAGTGGATACACATCAATATTTCCATAATTTGAAGAAAATTTCTTTAATTTTGAGAAGTATCACATATATTTTTAGATACTGTATGTCTCACATATTTGAACTTTTATGAAATTGAAATTGTAATAATTTTACGTAACGTTACTATTGTTGTTAGGATAAACACAAGCTAAGAAGCATAGACACGGACGTTGACACGACATGGATATAACACGAACACGTCGACATGCCAATTTTAAAAACATACAGGACACAACATGTGGGAGACACGCATGAAATATATAATTTTATATATTTATTAAATATCATATATTTGAATATATCATTCAAAGATAATAAAAAATGTTATATTACACTTATTTTATTAATCTACATTGTTTTTTCGTTTATTATTGTATCCTAAGTTATTTAGTTCAAACATATAATTAGTTCATGTGTGTAGGATGCGTGTGTTTAAGTAATGGACATGTGTGTTCTCCAAGTGTCCGGATCTAAAAACTTTTTAAAAAATAAGATATGTTTTGACGAATGTCGGACACGTGTCGGGAAGTATCCAACTAGTGTCGGTGTCTGTCTGACACAAATACGACACAAACACACCACCTTCTTAGAAGTGTCCGTGCTTTTTAGAATAAGAATAGTTTTTCAGTATTTTTCTTATTTCTTAGAGAAGAAGAAAATAGTGAGATTAAAGCAGTACATTAATTTTAATTTATTGAATTGACATATATTAATGTGTCATACATGTGATGTGTCCCATATTTGTATCCCTATTTTATGGCAAGGATAAATAAAAAAAATAATGGTATTAAAATTGAATTTCAACAATTAAGTGAGTAAAACATGTGCACAATACTTCTGCATATAACACTTTTAAGTGTGGAAAGGAATAACAGATTGACAATATAAATAATTTAGATTTGATATTGAAAGATATTTTTATAGGACATATTGAAATTTAAAAAGTAAATTGGCTGCAGGCTCTTAAACTAATACCTAATTCCGAAATAATGGTTTTTTCTCACCCAAGAAGCATGAACACTTACACAAGCAGGTGGCATGTCTGTATCGGTTGTCAGACACTTCGCAACACTTGTTTGATACACCTCCAAACATGTCCTATTATTTTTTTAAAACATTTAGACTCCAACACACTTCAACACACATGTCCATTGCTTAAGCACACATGAAACACATTGCAATAAAATAATTTAGGATCCAATGATAATTGAAAAGGATGTAGATTTTTACTTATTAATCCACCTTTGTTAAACTTTAGGAATTAAGTTACAATGTATCTGTTTATTATCTTTGAATGAAGTATTTATATCTATATATAACATATAATAAATATAAAAAAAGCTATACATTTTGCGTGTAACCATCATGTTGTGTCCTGCATGTTTTGAAAATTGTTGTGTCGTTGTGTTTGCACGTTTGTGCCTGTGCTTCTTAGTTTCCCACTATTTTTTGAGCTTATGTATAATACAATACTTTAAATTATATTTTTTATTATAATGAACTTATCCTAGTCATACTCATCCTATTGTTTAGGTTTTCTCGTATCTGTATTTTGTATTCTGGTCGTACTTATACTTGTATTGATTCTGTATCCTGTATTTGTATCTATATCCTATATCCATGTTTCATAGATCAAAACCAAACTATCAAATTTGTCTAATTCTCGAGCCCAAGGCATGGGCACTTAACTAATATTTGAGGCAAATATGTGATGTGATGTGAGTAACCTAACAAGGGAGTTTCAAGTCAATTATGCTGTAAAAGTCAATTTACTCGACCTGCTCGCTTAGCATAAGTTCACCTTGACGTGGTGGATATATATCTTATACCCTTATCCGACTGTTTGGGTGTCCAATGTGGGTACTTAATTCAAAAGAGTCCATTTAACATTGATTGTCTCTCCAACTTTCCCTTGCCCTACTGTGTGCATTGACATGTGTGTGCTATCCTCTTCTCTTTACATTTCTGAGGCCTACTTTCTTGCACTTGCTGTAACTACTTGGTGATTAAAAATAAAATTTTGATCTTTCATTTTATATTTTTCCCTAAATAAGAACTGTGTGGAGATGATACTTAGCATATGCAGTCTTTAATGGCTAAACTGGTGCAAAGATTTTTTCTTAATATATATATGTTTTCATGACTTTTAATAAGAGTATATTAGCAAAGTGTGCCTTAAAGGGGAGAACCCTGAACAAAAAGGCCAAAATCATTAGATATAAGAAGAAACAGCAAGAAGAAACTTCTCTCTCAACCTAAATAATAGAGTAAGAAGAGGAGACTTTTTCAAACTACGCAAAGAAAGTTTCCCGTTTATGTTTTTTGTGTATTTGCAAACAGAAACAAAACATGTTAAAAAATACCCATTTTTTTGATACGTATCTTATTATATGAAAAAAGATATGAATCATAGACTTGCATTGTTGGTTTCTTGAATCGTGAGATATGTTTCTGTAGCATACGATTTCATATCGTATCATGATTCAGCGTGTATTGTACAATTAAATAATTTACCTTTTTCAACTTTGGTCCCATTAACAGCTTTTTTCGTCAATCACTATAACTGACACTTATTGATCAATTTGTAATTTTAAAGATAATTTTTCCATGTTTGGTACCTTATCCTTGCAATATATTTGTATATTATAGAAAGATACATATTTCTTTTTTATCTATATTCATATATAATTATGTATCTTACAAATTACAACACACGATATGATACACAATATATAGAAGTGCTATAACGATACACGATTCATTTCATGATTCAGTAACACTGTTCATATCATTTTCATTTTTGTACAAAAACAATTTAAAAAAATTTACCAAACAATTAAAAAATGTTTTCCTAACGAAGTTTTCCATATCAGTTCTTGTTTTTTTTCTGTTTTATAGAACAGGAAACATGAAATGAAAACGAAAACAATACCAAACATGCTCTTAGTAGCCTAAAAAAATTTCATATTACATTCTCTCTAAATAGTCCATAGGACACCCAAAGATGTGGTTTACCGCCTCTCTCTTTTTGACTTTTGGAAGGCACAAAGAATTTAAGTAGTTTTTATGTCTTTATATGTCTGTACAGGTAACGTTGATCTGTCTGATCTTCTTTTGAGCATGGATGATCAAATTGCAAAAGCTAAAGAGCAAGCTCTTAGCAGGAAGGATATTTTAGACAAGGTGGAGAAATGGAAACATGCATCTGAGGAGGAGAACTGGCTTGATGAATATGAAAGGGTAATTTTATCTATAAATTATATGAATTGTTTTGTGCTTGATGGTCTTGTTTGCTGTTTAATGTATGGGTGATAGATTTCTTTTTGCAAAATTTTGGCTCATTTAGGGCTCGTTTGGGAATTGGCTATTTTAGTGGCTTTTTAACTTTTTACGAAATGATGTACAAAAAAGTAAAGAGAGTGATGTGACAACTTATAGCGAACCTTTGGATAAAACTGAAAGTTGCTAAATGAGGCCTTAGTCTTCATTTCAGGTTGTCAAATGGTTACACATGTATATTTTCACCGTTATAGTTTGTTTAGTGTTATTCCTAAAATAATGGTTTTATGTTGGCAAGATGAATGGCATGTTGCTTAATTGTTTCCAAATGACTTGTTGCTTGATTCATAGTGGATTGGTTTCTTTTTGTTTTGTTTTGGTGGTATAATAAGTTATCTTGGTGTTAAACTTGTATTATGAACTTTGGTGCATATAGGTTTTGTTTGCCATTCTCCATTCTTTTTGTTCGTTTTACCCTTTAGTTTCCATATTTTAGTATTGCAGAAGGAAAATGCAAGGGAAAACAGAATTATTATACAGAACTTTCTTCCAGATTGTTGTGGTAGTGGTGTTCTTGCAATTATGAATTAGTGTTGTTTTCCTTTCACTTTTTTATTTTTATTTTTATTTTTATTTGTCTTGCTTTAAACTGATAAGAGAACAATAAACTCCATTTTTCATGAACATTTTTTGTGAGGGTACGGTTTTTGGGCTTGGGCTGTCGGCTTGTACAACTTTGTATGTGGGTCCTTTGGAAATCTAGGTTCACTGAATTGTAATCTCAAGACATTGTGCTGACCCAAGGGCATGCTTGTCGTGTTTTTGGGCTTGATGAGTGGGTTGTTTTCTGCTATAATAGGTTTGAATGAACTGAAATAAGCTGTGAAATCCACTTTGCTGGACCAAACTGTAGGGAGGAGAGAGAGAGAGAGAGAGCTCAGTTTTAGATCACTACTTGTTCTAAAAGTTTAGCTCACGTGCAACCATGTCTTACATGTAGAGATGCAAATATCCATACAGAGAGGAAAGAATGCAAATGAAAGAAGAAAAAACTGCAAATGGGAACCAAATGCAAATAGAGAGACTTGAACCCAAGACCTCAACTAACCTGAGCTTTGATTCCATCTATGAAGCACGGACACGTCGCTGGAGGCAGCGTATGGGTGTCGGACACGGACACGCGTCGGACACGTGGTAGACACGTGTCCGACACTCGACCTAACGTGTCCTTGTTTTTTTTTTGAATTTTTGCAGGTGGACACTCTTTCGGACGCGCTTGACACGTTGTGGACACGTAAACAGAAATAAACCCTAACCAGGACCTAACCCATTGAAGATAGAGGGAAAGAGAAAGAGAAAGAGAGAGAGAGAGAGAAAGAACCTGTCGAGGCTAGATCAAGGAAGAGAAGGCTAGATCGACAATCTCATCGTCTTCATCTCCTCTCTCTCTGTCCATCTCTCGCCATCGCCTCTCGCGATCTGATCGTCGCCTCTCGCTCTCTGTCCCTCCCTATTTTTTTGTTCCACACTCTCTCCCTCTTCCTTATACACCGTGTCTGTCTCTACTCTCTCCCTCTTTATTCTTTTTATTCTTTTTCTTTTTATGCCTCTCTTTTGTAAATAAATAATATAAATAAATACAAATAATATATTTATTTTTTAATTTTACATATAATAAATAAAATAAATAAATAAAATTAGTATATATTTTTTAATTTTACATATAATAAATAAAATAAATAAATAAAAATAAATACAAATAGTATATATTTTTTAATTTTACATATAATATATAAATAAAATTATATATATTAAACGTGTCCCTAGCGTGTCGTGTCCCCTATTTTTTGAAAAATTGCGTGTCCGCGTGTCTGTGTCGTGTTCGTGTCGTGTCCCGTGTCCGTGTCCGTGCTACTTAGGATTCCATATTAGATCACCATTTGTCACAAAAGTTAAGCTGTTAGAAAACGAGACCAACAGTGTATATGAACCTTTCGAACTCTTAAATCCCGCATGAGTAATAATACACTGGTTTTTACTAAAAATCGTTGATTGAAGGAAAAACTAATGTAAATTAGTCGAGATGGGGGCTGTTATACAATTGGAGTTATTGGTGGAGAGTGGTAGTGTGGTTGCAAAGCAGAAAATTGAATGTTAGAGCTACACTTGGGCTTAAAAGAGAGGCTTGGTAGCTAGCTAAGGGTGGGAAGTAAATACAGAGAAGGAACTAAAGCCTTTAGGTATGCTTAGGGGTAAATATAGCTGTTTTTAGCATCTAGTTTTTGTGTAACTTTTGTTTTTTTTCCACTAACATGCCTTAATGGAGGAGAGGAGCTCTCTTTATATAAAAAAAGAGTAAATCTGTGAAGTCAGATGTCCAGAGTGCTTTAAAGGTGTAGATGGACAGTGAAAACAGCAGAAAAGATGGTCGCTATGAGTGGAAAGATGGATTTTACCCTTTTTTTTTGTAGGTTTCAGTTGTGACAATGACTACTATAGACAACCTATTTTGACCAGTCTTAGGACTTCGGCATCCCCAGGTGTTTTCCAGTGATGAAACAGTGACATTTCTAATACAATGATGCTCTTAAAACTTCAACAGACTCTGAATTAATATTAAAAAATAAACCTGAGTTTTTAAAATGTTCAACTTTAACAAAAATATTATTTTCAAAATTAAGTTTGGCTACCCAAAATAAGTACACACTTTTTATCTTTTTATCTTTTTTCCATCACATCACTTCTCTACTTTTCTGCACATCTTTTCGTAAAAAGACAAAAAGTGCACTTATTTAGGTCATTCCAAACAACCCCTTAGGTGACCATTCATGCATTTAACTAATTTTTAATTGCCATTTTTTTATAAACATTTGAAATTAAGTATTTTTCAATAAAAGTGCAATTTAAAATTGATTTAATGCATGAGAGTGGGCAAAATAAGTCAAAATAATGTTTGTAGCTCCAATAAAGTGGGGCCTGCACACTGCTAGTGTGTGGCTGCAAGTCGGGATTGCAGCTAACCTGCAAAAAGTATTCAAGACACTGTTCATAGTGCTTAGAACAGCCACCCATCACAGTGGTGTACGAACTGGCTTAGCAGTGTCATCTTTTCCATCAGGAGCAAATACATTATAGAATTCATTTCTGCGCAAGGAACTTCTGTCCAGCTTAGCAGTAATTTTGATGATTTTTCCATTAGTTGGCCCCTAAGTTCCTAACACTCAAATGGAATGTGGAGGGAACAATGCAGTGCTTATGACGCCATGATGTGGTAGCTGACATCCATATCCATGATGTGAAATAGAGTTGAAGATCAAATTGTACTAACCTTAAGATTAAGCTTAATATGTCCTAGGGTGAACTTGATGCTATTGTCGAATCTTGGAATCTGAATAGCAGATGGTATACTTCACCTAGGAATTCTAGCTGCGATCAGAGTTCTCAGTGGAGTTTAACTGAGCAAGGGATGTGGACATCATTGATCCGAGCCGATAAATATAGAGCATGTCTGTGATACCTTCCTTCAAACTTTGATATTCCTCCACCACCTTATTGGCTATCAAACTTATGTCCAAGACCTGACACATCTCAACAAAGGTCCCCAGAGTAGGGGAAATGTTATCCCCTAAAAACTAATCTTAACCTAAGTTTTACACTATTAGACATGCCTAGAGATGAAAATGTTTTCATTTATCATCATGTTATAAGCATTCAATCCAAGAGTGGACGAGTACTTGTTTTTCATTGATTATGAACTTCACCAAAAACTATTGTAGTTACTCAAAATATGATTAAAGCATTCTTATTTTTATTTTGTCTATTGGTATGTTCCTTGAAACTTATCTGATATCAACCAGTCCATTTTCAGGCAATATATTTGGTGTCATATTTTGGTTTAAACGTCAGCAGGTCCTTTTTGAGATTGGCATGGGCCAAGATACAGAGCCACTCACACTTACGTTGTAGAATTAAGATGCTTTATTTTCCTAAAAGATATCATGATGCAGTCCTTTCACTTCTTCCTATTCCACAACAAATGTAGTGAAGTAGTAATCCCTTTTACATTTCTATTTTATATTAAGGGAAAATCTCACTTCACCCCCTTGTGGTTTGGAACATGTGTGGTTTATTCTCCTATTGTTTTGGAAATAAGCATGTAACCCTCTTATAGTATGTGGACTAAAGTGCACCATCAAACATTCTGTCCAAGTTAACAGCAACTGTGAAACATGTGCCAATATGTAAGGGGCTAATGTGCTCATTTCCAACAAGTTAACAGCAACTGTGAAACATGTGCCAATATGTAAGGGGCTAATGTGCTCATTTCCAAATGTCACGGGGGTAAATCACAGAGTAAAACACAAGGGGTTAAAGTGAATTTTGCCTCTCCCAAAAAAATGATGAAGATGTCTGTGATTTGCAATGAGGTTACTTATGTACGAGGTTATTTTAGTCTTTTTCTTAAACTGTTAATGGGATGGTGCACTTAGTCCACAAACCACAAGTGGGTTACGTGCTTATTTCCAAATGATAGGGGGTAAATTGCACATGGGCCAAACCGTAAGGGGGTAAAGTAAAATTTTCCTTTGTAATAAATTCTATTTGCATTAAGATAATTGGAGGATTTGAAACACATTAATTGCCATGTATGTTGTTACACTATTATGTATACTATGCTCTATGTAAAATATGAGGCAACATCCTCTGTAGGACCATTTGAAATTGCATTACATTTTGCATCTATACTTGTGATTTGGAATTGATGCAACTTCTTTGTTAAACCTAAAGCCTTTTCCTCATCATTGAAATTTATAGTACTTAAAAGGCATTCAGTGGTTGTATCTTGTTTTCTACAGATGGTATTATTTTGTTAATATTCTTTGAATATAGTAGACCATGGATACAATTCAATATAGTTCACTCTAATAGTCAACCATGATGTTACCAAGCGTAAGTATTTTAATGAGTTGATATGTTAAAAAAAATCTTGGTTTAAAATATCTGCATACTGATAGTTGATTTACATTTTAGCCAATAAATCCGAAAATTTAGAATGCTTGTGTTCTGATGAGCTAATATGTTAAAAGAAACATCATTTTAATACCTCATTTATTTTGATATCTTATTTGACCCAACTGATTAAAATACTTGAGTTTTCTGTACTGGTTAACGTTTTGTTTGATGGAAGTTCAATGACATTTTCTTTATCAATTCTGTTAATTAGTGCATTTTGGATTTTGTTTTTAGAAGATTGTTTTGTTGGATATCTTTCTACTGTTGAATAATTACTTGTGTCTCATTTTTGTAGGATGAAAATAGGTATATTGCTGGCAGAGGAGCACATAAAAATTTGAAACGTGCTGAGAAGGCAAGGATTTTGGTCACCAAAATACCATGTAAGAATGTAACCATCATTCATTTGTATCAAGCCCTTTAGTTAATTTTTCCTATGGTTGTAAACTAAATAATCTAAGGTCATGAACTCATTATGAACAAGCCTGGATAGAATAACCTCTATAAAACTCTCTAAATGATGTTAATGTTATGCATGAATTTTACCTTCACAAAGGAATAGAGTTTGTTTGTCGAATTAAAGTTTGTAGCTGAAGTGTTCTATCATGAATCTTTAATATGGAACATGCTTGAGACTCGATTAAGACAATAATAAAAATATGGACTTGATATTTGGAATGAATTTGTCAACGGCTCTTTAATAAAAATATGGACTCAATAATAAAAATATGGACTTGAGTAAGGGGCAAGTAGACTTTTATTTCTTCTTCTTTTTATTTTTTAATTTTTTTGTGATAATCAACAAAGAGAATATTTCATTATTGAGAAAGAGAAGAGAGTTACAAAACGTGAATGGAGGATAAGAAGTCCACCAAAAGGACAAGAGTGAAACCAATAAATTATACATCACATATGGCTATCCAATCTCTAGTAATAAAAAATAAAGGAATTCCTTGGAAACTAGGAGATATCGAAGCCCAAAAGGAAGCCAAATAGCAAATTTTATCCCATAAGCTATCATATATTTGATTTTTCCTCAAAGATTCTTAAGTTCCTCTCCAACAAATATCATTCAAAGCGCCACACAAATTACACATCTCCAAAGAACCTGTGCCTTCATATTAGAACCAATGCCCATAAATTCAAAGCAAAACTATACACAAGAAGGTACCATCCCATATACTTTCGCAAAATCTAGCACTTTCCACTCTAGTGTCGATGCCACAGGACAATGAAAAAATAAGTGATCATTACTCTCCTTGCCCCTTTTACACATGACACTATTGCAGATATAAATAGCAATTTGGTTTTCTTTTTTGAATCATTTCATTAGTATTAAGTTTCTTGTGAGCCATGGTCAATGCAAGATCTTTTATTTTGAATGGCACATTTGCACTCCCAATAAACTTATGGGGATCAAAGAGTGGTACATTTGGATCATTGTTTATAGTTTTGTTTAGTTTTGGTGGTTGTGCTGTTTGTTTGAGCAGGAAGAAAAAAGAAAAAAAAAACTTCAAAGAAGTGAAGCATTTGAATCTTTAGCTAAATTGAAAATGGAGGATAATCAGCTGAGAAGTGAATTTGGTCTAAAATCCCTTGCAATGATGAAGGTCAAATGATATATATATATTTCAAGTGCTGGTGCTAACGATCTTGTTTCTGTATCGATTTATAAATCCTCCCTAAGGCACTGCAGGGTGGGGTTGGTGTACTTGCCTATGAAGCATGGACACGTCAAAATGGAAGCCGTGGCGGTGTCAGATACGGGGACACGTATGGGACACGGCATCTGGCGTGTCCCCTTAATTTAATTAATTTTTTTGCGAGGGACATGGCGGAGACACTGCGGGGACATGTGTGTCCAAATCTGGACACGCCATGGACACGGGAGAAGAGTAAATGAAAGAGAAAATGAGTACAAACCTGGTCAGCGACTTCTCAACCTTCGATCTCGAGCCAATCGACCTCCATCCAGTCCATTTCGACGATCCAGTCCACTTCAACTCAGAGCTTTCTCTCTCGCCTTCGGCTTCGCATTTGCAGAGCTTTCTCTCTCTCGCCTTCTCTCTCTCTCCTTCCCTTGCGATCGCGATCGCTTCTGTCTCCCTCTCTCTCGCTGATCGCGATCGCTGGTCTCCCTCTCTCTCGCTTCTGCTTCTGTCTCACTCTGTCTCTTCTGTCTCCCCGTCTTTATCCTTGATTCATATAGGAGTATAATATATGTAACTATTATTTATTATAATAACTATTATTATTATATATTATAACTAACAACTATTATTATTATATATTATAACTAACAACTATTATTATTATATATTATATAATAGTTATTATATAACATAAATATACTTATAAGATAATATATAATACATATTATAAGATAATATATACTTATTAATAAATAAATAAATAAACACATATATGTAAAACAAAATAAAATAAAAAAATTAATTGGAACACATTATTTAAAAAATATAATAAATAAATAAAATAATTAATGTGCATGAAAATAAAAATATTTATAAAAAAATTAAAAAATTTGCCGTGTCCCCTGCCGTGTCCGTGTCTCCATTTTTTAGAAATTACAGTGTCCCGTGTCCGTGTCCGTGGCCGTGTCCGTGTCCGTATCCGTGTCCGTGCTTCATAAGTACTTGCCCTTTGCTCTCTCATAATTGAATTTAGGACACTGGAAAATGCATTTTTCTTCTCTTTCAGAATCTCTTTCTGTTACTACAGTACAGTCTTATTGTCCAACCCAGGCTGAAGCTATCAGCGGGAATGATAGTCTCTTAAGCATGTAGCAGTGCTATTGTCCGCAACACCATTTGTACTCATTCATATGAGAGTAGACACATCTAGCATATTATCTCCAGAAGTTGAAACAAGGTAAAGCTTTCCCTAGAAATATTCAACTTCACAGTTGGAAAAGGAATTGAGTTGTGGCTTTTGAGAATTGAAATCAAATCATGGGGATTTAAATCTTTATGTTGCTTCTACATGGTACAATTTTACATGGATGTAATTCTGATTTAGTGCTGGTGCCTGCTAGGGGGAAATGAGGTAAACCATCTGTGCAATTTACAAAACTTTTAATTTTTGTGACCTCCATTGAGCAAGTTTGTATAATTTTGAGAAAGGAGCATAGGTTAATTAATGAGAAGATGAAATATTGAACTGTCTTTACCATTGTTTCTCTCAAGTTATTATTTTTGGGACTCATTCTTCTCTTTCTCCTGAGCTCCTTACATAACATCCAAGGAGTTAGGCCAAAGGTGACTTTTCCATCTGCCTTCTATAAGCTTAGGATCTTAGACCCAATCTTTCACTTTCTAGTTGGATACTATTCTCTATATGCATTTCTATAATTTTACCAATATACAGACTAATATATATTCTGGAATTTTTCTTGATATATGGAAGTTAAGCATTGACAACAGAATGCTTTTGTACACTGAAAGCCCTGTGTTGTGTGTATGATTATAAGAGTTGTGTGTGTAACTTGCCAAACAAGGAGATAAAGACAGTGATATAGGACATGTGCCTAACATATGATGGATGGTTAGTGGGTAGCGTGCATCTAGTGAATTAGAGATCAATTGTAACTAACTTTGATATATGATATTGATTGATTAGAGATATCCTCTCTAGAACCTTAGGGTTCCTCTCTCTCTCTCTCTCTCTCTCTCTCTCTTCTTGATTCCCTATCAGACAGACTCATACAACACAATACATCAAGCTTACTATATCAATTGAAAAAATCGTATTTACTGTTGTGTTCTCTATTTGGTTTAATTCACTTATGATTCGTGTATTTGTTAGAGCTGAGTTTGATGGGCTGACTTGGCATATGCCTTTCTGCCATGTTTCTTTACTGTATTGAAGAATTTTTTGTTTCTTTAAATAATTCAATAATCATTTATTGACTTGAGAAAACCATTTTTGTGTAGCTCTTGTTGAGAATTTAACTGCAAAAATAAAAGCTTGGGAGATAGAGAAAGGAATACCATTTCTATATGAAAAGGTGAACGTGCAACTTAATACTTGTTTGATCAAATATTGAATTTAGTTTAAGACAGCTTCAAATCTTCGACTGCTTGTTGATTTCAGGCTCCATTATTGCATATGTTGGAAGAGTATATTGTGCTAAGGCAGGAGAAAGAAGAGGAGAAACGTAGATCTCGGGTATGCTTATAGATAAACTATTTATCGATTTTCATTTTCCTCTTCTTAGAGCCCATCTTAGGTTCTCAGGTACTGTGGCTAAAGATCATCTGTTCTTAGGTTTTGATTTGCTAATGGTTCCATTCTTATTGACCATTTGACAGTTCTTCAAAGTTGGTATATTGATTTTCATCTAATGAAGTTGACCATGAATATGCATGCGTTCCTGTGTGTAGCATTGCTGGCCATTCTTTCATTCATTGTTTACTCTGCAGGGGCACTTAAAGCTTTGTTAATAACATTAATTAGTTATTTATGATGTATTTTCTTTGGGTTGAGCTTCACAGGAGCAGAAACGGCTGCAAGAACAGCTTGCAACAGAACAAGAGGCAATATATGGTTCGAGGCCCACAATTAAAAAGGCTCTTCTTGTTCAGAGCACTAATGCTAACACTCCCATTGGCCGTCGTGTGGGGACTCCTTCAGCCCGCCATAGAATCTCGGGTGGAATGGAACGGAGAGACAGTGGTAAGGTTGGTACTGTGATACCCGTGAATTATGTAGCTATTCAAAAGGATGATTCAATCTCTCGTGGCAATTAGCATGGATAATCAATCTCTGCATTGAGGATCATATGAAAGCAGTTTCACAATTGCAGATAGGGAAGGATTCTTTCAGTAACTCATTGTAGTTCTATTGGGTGGGGGTTAATATGCATGTTATACAATCTTTTGTTTCTCATATTTGTATATATTTTTAATATAGTAGAGAAGCATAATTCATCTTTTTTTGATCATGATCTTGTCTGTGATGAAAAGCACAAACTTAAATTAGCAAGAGTGTTTTGCTGTCTGCTAGCATGGAATTGGTAGTTAAATTTACCGGCTTTATTAAGGAAAAAGGAAAAAGGAAAAAAAAAAATAGAGGACAGAGAAAGGGGAAAATTACAAAAAAAAATCTTATAGTTTGGCATCTGTAACAAGATAAACATTGAATCTTTAATTGTGTTAATTTAAACTAATCTTTAATTTGTTTTTAATCTAAACTATTTGTTTGTATTTGTTAAACAAATCGATGGCAAAAAAATATTTTAGCTATTAAAATAAATGTTGTACATAATGTCTAAAGTATATATATATTTTTTTGTTGAGTTTAATGGCTAAAATATATTTATATATATTTTGTTAATTTTAATTAATAAAATTAGGTAAATAGTTTATTGAAAATATTAAAAAATTAGAATTTAATTTGATAAAATAAAAAATTTAAGATTTATTTTGTTATAAAAGTCAAATTTTAAGTCTTTTGTTTTTGGTAATATCTCCCCAAGAGAAAAGGAATATGATGGAATCTTTTTATTAGAAATTATGAAATTTATGATAATTTTTTAAAATTCACTAAATACTAAAAAATTTAGTACATTTTTGTTTTATTGATATTTATTAATTTTTTTGGGGGATTTATGTGTAGGTCATAATAAATAGATTTATTGTCTATTAAGTTTTATGATAATGACGTTTTTCATCAAATATTATTAAAAAACGTTATTAATTGTTATTTTTTAGCGATAATTTGAAATTTTGTTACAAAAAATGTCACTAATTATAAGTTTTAGCGACAATTTAAAAAAATTGTCACAAAAAATATTACTAATTTTCAATTTTCAGCGACAGTTTAAAAAATTTGTCATAGAAAAATGTCACTAATTGTAAATTTTAACGACAATTTATAAACATCATAATAAAAGTCACTAATTGTCGATTTTTAGCTACATATGCAAAAAAATAGTTATAAAAAATTATTTTTAGCGATGATTTTATTAGGACTTATTTTCAATAGGACTTGAGAATAATTAAATCCAATTATTAGGATCTATTGATAATTTATCCATTTTTTAAATAGATTTGTTTATAAATATTTTACTTTTTAATACATCTAGTTAGATGCATCTAAAATAATAATGAAAATTGACCAAAATATTTACAAATTTTACTAAGAAAAAGAAAATACGAAATTGAGAACTCAAAAATTATTTTTGACTGAATTATTTATTTTTTTGATGATTAAAGGGGGAACTACAGGTGAAAGAAGGGGAAAAAAAAAAAAAACTAACACGTGAGTTGGACCCTGACAACCATTCATTTGTATCTCACCACAGACATACTTGCACCCTTATGTGTTTGTAATTTTTTTTCCTTTCTGTTTGCATGTTGTTCCCACATGATTAAATGGGCATCAACATGATATTTTCAATTTTTTGTTTTTGTTTTTGTTTTTTAAGGGGCTCAAGTTAATTGAAACATATCAAGCTTTTAATCTTATATACTACTGCAGGTTCAATATTGCGTTAGGAATGGGAGTTGAGCTATACATATGTTGGTTTGTTTAATTGGCTGACTTATTCATATGGGAGCAGTGTCCTTTGAAAATTGTGTAGATGGTTGAGGTTGGAATGAGCATGGTTGCTGATGTAAGGGCCCTTTGGTGTATTCTGTTGTCTGTTATGATGATGTGCTCTGTGATGGTCTAGTGGTCTGTTATGTTGGCCCATTTTGTAGTGGTCTGATATGGTGTCTGAATCAGCATTGGCATTGGCATTGGCATGGTTGGTGCTGGACTGATATGCTTAGGTGGTTTGCTTCTTGGCTGTTCATCTATACTAAAGCTGCAAATCTTGTTGGTTGATGATGGTCTGATGCTTAGGCTGCATGGTTGTGCCAGGCTGCATGGTTGATGCTGGATTGATATGCTTGGGTAGGGATCTGATATGTTGGTCTGCTAGGCTCTGTTAGTGTGGTCTGTTATGCTTGTGTTATGTTGCCTGTGTCTACTTGCTCAACAGTGGTAGTTGGTATGTTTTCTCATTGGTTTCTTCAACTCTAGGGGTACTAGTAAATGATTGGATAAGCTACTTGGTGCCAACCTTATTGAGATGATTTAACTCATTATGATGCTTTTGCACTTTCCTTTTCTTTTTTGATGTTCTTTGTTTTTGTTCTTGATTCCTACATCAAAAAAGTTTCTTTTTGCCGATCAAAAAAAAAAAAAAATATATATATATATATATATTTAAAAGCGCATTCGGTCTATAAATTAAAATTAAAATTTTGTTTAGTCAAAAGTTCACACTCTAAAATACTTTGTCTATAAGGATATGCCTATATAAAATGACCAAAGTACCCACATATATATATGTATTTTAGTTTCCAAACTAAACCCTAAACAAACTAATCGTCTCTCTCTCTCTGTCTCTCTTTCTCTCTCTTATCTCTCATCTTTACCTCCGTCACTGCCGACACCACCACCTTTGTCGTCGCTGATCTCGACTCTTTTTCTTCTTTGAGGCTTCATTTTCCTCTGCTTTTGCTCAAATCTAGCCGGCACCTACTTCATGCATACTTTCTTTCCTCAATTATCTCTCTTCTCTCTCCCTTCTCTCTCTCATCTCTCCTTTTTACTTCTGTCGCCATTGACACCATGTGACAACCCCATTCTGTGTTATGCTGTTGATCTTTAATTACAATTGTGATTATGTGCTTAATATGAATTTGGATGCTAAGTATGTGATTATATGCATTTTTGAATTTATATCTGTCCATTGTAGAGAAACCTGTTTGGTATTTTGTATTTTGAAATTAATATAATTTTTAGAGCCTACGGTGAAATTTAATTAAAAATTGATTAGGATTAATATAATTAGATTAATTTAATTTAAGTGAGCCTAATTAATTAGCACTAAACCTTGATTAGCCATCTTGATTAGTCAAGCATATATATATGTTCTACTTGTAATTAAACTCATTCTTGAGCTCAAAATTTTGAAGTTATACACCATAGAGAGAGAGAGAGAGAGAGAGGGAAGTGAGCATTAGAGACAAAAAAAACTCAACTTGGGAAATATACTCGGTGGATTGGAGATTTGAAGAGCTAAGCTCAAGAACTAACTTAATTTTGAGGGATTGAAGGCTCTAAATAAGTGATTGAACTCTAAATTCATGAACTTAAGTCATATAAATGTGACTTCAAGAAGAATGTGTAGTTAAGTATGTGAATGGAGCAAAGATTGTAGGAATTGTGATTAATTTTGACATACATGCATGAATTTGTTTTGATTATTCAATTTTGAGCATAAACCTTGTAAATTATGATGAATTGGAAATTATATCTTACATGCATGCATGAACTATCATGTTTTAGAGTCCAATTCTAAGTTTAAAAGTCTATAGATGCAAGATTTGAAAAATGGTTCACATACATGAAGTTTATGGTTTAAATTTTGATGAATTCATGGAATTTTGAACAATGGGTTGAAACCAGCTTCAAATATATGTATTTAGGAGTGTTCTTGCATGCTTGAGAGAGTCATGCATGAATTTAAAACCTTGAATGTGTGTTTAAAACTCAAAACAACATTCTAGAAATTCCAGAATTCGAGCAGTTCGCTCGAGCGATGGAATTGTTGCTCGAGTGTACATTTTGAGCTCCCAGTAGTTTTGCAAACATTGGGGGTTGGCTCGAGCGACCACCCTTTATTTTAAGACTTGGCTTGAGCAATCAAGAAGTTAGCTTGAGCGTAAAATGAGAGCATCCAATACTTTTGCAAACTGAAGGGTTCGCTCGAGCGAAGTACCCTGTTTCAGGAACCTTTGAAAAGTTGTATTATGTTCCGATTTTTGTTCTTTTTCATTTCTGAGCATTCTTAGGCACACATTAAGCATCCTAAATGAATTAAAGAGTTAAAAAGAAGCCTAAAAAAGATAAACGAATTAAGGAACATATTGAATTGTATTGTGACCTAATTTCTGTATGTGTTACGAATTGTGTAGGGTAAACTCTGAGGATGAATTAGCCAACTGAACATTGTGAGTAATATCTTAGTAAATATATTTTTCTGCATGTTATTTTCTAAATACTACTTATGTGGTAAGTTTGTGGTAAGTTTTTCGAACTTGTGAATTTGTATTATGAATGAGTATTCTACCTGTCTGATTCGTAAAAGACTTGAAACGTGACTGATAAGAACGAAATTATAAGATTGGACCAAAGGTCGTTTTGTATGAATACACAATGGGCCTAAGGTTGTTTGGTATGTTTGATGAGAATATGAAATGAGTCCAAGGTCATATGGTATATTTGACAAGGACACAGAATGGACCTAAGGCCGTTTAGAATATTTGATAAGATAGACCTAAGGTCATCTTACATATGAATTGGACCAAAGATCGTTTTGTATGATTGTTAAATGAACCAAAGGTCATTTTGAACAAGGAATTGATTAGATCAAAGGTCGTTTTGAGTGTGAATACGAATGTGAACATAATCATGATTATAAATGCACGCGTGAATATGAATTTGGAAATGATGGACCTAAGGTCGTTTTGTATATGTAATGTGAAGGACCGGATGGTCATTTGTGTATGGATCCGTTAAAAGTGAACATGATTTGGAATTTGAATATGCGCATGAACAAGAATATGGAAATGTTGGACACGAGGTTGTTTAGTACATATATTATGATCAGTTATGAAAAATGTTTGGACCCAAAGGTTGTTTCGTTCCTTCGACATGTTCTAAGTATAATGGATTGGACTCGATGTCGTTGCGTTATGATTTGCTTAGCTACGTTATGAATGGGAATTACGTTTCATATGTATTAAGTACAAGTATGATTTATTTAAATGTGAATCTCATTCATTAACCTCTTTATTCTGATATTATTCACTGGGTGTTAGCTCACTTTTTATCGATATGTATATAGATGAGCAGCGGAATGTCCAGCCACAGCCACAACCCTAGTGATCTTGTGAGAGAACCAAGCTTATGTGGAGTCAACCAAAGTCACTTCATGCAAGAGGCTTTACTTTTGATTTTTCTTTTGTTTCTTTTGTGGTCATGTGTGATCAAGTTTGTATATAACCTTGGTTTTTGTTAAGACTGTTTTTGAATGATCCTGTACGTATGTATATATATATTTGAAATGACTGTCTAGTGTGAGTAATTATATACATGATAAAAGTTTTTGTTATGCCATGTATTCACAACTCATTGGACAAAATTTAAAGTTCTGCTTCCGTATCTGGCCCCATATTATTAATTTTTAATGGATTTATGTCTGAGACCGTAGGTAATGTCATGATTACTAGCTGATTATGATTCAGGTCATGACACATCACTACCTCCGTCACCGCTGATCTTGAATTTTCTTCCTCTTTGAGTCTTCGTTTTCCTTTTCTTTGCTCAGATCTAGCCGAGAGAATAAGAGGGAAGGCCTTCAACACCGACTTCATTCACACCAAGAAATTGACAATGCAAGAGTGATAGATTTGATCTTCGAGATGTACAGGCGGCGATACAGTAGAAATCCACCGTCGACATCAACCTCCTTAGATCGTGAGGCATATCCAGATCCTAGAATGGATTCACGCCATTATAGACTTCCTCAAGCCTTATAGCTACAATTTTTTCAAGGTCTTGGTGTGTGTGTGTACATCTTGAGAGATTCACTAGCTTGACAAATTTTTTTTTTTTTTTTTTTTCAATTCTGATTTTGGATTTGTGATAATTTGTAGAGGAAGAATGTAGCCCATTGTGTCAACACCGTTGATGAATGGCTTGATATGTTGAAGGATGTTGATGATGATGATCATCATAAGTTGCTTTTTTTTTTTTTTTTTTTTTCTTTTTTGAAATGTGAAAATTTTTATAAAGCACAAACACAAACAACAACAAAAAGCTAGGGCATTCCCTAAGCTAACAATACATCACAAGTAAGTATATCCAAGAAGGATTCTAGGGGAGAAACCCCAAGCACATATCAAAGTCCTGAGTTACATCCTTCAATTTCGTAAGTTGCTTTCTTACAACCAAGTCATTGGTCCTGAGTTATCTTTCTCTCCTCTTGTTCTTTGATCCTCTTGTTCTTTGATCATTTGAGTTGCATGAACCGGCGAGAAAAAAATAAGATCTTTGATTATATTGTATATATATACGCATTTGATATGTTTATTGTTTTTTTCTTCTATTTTTATTATTATTATTATTTTTTGGGTATTTTTGGATTTGAAACTGTTCAATCCATTCACTCAAAAAAACTATTCAATTCAGATTTGGATACAATTATCCAGATTTGTGTTTTTAGTATCCATATTTGTGTGTGTGTGTGTGTGTTTTTTTTTTTTTTTTTTTTTTTTTTTTTTTTGTAGTTGTTGATGATGATGAAATAATATTTTTTTTTTTTTGGGGACAAATATGACCTCTCTTTCTATGTGAGAATTTGAAAAAGAGAGAGAAAATGAAGAGGAGAGACCATCCATTTTGGTGAATAAACAGATAAACATAAAAAATGTACATATATATATGTGTGGGTGTATGTACTGGATTATATTTGAGTGTTGGTGGTGGAAAATTTCAATGGATAGAGAGAAAGAATAAGTGAGAGAAAGATTTGAACAGATAGTGGCTTGGTGTATTTCAACAGATCACGCTCTTCTATCTCATTTCTCTCTATATAAGAATTTGATTTGAACAGATAATTTTTTTTGAACAAATCAATCTCTCTATGTATGTATGCCACAATTTAACAGATAAAACAAATAAATAGATAGGAAAAAAATAGGCTTGTGAAATTCAACAGATAAGGGAAACTAAGTTTGAATTTCAATAGATAGGGACAAAATAATCGAATATATCACTCTCTCCCTTCTCCAAAAGACTCATATCTGTTCAAAAATTAAGCAGATAGTTGAGATAAAAAATGAACAGATAAAAAAATGAATAGATAGAAGAATAATTTGAATAGATTGAAAATAATTTGAATAGATAGATATAAATTTAAATAGATAATAAAAAAAAAGTCAATAGATAAATTAATGGGTAAAATTAGAAACAAAATATCTTGTAAAATATTAAAATGTGCTTCTCACCATAATATATCACAAAGAATGGATTTCTCACCAAAGAAAAATACTCATAGAACCTAATACCTTACACACTTTCTAAATTGGACTTTTGAATACCTTTCTCTATTTAAAATAGAAATAAAAAATAAAATAATATTTGAGCATGTTGTTTGAAAAGAGGCTTCTTCTTTTTCACATTTCCAGTATTGGGAGTTGTTTTTAATGTCGGTTGTACGACCATTATTTTTTTTTAAAAAAAAGGAAAAAAGAACTTGACTTTGTAATGGGGTTGCATTTTATGGCTCAAAGGTGACGCGCCAGTCTACCAAAAAAAAGTGATTGGGAACTTTAATAAAGGAGCTCTAATGAGTTTTAATGGGGTGGGTCTCACTGTAATATGTTTTTTGTTTTTTGTAAATTTTTTTATTTCTTGTCACATTATTAGAACTTAATTAGAATTTCAAAATTAAAGGGACGTATCGTGAACTTAAGAATAAGGTGATAAGAATTTATGAAAGCACACAACTTCTGAGGTTAGCTACTGATATTTTTCAAACATTTGCAGTCTCTCACAGATGATGCGTTATGGGTGTTTTTCCTAAGCACATAACGCCTAAATAATGAATCATTTACATAATAATACTAAAATAATGACAATCAAATCATTTTCATCAAAATTTGTTCTCTTTATCAAGTATCATATGTGATCTGCAGCGAGACACCACATGATCAACTTAGTACATAATTCCGAAATAATAGCCCACGAGACATTTTTTAAAAACCTTAATCCTTTATCTATCGTCTATTTATACTATGATCGTCTATTTATATTATTATATATGCGAAGACTTAAAATAGTGTCAAAAGGTGATATTTTGATTTCAAAAAATGCCCTTCCATCTAGCCTATTTAAAAATCAAAATTATGTAGTGACGTGGATGGGGTTGAACCCAAAACCTCTAGTCTGGGTGGGATACAACATCGTTATCACTTGAGTGACACACTCAACATATATATTTTTAAATTAAAATTAAAATTAAAATTAAAATTAAAATTTATATTTTACAAATTTAATAGCATACTCATCGGGTGGCACACATCTATTAGTACTATTATAAAATGAAGGCTTCCCATGGTGTTGGGACAATGTGACATTTTGATTTTCAAAATGCTTTTTAAGCCATTTAAAATACAAAATTATATAGAGAGAAGGTGGGAGCTCGAACCCATAACCTTCAATCTAAAACCGCTTGAGCGAGCAACACACAATAAATATATTTTTAAATCAAAATTTAACCATATATTTTACAGACTTAACAACACATTCTCCTTTGGGTAGGCGCACATGCACTAGGTATTATATGTTGTAGAGACCTTAATTTTAAGAAATCATATTCTAAAGCCTAAGTTTTCGATTAGCTCTATTTCAACTCTTGATTTTGCCAAACTTTGAAATTAGGAACCGAATATTTTTTTAGTATTATTTAGTTAAAGTAAATATTTGTATACTATTTTATAATTTAGAAATAATCCCTAACACTTGAATTTATTTCATGTTAATCCTAAGTTTATTATTAATTTTAGTATTGCATTTATTTCTTTTTCTTTTTCTTTATTTTATTGTATTCTTGTACTATGTTCTTATGTATATAATTTTGCACATGGAGAAGAGAGGGTGGCTGGCCAAGAGGGGGGAGAAATTTTTTTTGGTGGCTAAGGAAAATTAAAAAAAGGAAAGAAAGAAAGAAAGAAAGAAAGAAAGAAAACAAAGTCACGCACAAATTGTCAATATCCCCAAATCATAGAACCATATTTTGTACCCCATTTTCAAACCCAACAAGACCCCAACTAAGCTCCTAATTAAGTATGCTTAAAGCCCTAATCAACCTCCATCTTATTTCATTCCAAATAAATCACAACTAATTCCATCAATTTTCAACCAAGGACAATAAAGACTTTTCACCATTTTTTTGTCTATAAATAAGAAAGAACCCCATATTCTCCTACCTATTTTCACAAAAGAGAGATGCAGAGGAAAAAAAAAAAGAAAAAAAAAAAAAAAAAGGAGAGAAGGAAGAAAAGAGAAGAGAAGAGAAACAAGAAGAAACGAAAAATAGAAAGAAAAAGTTTGAATTTGCATTGTAAGACCACACCTCTCCTCCTTTTCTTGCTTCTTTATTTTACTTCTTGATGATAATATATATATATATATATATGTGTGTGTGTGATATTATATGTTGATATTCTTGTATGATCATGTGTTGTGTTAATATATATAATATATATCAAACAATATATTATATATATAATATTCTATCCATATCTTTTGTCATATACATAGAATATTCTGCAAATCATATCTTTGTATATTTGATTTTCCTTCCTTCTATAACACCTTTATGAAGCACTATAAATAGTGCTAGTTATTGTATTGTTGAATCATCAATTGAATTTATAATTCTTTCTGTCACGATCCACTCCGGTACCTAGACTTAGATTCGCAACTAGTTAAATTTTAAAATTTTTAAGATTAATTTGAAGTAACTAAATTAAATAATGTAGCGGAATGAAATAAAAGATGTAAATAAATATATGAAACATACATGGAAATTATTATTTATGTAACATAAGTCAGATAATAATTACAAATAAACATGAAAAAAAAAAGAAAAGAAAAAGAAAAGAAGCATGTTGTTCATATCAAATCTGGGTCCTGATTAATGGGGTAAAACCATTCTTCATTACGTTTCTTCACTTGAAAGAGTTTTAACAGTTATAAGCATATGACATAGTGATGAATATTATACTATGAGCATAAGGGTATACAAATCACCATGGATTATTATTTAGGCTAAATAATGAATAATTTGGTTTGAATAAATTATTTTAAATAACAGACATATAATACAAAAATCGTATATGCAAAACAATCATAACCACGATACAGAACAGAACAAAGGGTCAATGGATCCATGACAGATAGAGGGTTACGAAGTGACTAATCAGAGGGTCAATGGTTATTTAAGTCCCTCAAGACATGAGACCTCCGTGGTGGTACTTATAAAAATAAATGGTTATATACTCATTAACAAATAAATTTCAAACCTTAAACAATCATATCCATGAGTTTTAATTTCAAATAAGCACGGCTCATAAAATGAATAACATAATTGAATGTTAATATAATTGAAAAAAAAAAACGTGATTTGCATAAAATAATTCATAAATAATAAAATAATTTATGACTACTTAAGGTATAATATAATTCACCTTAAAATTGACTCCTACTATTTTTTTCCTGATCCCTCCGAGTTCCACCTTCTCCTACTATTTCGTTTATTTTTTTATATATTTTTTTGGTTTTATGTTCATTTGCTATAGTCTCAGCTCCTTATATAGTTGGTTACTCGTGCTGATTCACTATAGCTAAGGTATATAGGTATCATCTCTAGCCCCTTAGGTTTACCACGTTGCTTGTCTCACTATTTGCCACATCTTTGTTTCAAGATCAGCCAATCTCTTTGGCTTACAGCTCATATCACTTACTCTTAATTCTACTTTGGCCCACATAAGTTACTAATTGTATGGTTATGTTTGGTTTGGCCAAAAAATATACTAATCACATTGTTATGTTTTGGTAATAATAATGCCCCTAATTTACATTTTAGCACATATAACTATAAAATTAAATATTTTATTTTATTAAAATTTTATTTTATTTATTTATTATTTTTATTAAATTAATTAAACAATTGGGGTATCACATTTCTCTCATCCTAAATAAAAATTTGTCCTCAAACTTGTCGTACCTTAGTTTTTGAAAGGGTGTGGATATCGGGACCTCATTTGATTTTCAGTTTTCCACGTAGCTTCTTCGACACGATGATTCTACCATGACATTTTTACCAGAGGTATAGTCTTGTTTTAGAGAATCTGATCACGTCGGTCAAGGATCTGTACTAGTTACTCTTCATAAGAGAGATTGTCTTGAACTTCTAGGTTTTCGTGATCAATGACATGTTCTGAGTTTTGAAGATATTGCCGGAGTATTGATACATGAAATACTAAACATTGGACAATTCTGGTGAAAGGGCAAGATGGTATGCTACAGGGCTAACCCTTTTCAGTATTTCAAATGGGCTGATGTAACGTAGATTCAATTTTCCTTGTTTTCCAAATCGAATGACTCCCATTGTTGGTGAGACCTTTAAGAAAACATGTTATCCTACTTGAAACTCGAAATCCCGTCTCCGTGTATCCACATAGCTTTTTTGGAGGCTTTGGGCAGTGTGAATTCGTTGCTAGATGAGTTGAATTTTATCATTGGTTATCTGCACAATTTCTAGACCTAACAACTTTCGGTCACCTATCTCTGTCCAACATATAGGTGATCGACATTTTCTCCTATACTTCATACGATGCCATTCCAATGCTTGCTTGGTAACTATTGTTATAAGCGAATTCTGCTAATGGTAGATACTCGTCCCAATTACATTGAAGATCTAATACGCATACCTGCAACATGTCCTCCAATGTTTGGATCGTTCTTTCGAATTATCCATCGGTTTGCGGATGATAAGCGGTGCTAAACTTTAGTGTTGTTCCCAAAGCTTCCTGTAAATTGTTCTAGAATTGAGATACGAATTGAGGGTCTCAACCAGATACAATTGATACTGGGACACCATGCAATTGAATGATCTCCTTGATATATAAAGTGGCAAATTTGTTAAGAGAGTACATGACTCTAACGGGTAGGAAATGTGCTGATTTCGTTAGTCGATCTACTATGACCCATACTGCATCGTTCTTTGAGGTTGATTGTGGTAATCAAATAATGAAATCCATGGTAATGTGTTCCCATTTCTATTCAGGAACATGGAGTGGTTGTAGCAGTCTTGCAGGTCTCTAATGCCTTGCCTTAACTCGTTGACATTGGAAACATTTGGAAACATGGCTTGCTATGTCTCTCTTCATTCCCGTCCACCAATAATGCTCTTTCAGATCGTGGTACAATTTCGTATTTCCAAGATGAGTTGCGAATCTTGAGCTATGGGCTTCCATCAATATCTTCTTTTTGATTTCTGGAATGTCAGGTACACATTCGGTTTCGAAACTTTAGTACCCCATTGTTTATGGTAAAATCAGAATTGGGCGTACTTCCTTGCTTATCATATTTTTTCTTCAAAAGCTTGTCCTCACATTGACGTGTCATAATTTCATTGACTATCGTAGGTTCCATGACTATATTAGCGAGAAATCCATTAGCCTTGTGTGGAACCAACTCCAAGTCCAGTTTTTCTAAGTCTCCAGTAAGTGATTCATTGTCAGTGAGGAAGTCTGCCAAACTTTGGGTGGTTTTCCGACTCAATGCATCTGCTACCACGTTAGTCTTGCCTGGGTGGTCTTGAATTTTCACATCATAATCTTTCATAAACTCTAACCACTGTCATCACCTCATGTTTAGTTCCTTCTATGTAAACAAATATTTAAGACTCTTGTGGTTGGTGTAAATTCCGCATGTTACTCCGTAGAGGTAATGGCGCCAAATTTTAAGAGCGAAAATCACCGCAGCCAATTCCAGATCATACGTTGGGTAGTTCTTCTTGTGAGTCTTTAGTTGACATGAGGCGTATGAAATAACCTTCCCATCTTGCATAAGTATGCAACCCAGTCCATTATATGAGGCATCGCTGTAGATTACAAATCCATTCGTTCCAGTAAAGAGTGCCAATATGGACACTGTCACAAGTCTATTTTTTAACTCCTAAAAGCAATGTTCTTGTTTATCTGTCCACTCGAACGGTGTGTTTTTCTAGGTCAATTGAGTCAATGGTGACGCAATTTTTGAGAAATCTTGAACGAAATGTCGATAATATCTTGCCAAACCCAAGAAACTCGGAACTTCAGATACATTAGTGGGTCGCGCCAATCCATAATAGCTACAACCTTCTGTGGATCGATGGAGATGCCGTTCTTGTCAACCACGTGGCCAAGGAAATGTACGCTAGTGACCCAAATTCACATTTCTTTAATTTGGCATAAAGTTTGTGATCATGTAGTGTCTGCAGAACTGGTCGTAAGTGTTGTTCATGGTCTTTTAATGTTTTAGAGTATACGAGAATGTCATTAATGAAGACAATAACGAACTCATCGAGATAGGGTTTGAATACTTGGTTCATGAGGTCCATAAAGGTCGCTAGAGCGTTTGTGATGCCAAATGGCATGACAAGAAACTCATAATGTCCATAATGTGTTCTGAAGGCAGTCTTCTCAATGCTTTTGGCTTCGACCTTCACTTGATGGTAGCTAGACCTTAAGTTGATCTTCGAAAATACCTGAGCACCTTGAAGTTGATCAAATAAGTCATCAATTTGCGGCAAAGGGTATCAATTTTTGATGGTAACCTTGTTTAATTCTCGATAATTGATGCATAATCTCATTGTACCACCCTTTTTCTTTACAAATAGCACTGGAGCTCCCCATGGTGAGGTACTTGGTCGTATGAAACCCTTGTCGAGCAATTCCTGAAGTTGCGTTTTCAATTATTTTAATTCCACTTTCGACATACGATAAGGGGTTTCTGATATTGGTTGTGTACTATGTTGAGTTTCAATGGTGAATTTGACTTCTTGGTTAACTAAGGTACCAGGTAAGTCTTCAAGAAAGATGTTAGGAAATTCCCGAACTGCGGGTATTGAATCAAGTGTTGGGTTTATTTGTTGAGTGGTGACCATATAACAAATACAACCACAACAACTTTTTAGAAACTCTAATTCTTCAGAAACAAGTTCATGCTGGTCAGGTAATCGGAGAAAGACCTTTTTGGTTGTACAGTCGATAGAGGCATAGTTGGTAGCAAGCCAATCCATTCCTAAGATTATGTCAAAACTACTAATGCGGAGTGGAATCAGATCCACATACAAGGTTTCATGTTTTAGGTATATGGCACAAGACTTGTATACCTTCGTACTAAGTGCGGAAACACTAGATGGAAATGACACAAATAATGCATATCCCAAAGGTTTAGATGTTGATGTCAATTTGGGGGTAAAGTGTGGAGAAACAAAAGAATGATTTGATCTATAATCAATGAGAATATGAGCTGAATGACCGTATATAGAGAGTGCACCTGACACAACGTTTTCCGTAGTATCGGGGTTTCCAGGTACTAAAGCAAAAGCTCGCCCTTGTTGCTTCTATTCCTTCATCCCTTCTATGGTTGTTCCGAGTTTCTGAATTGGTTTAGGGGTACCTATCACAGAGTTGGTGAATTTTGGACAATCTTTCACCAAATGGCCAACTTGGCCATATCTATAACATGCTCCTATTACCCGATCGCACTGTCACCGATGAGCTTTTCTGCAACTCGGACAACTTGGCATGGTGCTACCCCTAGGGATAATAGAACTTTGATTAGCCGAACCAGTTGAGCCAGTAGGTCCGATATTCATTTTATTTGGTGGAGCTGCCCTAGATCCTCTTACTGGTTCCCAAAATCGCTTCTTTTGACCTATTCTGCCCGAACGTGATGCTTTAATTCATTTCTCAGCGATGTATGCCAGATCTACCACATTCGCATAGGTTGGTAGTTTCAAAACCTCAATCTTGTCTTTGATTTCAACATCCAATCTTGCTTTGAACTTCCTAGCTTTCTGGGCTTTTGTTGGAATAACATATGTTGCAAATCGCGCCAGCCGGTGAACTTACTTTCATATTTTGCTATCGACATTGTTCCTTGCTTCAAATGTAGGAACTTCGACGCCTTCTGCTCTTATAGTGATTCTGGAAAGTATTTTTCATAGAATACTACTAGAAATCTAGCCCAAGTCACGATCTCTTCCTTTTCTAAGATGAGAAGCCACCATTCTTGCGCATCCTCTTTAAGAATGAAAGTGGTGAAGGATGCCTTCGCTCTTCCGTAGGGTAGAGCACGAAAAATCTTTTCCATTTCTTTAACTCAAGCTTCATTTAGCAATGGGTTTGAGTCTCTTGTGAACGTGGAAGGTTTCGTGTCTTGAACTGTTTAATCATAGTTGGCCCTTCGCGATGTTTCGGTAATCCATTAGTTACATTGTTTTGCAAAGCTTGCAAGAAACCGAATGACTCTTTCCATAATCTTTTCCATTGGATCGGCTTCCTTTGGATGATGATCCGTACCATTTCCATTGTTAGCCATAGCTATAAAGTAACAGTTTTAATAAACGTGGTGCACGATTTCTATTAATTATCATCTACCTACTACTTTCACATAATTAAGCCACATTCACAAAACATTATACATAAAAACACCGATTTTATTTATGCATAATGGTGTTGATACATTACTTATAGTTACATCAAGTTAGTGCCTAACCCTCTATGACAAAACGGGTTAGAACTGGGTCATGATCAGCTCACTTGTACATCAAAAGAAAAAAAGAAAAAGAAAAAACAAAAGAAAGGATCTTATTCTCAGGATTTTAAACTGGAAATAACCATGGGAACTATAGTTGCATATGGTGCTCAAATTCCCAGCCACTCTGCTCAATGCCAAAGCATAACCATACCACCTCCATTTGGTAAATGAGAATGCCTGCCTTGTAACTCCATAGTTGACGTCTCGTGATATGTACTGGTACTTTTACATACATCATAAAATCACTAAAATCAACCGTCTAGGTGTCAATAAGGTTTTGAGGGGGAGGGACTCCTGCTCACAAATGGTCACTTAAAAATGCATTCCCTCTTCAAGCCATGAATTCTGGAGGCAAGGGTGCCACTAAGAAGCAAGGGTACCCTTGTCCTGAGTCCATGCCTACTACCCTTGTCCTGAGTCCATGCCTACTACCCTTGTCGGTTCCAAAAAACTTGTGTACTCATGCCATTAACCCTCCACCATAGTAGTTCTACTTCCGTGGGGACTGCTCGTAGGTATACCGGTCTACCCATCAGTCGGTTCAGGGTTGGCTTTGCATGTCTAACTATTTCCTCAGAGTCCTCCATTTCTTCTGGCAGGTCTGGGACATTGTTGTTATTCTAAAAAATCCTCTTGAACTCTGGTGCATCGGGTTCGTACCAAAGATAGTCACCGAAATTGAGTTCCGACATTTCTTGCACCACATGATGTCTAAACTCAATTATGGAACGAATAAGAAACTATACCCATAATGGCTAATGTATCCTAACAATTTAAAATTTTCCTTATCCTATTTTCTAATTGTACGCATATCTGCTACCTCCATTGGGTTTTTTTTTTTTTTTTTTTTTTAAAATTTTTTTTAACCCATTGCTCTGATACCACATTTTGTCATGACCCACCCCGGTGCCTAGGGCTGGATTCGCAACTAGTTAAATTCTAAAATTTCTAAGATTAGTATGAAGTAACTATATTAAATAATGCAGCGGAATGAAATAAAAGATGTAGGTAAATATCTGAAGCATACATGAAAATTGTTATTTATGTAACATAAGTCAGATAATAATTACAAATAAACACAAAAAGAAAAAAAAGAAAAGAAAAGAAAATAAGCATGATGTTCATATCAAATCTGGGTCTTGATTAATGGGTTAAAACCATTCTTTCTTAAACAGCTATAGACACATGGCAGAGTGAGAAATATTATACTAAGAGTATAAGGGTATACAAATCACCATGGATAATTATTTAGGCTAAATAATGAATAGTTTGGTTTGAATAAATTATTTTAAATAACCGACATATAATACAAAAATCGTATATGCAAAACAATCATAACTACGGTATAAAATGCGAGCAGGGTCAATAGATCCATGGCAGACAGAGGGTCATGAAATGACTAATCAGAGGGCCAATGGTTATTTAAGTCTCCAAAAGCATGAGACCGTCAGAGGGTCACTAAAATGACAATTCAGAGGGCTGATGGTTATTTAAGTCCCCAAGGTATGGGACCTCCATGGTGGCACTTATAAAAATAAATGGTTATATACTCATTGTCAAATAAATTTCAAAACTTAAACAATCATATTCATGGGTTTCAATTTTAAATAAGCATGGCTCATAAAATGAATAACATAATTGAAAAAAAAAAAAAAAAACGTGATTTGCATAAAATAATTCATAAATAATAAAATAATTTATGGCTATTCAAGATATAATATAACTCACTTTAAAATTGACTCCTACTATTTTTTTTCCCGATCTCTCCGAGTTTCACCTTCTCTTACTATTTCGTGTTTTTTTTTTTTTGTTGGCTATAGTCTCAGCTCCTTATATAGTTGGCTACTCATGTTGATTCACTCAAGGTAAGGTATTTAGGTACCATCTCTAGCCCCTTAGGTTTCCCACGTTGCTTGTTTCACCATTTGCCACATCTTTGTTTCAAGATGAGCTAATCTCTTTGGCTTACAACTCATATCACTTAATCTTAATTCTACTTTGGCCCACATAGGTTCTAATTGCGTGGTTATGTTTGGTTTGGCCCAAAAATATACTAATCACATTGTTATGTTTTAGTAATAACAACTAATTTACATTTTAACATGTATAACTATAAAATTAAATATTTTATTTTATTTAATTATTATTTTTATTAAATTAATTAAACAATAGGAGTGTCACATTTTCTCTCCCTCTCTTGCTTTATTTTTCTCTTTTAATGGTGTTAGAGCTATGGCTCTCTGATTAATTTGTCTATTTCCACTACTTCTATAGCATTGCTACAATATAAGCATTGCTCTTATTTATCCAAGCTTTTCTGAATATCAGTCACTATCAATTCATTTGATTAGTTCTCTAAACAGCCCGTTTTTTGTACTAGCAGTTTCGTCTCCTCTGCATTTAGTCCACCAATACCAACTGTGTCCGAAAAGCCTTGCACGCCCTCACGCACCATCACAGGATCTCGCGAGAGTTTTAAACGCCATTTTCTCCAAACGCTGTGGACGCCATGTCTTTTTGGGTATATAGCGTGTTTTCACACTAATGTTGTACCAACTTTCTATCCTATATCGATAGAATCGCCACTTAATTTTATGTGAAATTAAGAAATCTTTAACAATGAAAACTAAGCAAAAGACTTGATCCGTCACAACCAAATAATCAAGGTTCGGGAACTAAGGTATGAAAGGGGAAGATCTTTAAATGATGCACCCCCTTTCGCCCAATCAAGTGATTGACATTTGCTAATATTCTATTTTATGAGATTAATAATTAATTATTTCACAAAATCCATTATGAAACCCTAATCCATTATTAACCTAAAACTAGACGATTTGAATAAAAAAAAATCACTTAGTTTAGATCTAAAGATTAAAGCCATACTTCATAAACCAAGGATTTTTCAACAAAAAGAGAGATTTAACATCACATGGCCATAAACATGAACTAAACTAAGCAATGTTCACGAAAACATCTAAAACAACTAGATTTACACAAAATGCACGAGACTTGAATTATTGAAACACAATGCAAACACAACCAATATGAAAAAAAGGAAACTTGCTTGGATTCCACCACCATGCGTCAAGCCATGCAAGATATGAATAAAATAATATACACAAACCTAAACATGCTACTAAGCACACAAATATGAACCTAAGCCTGGTTTGAGGTTACTAATTATGATTTAATGCAAATAAAACACCTAACAAGAAAATAATCGAAACATGCCGAATATACAATGAAAAAATTGATCTACATGTATGATTATGTCATAAATAAGCTAACCTAAACATGTTGTTTGTAAATTAAACAAAACATACAAAAATAAAGCAAAAACATGCAAGATCAACTAACCTACATGATGATTATAATAGAATAATATGCTAACTATGATTACATACTGAAAATTTAAGTAGATAGATATTGAAAGTAAATAATAATAGAAACTTACTTGTTGGTTTGAATCAAACCGAAGAACAAGCAAGAAAAGTTGAGAAGATTTGCTTGCTTGAAAGCTTCCCTCAGGTTATAGCTTCCCTTTGACTTAATTTCTTCAACCCCAGGTGCAATTTGATGTGTTGAAGCTATTGTAGGGTTATGATTTTGGATTTAAGGCTAAGGTGGTGTGTTTGTAACTCTAGATCACTTAAAAAGCTCTAAAAATATTACTCAAAGTGTTGGCCCTTTGAAAGAGGGGGTAGAGACTCTATTTATAGGCAAAGAGCAGCCTTGGAGAACACCTTAGGTCATGCTAGGGTTGCCCTATTGCTTTCCCTTCCTGTATCCAATACAGTTGAAACTGGATTATGGGCATCTTAAGAAGGTACAGGCATACATACCATGTGCAGCCGCACAACTAAGTTGCGGCTGCACAACACACACCAGGTGTTGTCTTGGATGCCTAGGTGCGAGTTTTCTTGCCTTTGGCTTGCATGTAACCCAAGTACGTCCGGATTGCCTCTCAATCAATGTTTTTGATACAATAGTCACGAATTTTGAAAAGTATCATCAATCAAAGTTCAATCGAGCTTCCCTCTCTTCCTTGGGACTAGATAACTAAGTTTTGGCCAAAAACGTGTTCAAGGGTAAAATGGTCATTTTCACAAAAAGATGATTTTGGTGAAAATGAGGTAATACAATAGCTTGTGACAATTTATTTATAGGGATGAAGTAATTACCATTTTATCATTGGGAAGCTTTCAAGTGCCTAAAATCTTAGGCAAAATTTTATTTCCACACACCTAATTACTTTAGTGCACATCATTTCCCAGTGTACACACTTATTAATTAATTTTTCTCAATCCATACACTAAATGTTTCAATTATACTCTTCACTCATACCATCGTACACACACTACCTCAACCCTCTTTCTACACACTTGTTGAGTAGACCCATTGCTTCTAGACTTGTTGAAAATTGTAGACCCACATTACTACGCTGACACATATTGAAGACCACAATCAAAGTGAAGTGAAGACACTGTTCTCTATTGAAGACCTCCATTCCATCAAAGAAGGTGAGGCATCTTTCCATTTCGTTACTGCATTTACCATTTTGTTATTGGATTTACCATTTCAGTTCTGCACACCATTGCCATAAAACTGTCATTTTTTCTTTTAAGTTTAGAGGTTTGGGACTTTTGGCACTGGTTTTCCAAAATTATATATTTAATTCAAAAATTTACTTCCAAATACAATTGCTTAATTCAACAATTTAGTTTCGAAAAAAATAAATAAAAAACTCTATGGTTAATGTCCGAATTTAATAAAGTATTTTGGTTCTGTATACCAAAATTGATCAATTTGTTTGACATTTGATTTCCAAATCATGTATTTTTTTTGACCCTGAAGTTTCGATTTATTTATTTATTTGACCAAGTTACATAGGCCACCAAGATTGGATGGACCTTAGGTTCTTTTATGTTTAAAGGATTAGAGGACTGGAGTGCTGTTGAGAGTTTGATTTTGTGAATGGGAGTTGAAGCAAATCTATGGTAGTGCACTAACATGGAAGCCAGTATTATTGACTGAAATTCATTCTATCATTTTATTCTTTTAGGTCTTTTTTCCCCTTTCGGTTCCTCTTTTCCAACAATTTTATTTTATGGATGTGTTTATTTATTTTATTTTTTTGTGAACTTCAATACACAACAATAGATAAATAAACTGTATAGGACTGGTATTCCAACACTAGATAAATAAAATAAAACAATATAAATGGTAACTATTACCATTAGTATTGTTAGCACAACTAATTGTTATTGCTATGTTGGTTGATGACTACAATTTGACTGTTTCATTGTATTTTTATTAGAGTTTTTCACCATAAATGCTTTATTGGATGAGAAAGCTTTTCCTTATGTAGATGGATGTCGGTCCTAGTTAACATCGGTCAAGAATGACTATGAATAGAAGACTCGTGAATTAGAGAATGCTAAACATGGACGTGGATGTAGATGTGGACGTGCATGTGCTCGAGTGCATGATGATGATGATGTACACATTGCCATGGATGATGATCCTATACATGATGCACCAGTTATGAATGATGACCTTATTGGTGATGATATTGATATTATTGATGAAGATATCGTTACTGAGCCATTTTTGGGAGGGCCAACTGATCCATTAATCCTTAAAAGTTTTAAAAGTTAGGTTGCTATAGCTATTTGGAATGGTGCTGATGAAATGGGGGCCTTGAAGTGTCATAATCACTCGACTAAAGTTCGTTTGTGGCTATGGTGGGAACAAGGCAATAACGCTACATTTGTAAACATTGTGGAGATGTCAAGACTTGCACACTTAGCTCGTTGCACGTACCACTTCGCCAACAAAATTGTTGTGTCCAGTTTTGTTGAGAGATGGCAACTAGAGAGAAACACCATCCATTTGACTGTTGGAGAAATGAGTATCACATTGGACGATATCGCCACTATCCTAGAGCTTTCCATTGTAGGCAAATCTATTAGTGTGCGTAAGTTGTCAGAAAGGCGGGCCATTGCATTAGTAGTTAATACCTTGGGAATTGATGAGCAAGGGGTCAGACATGAGATGTCTAGTGCTAGGGGCAATTCAGTGAGGCTTGAGTGGTTGAGGGCTGTAGGATGTTTTTGGGGGTACCTGAGCTCAAGTTTAGACTCCTGATCTCCTGATCTAGTTTCACGAGTTCTATGTGAAACAGAAAATGAGAGTGCAGATCTAGCAACTTTATAGAAAATCCATTTATTGCAAAATATGCTAGAAATGAATTATATCACCAGATTTTAGAGTTGCCACCTAATCTTTTCGAAAAAACTAGGAAACCTGTGACTCGTGCCAAAAGCCACTGTTCGTCATAACCAAAGATACCTCAGTTCAGGACCTTAGGTATGAGAGGGAAATGTCATAAATTGAGCACCCCATTCATTCGATCAAATGATCGGTCTTTACTAAACCATTATATGAGTTTTATGTATCACATATGCTCAGGTTCTGATTATTATTATTTAGGGTAAACTACTAATAGGTCCTAATAGTTGGACTTAATTCCCTTAAAGTCCTATTGAAAATAAGTCCTAGTACAATCGTTGCTAAAAATAATTTTTTGGATAATTTTTTACATATATCGCTAAAAATTGACAATTAGTGACTTCTTCTTGTCACGGTTTTTATAAATTATCACTAAAACTTACAATTAGTGACATTTTTTTGTGACGATTTTTTTAAATTGTTGTTGAAAGTTGAAAATTAGTGACTTTTTGTGACAATTTTTTTAAACTGCCGCTAAAACGTATAATTAGTGACATTTGTTATGACAAAATTTCAAATTGTCACAATTAGTGACGTTTTTTAATAGTGTATGATGAAAAATGCCATTAATTATCATAGGACCTATTGGACAATAAGTCCACTTAATAGGACCTACATGTAAGTCTCCCTATTATTTAATGCTAAAATTACTATGTGAAGCAAACAAGTATAGATCATGCCACTTATTTTGGTATGTTTTGATTTCATGCATTTTGAGAGGTTTTTAAAGAAATGTACAACTCACTAAAAAAAATAAAAAAAAAATAAAAAATTGAGTTCACATGCATATCAATCAATATCATTCCAACCTTTATCCACTGGCATCCAAAGAGATATATCACTAAGTACGTAGCCTTATGGTAAGATGCTAGACACAGTAGTAATATCATACACAACTAGGATGCTACAACTAGAAATGCTCACCTAGTATTCATCCATTGCAAGCTAAAAATAATATGCTATAGACATATGCATGGTCTTATATATAAATAGCTAATGCAATACATACACAAAATGCAACTAAGGATTCCACTATTAACATGTGACAAGTGAATCATCTCAAGGCATGAGGTAACACACAAAATCATGTTTTAATTGATAAATCCCACAAATGCAGATGAATCAAATCCAGATACATGAAAAGTGGATGCATATCATGGAAATGATAAATAAAACATGATGCTTAACAACATACATGAAAAGCATAGAGATAAAAGGGTCAGAAAGATGTGGTGTTAGGAGTTATTACAATAATAAATAAGTAGAATACGTGGGGTTGAGAATTATTACAACAACGAACTGATTCAGCTAAATTAACCTGAATCTAACAAATCATAGGATAAAAGCAAATAAATTATAAACAACAGCCTCAGAACCCTGGAGATCACCCTTTAGAAGCTACTTTGTTTTGCTATGTTCTTCCTGAAGAAAGGTAAGCTGGTCGGATGGTTTCTTGGCCGGCTGGATGAAAGATCTGAGGGAAACTCTATTTTGTGTAGCAAAGACAAAATAGAACAACACCTGCCAAAGTGTGCTTATCCTTTCTACCTTATTCTCTCACATAAACACTCAAGAAAGAGGTAGAGAGGCCTTAACCCCTAACTAACATCACATGATATCGACAATATGATATTAAATGAAATAGAAATTGAGGTTGGAAGAAATCATGCCTAAGAAATAGATAGGAACTGTAGACACCCCATTTTTGATTGACCTTAAGACTTGGGCGCCATTGATTGCGCTCCCAATGATGAATTTGTATATGCTTGTCAAATGCTCGAAGCCCTCAACAGAATGCTTCAGCTTTAAGTCTTAAAACTCTACAAAACTTGTGACTTGTTTTTGGACCAAAAAAGCAGTTTTTTAAGTCTAAACATCCTGTGGGCTGTCGGTCACTAGTGTGGCCTGTCAGCCACTTGTGTGTTTTTTCAGATCTTTTTGTCAGCTGTGCCGACTATTTCCATAGATGCATGTACCAGTCCATACGTGTTTGTATGGATAATTCTGAGGTAGTCTCATGTATTGATATATATATATATATATAGATGGCTCTCTCTCATTGTTTAAAGGTTAGAAAAATTTAGGAGTAAAAATATTTCTCACTCTCTCTCTCTCTACTATTCTTTCTCTCTCTAGCAAGTTCTTCACTCTTTGCCTATAGACTCTAAACCAAACCTTGTGGTATTTGTGCTGCGGTGCTTTTGAGCTTTCATTTAGCTCTTGAGGGTGTGTAATTGTTGGTTTGTAACTCAAAAAGGGTATCTATCTTCAAGAGGTATAATTCCTAACTTATTTCCCTTCTTTATTTACTATCTTTTCTACTGTTTTTGGACTATTTTTACACTAAATTTCTAGGTTGGAACTTGTGGTTTAAGGCTATTAAGGGTGGAGGGGTGGATCACCCTTCTTTGCACCTAACTTCTTAAGCCTTTGCCCTTGTATTTCCCACATTTCTATTATCCTTTTTTGAGCTTTTTACTACTGAATCTCAGAGGTTTTTCAGAGGCTAAAATCATGTTTTGAAGTCCCAAAAATGAAGGGGGTAGCCTCCTCTCCTTGTGCTTGCTTACTAGCTTAACTTGCTTCATGTTGTGGCTTACTCTTTTAGCTCTTTTGACTTCAATTCCAAAGACGATTTAGTGTAAATTAGGACTGTTTTTATGTGTTTGTTCCATTCATGCTTTGTATAGTATGCTTGTAATATAATAGTCCTCATAGGTTTGGTGGTTTAGGCCTTAGCTACCAACCTATTTGAGTTGATAGCATTTATTTTGTGCTTTTCTTACTTGTGATCATCTCTTAATCACCTCTGCACCTCTATCATTTCTTGGCCCTTTTTGTGGCCATGAGGGTTGATTCAAACCAATTGCTTGTTTAAGCTAGAGATAGAGGTATTGTGCTTAATGGTTTAATCCCTTTGGGGGTTCATTACCAACGGCATGGTGTCTTTCTCATGCCCAAAACAACTCTTGTGTTTGGTACTTCTCTCCAATAGAGGACTTAAAGCTCATTTTTGGACTAAATGAACTAAGGAATGGAAGGTAATGAAAATGAAGTAATAAAATTAGGACTAAAAGCGATGTAAGATAATAAAGCAAGTTGGTGTTTAATCGGACGTTAATTGAACACATGGAGACTTAGGTCATTTCATACTTGTTAGTGATGAAATGATCCAAGTTTCCAAGGTCAACCACTTCCATTGATCAATCCATGATAGGGAGGAGGTTTTGTTGGTCTTTCCTTACCATTTATTGAAATTGTGTCCCTTGGTTCATAAGTTATCACGCAGTGAAATTGCGTTGATTAATGGCTTACAAATCGAGCCTACCTCTCATTTGAGTTGTTTGATGATAAGGAGAGGCAGGGTGGACAAACATTCCTTGAGAATGCTCTGTTTGTGCTCTGTTGCTGCAGGAAAGAACCAACATTAGTGGCCGGCAAGCCATTTTTACTGGATGACAACCTACTATTAGTGGCTAGCCGGCCATTACTTCTAGGTTGCCGGCCACTTTTGTTAACCAAGCAGTGTGTTGTTTCAGCAAAGTAGAGCCGAAATTGAGGTGGAAAAACAGTGCAATTTTCTAATTGTGCAACAGAGGTATTCTGGCAGCAAAACGGTGGGCTTTTTTGGGTGGAAATCCGAGTGCATGCATAAGCATTTCTCACTTCCCGGTGCTGATTAGTTGGAGTAGTCAATTACTTAGCTTAGTTATTTTTTTGGTTGTATTAATTAATTAGTGTAATTAATTAGTTAATTCTAATTTGTAATAATTAGCTAGAATAGTTAATTAATTGTGGTGTTGTAATAATTAGCTAGCATGGTTAGTTTATTTAAATTCGGTTTGTAATAGTTTGTTAAATCGTAGTAATTAGTTAGCTAGTTAGTTTATTCGGACCCTCTTGCGCGAGGGTGAAATTATAATAATGTGCATGCCTTCCAACCCCACATCTTTCTCCCTTTTATTTATTTGCTTAAGATGGTTAGAATAGAACATCATGTTTCATCTAGCATATTCCATGTTTGTATCCACTTGTCTTGCATGCATCAAGGCTCAGTTCATCATGCTAACAAAGCATTGTAGTTTACATACTTTGTTGAATACGTGTTGAAACGCATGCTATCAAATTGATTCACATGTCATAATTAATAGTCGAGTCTATTAACGCATCATTGCATATGTTGCGTTAGTCATGTTGTATTAGTTAGGAGCATGCATGATTTCTATCTATTTTGTTTCTTTTGGCTCGCCTCGGAGTACTAGGTGAGCATTTTTGTGCTTTAGCATATTGCGTGAGTGTGATTGTTGCCATGTCTAGCATGCTTGCGATAAGGCTAATTGCTTAATTGATAAACTGTTTGAATGCCTATGGATGAAGGCTAATTACTTGAATTGGGATAATTTGACTAATGTGCATATGTGATCACTTTTTCAAGTGGTACATATTTGAAACAATTTTCAAACAAACATGAATCAAAGTATTCCAATTTTTGTAAATTAGTCTATACTTGTGTGTGCATCACATAGTAAGGTTAGCCTAATAATCGGAACAAGAGCATATAATGTAAATAAGAATCACATTATGATTAGTAGAAGCCAATCTTTGATCGGACGAGTGGGGTGCTTAATTCATGAACTTCCTCTTTTGTACCTAAGTTCCTGAGCCGAGACACTTTGGTGATGACGGATAAGTGGCCTTTGGCACGAGTCTTGGGTTTCCTAAATTTTTTAAAAATATTTAGGTGGCGACTCTATATATGGCAAAGCATTCTATTTTTGGCATTTTGATTCAAAATCGATTTTCCAAAAGATTTGCTGAATTTGGACTCTTTTGTGTTTATCTGTTTCACATTGTACATGTGAGATCAGATTCAGAATCAGATTCAGAACCACCAGAGTTCGAACTGTAGGGCTATCGTATCTAAAAGGAGCACAAAAAGCGAGCTACAGTTTCTAGCGACTCTACTGGAGAATTTAGAGAACTTGACTTGAACTTCATGATGTGAAATTTTATCTACACTTATATCTTCTTTGCATTGCATCTCCATTTCTCCAGTTAAGTCTCTTTATTTGCCATTTGCTATTTCTGGATGGTTTGCTGGAGGCTTGCCTAAAAGCTAGCCAAAAGGCTGTCTAGTCGTGGGCTTTGTCATGTTGGGAACACAACTCTTGGATCTGGACTACAGCTATACCGTTTGAACCTCCTTTCACTTCTCGGTGTTAGGTGTGAGAGGTATATTAGGCGATCTTCTTGCTGAGTTACCCTTTTGACCAATTGGCCTAGTGCATATAGTACGCTCTAGTGACCTTTCAAAACTAGGGCATGATGCTCTCCTTTTTTTTAGGATGTTGTGATCTTGTTTGTTTGAATAGTAAAGCTGTAGATCACTCCAAAGCTAAGACAGGGAAACCCTAACCTCTTATAGGGGTGTTTTGAAAGCTTTTATGCAAAATTTGTGCAAAATATGAAATCTTTGGAAATGTGTGATGCAATCCTAGGAGAGTCTTAATCTTGAGGCGATTCCTTTCAAACTTGTGGGTCACATCAGAATCAGAATTTGGGTCAAAATCCAGGGGTTTGTGTTTGATATGGGTGAATTGTCAGCAAGACCGAAACCAGGGCCAAAAATTGTATCTTGCTTTGCTTTGATTGTCATACCTGGTATCCTGATCTGATGGAGCATTTTGTTTGTAATGCTAGGTTTTTCTGAGTAAAAAAAGGAGCAGTACCTAACTCAGCAAAGGCCAAACCCAATCTAACCCAAAAAGCCTTAACCCATCATAGTCTATCCAATCCCCCAAAAAAAACCCACTCAGTAAAAGCCCAGTCCATCTGATCCCTAAAAGGTCAGCTTAGAAAAGATCCAGCCAATGCCAAAAGACCCACTCTAAAAAAGCCCAATCCAGTCAAACCCGTCTAAACTAACCCAGTTCAGATACATCAAGTATAACCGGGTCAACATCCTTGTTAGTTAGCTCTCAGCTTACACCCATCTATTTCCCCGATTGCCAACTGAGCAAACCCGTGATGGCACAGAGCCTGGAAGAAGTTGTGGCCATGATAGCGGCCCTAAACTGGGGAATTTCCATGCAGGATAAGACCAATGCTAAAATGCAACGCCCATCTGGGGCATCTACTACACATCCAGTCCCGGACCCACAGTCGAACTTTGATCCACCTCCGTCAACTGAAGATTTGCAAGGACCAGCTCCTCTAGAAAGGTTGGCTTAAGCTCGAGTTTTCTAACCCCTGATGCAGCCTAATGAGGGGCTTTATCCCCTTGATATTAATGAGCTCGACCCGACCTTGTTAAAAATTGCTAACCTTGAGAAGTAATTTAAAAAGACACAAGGACTTAACTCCATTCCTGACATTGAAGATGGGTATATCGAGGCTATTGTAAGGCTCCCAGATAGATTCAAAATGCCACACATTGACCATTTTGACGGGTCTGGAGATCCTATGGTACGTATCCGGCTTTTCTTGGAGATCAAAGAGTACTGAAGACTCCTCTTCTACTCATAGAATAAGGGTGTTTCCAACCCTTTCCATGTTCAAGATAGAATAAGAAGAGAGTTTTTAACATTTTGACCAAAAATCTCTTACTTTACTTCCAAGAGAATAATGAAAAAAATGAAATCCAATAACTCTCTTAACACCAAATTTGAAGAATCATCCAAATAACTCTATGTAACAATCACAACTATTCATTAGAATTGAGTATGAATTTAAGCATATGAGCCAACACGCTTGAATGATAAGACATGCGATAAGAGAGTGTATGAGAATGAAAGAAGCTAAACTACATAATCAAACTTATGTATGAGTGGCTATTTTCTAACTCCCTTCACATCTACAAGGTTCCAATTAACACATTTATATGCAACAACAATGAATCATAGCACTAAAAAGCAAGAAAAGAGTACAAAAGTATAGAAAAATAAAAAATAATCAACTTAATGGATGAGTGGCTATATCCTAGTTCCCTCTTCATCCATGAAGACCCATCACATGATTACAATAAGCTAATAGTAAGATTCAAAGCTCGATGATCAGAAAAGAGGGAGAAAAAGTGAAAGAAAGTGCAAAAGTTCACCTCTTTAAGAACAGGAATAAGCTTTCTTGTTATCAAACCCTTTTCTTAGCACTCTCAAAGCTCTTGAAGATGGCTTAGAATCTCAACAAGAAGTTTTAAGTTCAAGCTTCAATGGTGTTTGATTGGTGGGTGTGTGAAGAGAGAAGTGGAGAAGTTGTGAGCTTTTGGTTCAAGCCTTTGGAAAATTTTCTAACCTTTTAAAAGTGAAGTGGAGATGTGTATGTATAGAGTTTTGAGGCTGTAACAATCCCGAATTGTGATTAGCCACTAATCTATGATTAAGAGTACCTAATCAGTAATTAAGAAGAAATTATGAATTAATTGCATGTGTAATGCATTGTTTGTGTTTATATCTGTCTGCTGTAGGAATATCTGTTTGTATTTCTGCTTTGTTTTGCAAATTGAAGGTTTTTCGGCATCCGATCACGAAATTAACTTGGTTTATGTGTTATTTAGAATTTTTAGGATTTTATGGTAGGTTGAATTTAATTTCGATTTGGAATGAAATTATTAGATTAAATTCGATTAGACTTAAGCTTAAGTATCTCCTTTTAATTATACTTGATTAATTAGCCTATATAAGGCATATACTTAACTCTAGACTCATTAAACACTCTTATTCCTTCACTCTTGAGCCTAAAAAAATGTACGAAGAGAGGGAGAAGAGGAGATTGAAGCTTAAGGAAGGAAAAAATGGAGGGATTGCTAGTCAATTAAAAGAATTAGAAGAGTTGTGAGAAATTCCTAGAATTCAAAGAATTGAGAACTCTAGGTAAGAATTGTGTTCCTAAAATTTTGTATTCAAGACATTAGAGTAAGAATTCTAGAGATTAAAGTGTTTAAACATGAGGATTAAGCTAGAAATGAAGGAATTTAAGTCATACCATGCATGCATGCATATTTTCTTACATTTTGAGCTTGATTTTCAAGAATTCTCACATCCATGTAGCAATTGTATCTTAGTTTTGGGAATTCATCATGTGATCCATCATTTTACCTTATTTGATCATGATTTGGAGGCCTTGAATTCAATTCATTACATGCATGTTATGCTTTCAAAGTTTCAAGTTGGATTCTAGACAATTGATTTACTTTTGGGCCTTGATTTTGTATAATAATCTTTAATTCATGATGTTTTGTAAGTTTACAAGTATTTTATCAAGTTTTAGGCCCAAAAGGATGTGTTTTGTTGGTTTGAATATGAGTTTTGAAGCTTTAAGAGCAATCTGAAAATTCTAGAATTCTACATCTTCGCTGTAGTGAGAACTTGCGCTTGAGCGACCACACTCACATTTGTACCTCCGCTCGGGCGAAGAAGTCTAAGCTCGAGTGTAAAATTCATACTCCCAAAAGTTTTACAAAATTTTGTAGATCGCTTGTAGCTTGCTTTTTGTGCTCCTTTCCGATAGGATAGCCTTACAGCTCAGACTCCCGTGGTTCTAAATCTAATTTCACAAGTGCAATATGAAATGGATAAACAGAAATGAATCCAAATCTAGCAAATCTTTTGGAAAATCGATTTTGAATCAAAATGCCAAAAATGGACTGCTTTGCCAAATTACAGAGTCGCCACCTAAATATTTTTGGAAAATTTAGAAAACCCGACATTTGTGCAAAAGGCCACTTATCCGTCATCACCAAAGTGTCTCGGCTCTAGAACTTAGGTATGAGAGGGGAAGGTCATGAATTGAGCACCCCACTCACCCGATCAAAGATCAGTCTATACTAATCATGATGCAATTTTTATTTACATTATATGCTCTTGTTCCAATTATTAGGCTATGTTTACTAGGTGATGCACACAAGTATAGACTAATTTGCAAAAGTTGGAACATTTTGATCTTATGTTTGTTTTGAAAAGTGTTTGAATATGTACCACTTAAAAAAAGTGATCTCATATATACATTTAAACAAATCATCCCAACTTAAGCAATGAGCCTTCATCCACAGGTATTCAAACAGGTATATCACTTAAGCACTTAGCCTCATGGATATGCTATATATGGCAACAATTACATGCATGCAATATGCTAAAGCAATAAACACTCACTTAGTACTCCAAGGCACGCCGAAAGAAATAAAATTGTTAGAAAAAAAAAAATGTATGATCCTAACGATGCAAAATGACTAACACATACGAATTGCAACTAATAGGCTTGGCTATTAACATGGCATGTGATTCAACTCACGGCATGCAAGAGAGCACGTATTCGAGAAAAGAATTTGAAATTGACATTGGTTAGTCTAATGAGCCGAACCCGTATGCATGCAAAACAAATGGATGCAAGTCATAAAAAATGCAAAGTAAACATGATGCTCTATGCTACCCATCATAAGCGAGTAAAGAAAAGGGAGAAAGAAATGGAGGTTGGAAGACATACACAATTATTACATATTTTTCCTCGTAAGAGGGTCCGAATGAGTGTCCGAATTAAAACTAGCTATTACAACACCGAATGATTACTAAACAAATAACTAGCTATCTAATTTATTACAACAAAGACATTAAAGACATTATAACAATACTAATTACAACAATAATGACAACAATATAATATTACAACAATAGGTACAATAATAGTAATTACAACAAAAAATTCACAAGGATCGCATGCACGTCAATGAAGATGGTTTTCAAAAACTGCTCTGTCTGCCTTCTGTGGAACTGCTCTGTTTCACCCTTAACCACTGTCCTTTGTTTCTGCCAAAAGTACTTTGCTTACCAAACATTGGAGCTCGGCTGGCCCCCAATGAGGCTCGACCGAGTCTAAACAAGGTCGGTCGTGCCCTATTTTCTTGTAGAAAAATGTTTTTGTGCTCTGAGGTGAAAACAGTACAGAGAGAGCAGTTTTAAACCATGTTTGTCCCTTCTGCTCTTCTCTACCATGGAGAAACTCAAGAGAAGAACGAATTTGGGTCTGAAACCATCAAATAGTCGCAAGTTGATTACTTGATGATTTTGAACATAGTTGGACAAAAAAAAAATTAATAAATGCAATGAAAGACGACCACCCCTCATTCCTATCATGAAGTTAGCTCAAAGAGGGAGGTAGACATGCCTCAAGATTCACCAAAACATCATGAATTGATATGTGATGACTCTTGACATGATGGACTCGGCATAACGTCCGGCCGAATCCAACCAATTATATTCATCTTCTTTATGTCGGTTTAATCGATTTTAGGTTGATTTTGTCTTATCTTTCCATTTCTTTAATCATTTAGTCCAAAAGTGAGATTTAAGTCCACTAAAAGGAGGGAAATGTCAAACAAGAAGTTGTTTTGGGCATGACAGATATGTAATGCCTTGGTAATGAACCTCCAAAGAGATTAAACGATTAAGCATGGAAGGGTCTCTTTCTCAAGCTTAAATAACACTCGGTTGAAACAGCTCTCAAACAAAGAAAACCAAGAAAGGCGGGAGAGTGTAGAAATGATTATGCGAAGTTGATTATTAAAATGAGACTCTTTATATGAAAACTAAGTGAAGAAAGCCATTAACTCGAATGACTTGGTGTCTAAGGCCTAAACAATCGAAGCCATAAGGACTTGCAACACAACAAGCAAAGTATTGAAACAATAAACTATTTGAATGACTTTAAACAACCCTAAACCGCCCCTAAAGTGTAAAAAAAAAGTAGCTAAAGCCATGTTAAAAGAGCACAAAACATAGCCAAAAGCAAGGAGGCACAAAGCTAGAAAGCAAGACTAAGGTGGGGTGGCTAACCCCTCCTCTTTCTGGACTTCTAAACCATTTTTTTTAGCCCTTTTAAACTCTGAAAATTAGTGTGTAAGCCAAGAAAATAGTGGTAAAACAAAGAGGATGAGCTATGAAATAGGGTGCAAGAAAGGGTATTAAACCTCTCTACCCTCGGTAGCTCTTTAATCCCAAGTCTCAATACTTGAAATGGATCCAAAACAGTAGGAAAACAAAGGAAAAAGCTAGAACAAGATTGAAATGAAAGCAAGGAAAAAGGTGACAAGCTTATACCTATTGAAGAGAGCAAGCTTTAGTTCTAAACCAAACTTGATTCTAGAGCACTCTCAAGGTTGAATTATGATTCTCAAGGCTCAGCCAAGGCTCCAAGGTTCAACTCTAAGGGTGTATATGAGGTATAGATATAGCTCAAAGATGATACAATAGCACAAAGTTAGCTTGTAAAGGAAGAATGACCTCTCAAAGACCTTTTTCACTCTTGGAAATTCTTTTAACCCTCAAAACAGAGATATCAGATCGTATTTATAGAATTTGAGCCAAATAGGTCACAAATATCTTCAAAAATAGATAGCTGGCCGATTCTCGCCCAGAACAGTGTTTATTACCCAAAAGGCACAGCCTGCCCCAAATGGCCACGGTCGGCCCCAAATGAGGCACGGCCGGGCCCAAATATGGCTCCCCTATTCCTCTTTTTCAGGCTCAGTGTAGGTAGGCTCAGTGTAGGTTGGCACAGTGCTATAGGATGGATTTTTATGGTAAACAGCTTGGGTATGAAAGGAAAACATTTTTTTAGAGCTAAAAACTGGATTCGTTTGTTGAGAATTTGAACCATTGACAATGTAACTTTCATCATCGAGTGCTCAGAATAAAGCGCCTAAGTCTTGCGGGCGGTCAAAAATAGGGTGTCTACACTGCTCCAGCGACAAGAGTTACGTTCGAGTGAGGACCTTGTTTACTTAGTCTTACGCTTGAGCGATCGTCGAGTTGAAAAATCATGCAACCAGTACTTTTGCAAAGTTTGCAGACCGCTTGAGCGACTGAAGTTGCGCTCGAGTGAAGGCCTTGTTTTCAACAAATTTGACTAAGTGTTTTAAATCACATTTTGGCATCCTCATTGCATCCTAGGCATTCTTTAGCCCTAATTAAGACACAATAATGAGGATAAGACATAGAAACACACTAAGAACGAAACGAAATAAGTTAAGTACTATCTGAGTGTGTGTTTCAATATGTGTATCTGTTATGTTTGTGTAGGTCACGCGCCGTAAGTTATTTGATCTGTTTGCTTTGTCAGTCAGCTTCTAGAGCCATTTGTGAGTAATAACTCAGCAAAACTATATTCAACTTTATTTATTTTCTGTATAATGAAATAAGATCTGTTTTCTGAAATACTATGTTCTATACAATGAATGATCATCCAATTTCCAAAATGTTATTGTGGTATCCTTAGCATCATATGAAATCTGTTAGCTGTTACCCGATATCGGAGGTTCCATTATGAAAGTTAATATGTCTGAAATTTGTTATCCGTACTTGAGGCTCCATTATGGAGCTCAGTATATCTGTTATCGGTTACCCGGATTCGGAGGTTCCTTTATGAAACTGGTTACTCATAACCACCATTTGCTCTGTATCTTCTCTGTATCTGTTCTGTTAGTGCTAATGGATGTACCACATATGATTAAGCATGAGACTCTGATTTCTGTATATGATGTGAGCATGAATATGAATCTGCTTACCGAATCCGATATGGGACATCATTTAATTAAACCCTTTTACTCTGTTATTATTTACTGGGCTCCTGTTCACTCTATTATTTATGTATGTAGGTGACCAAGCACGTGGCCAGGCTCAATGATGATTGCTTGGAATCGGTTTTGTCGGCCAACCTTTGTGCCTCCCGAAGAGGTTTCAGAAAAGTCAAGTGGTCATGTTTTGTGAGCCATGTTTAAGATCTTATTTTCTTTTTGTGAATCTCAAACAAGTTTCTGTTAATCTGTATATTAGGCTAAGTCCCATTTTAAGTCCCATTTTGGTTTGATCTATATAAGTGTGTGATGTAAGATTAATGTATATATATCGTCACATATATGTGTATAAGGTATTAAATTTCATGTCTCATATATATACGCACAACTCAATGGACTATGTATGTTATATATATCTACTTCAACCCCTTATTATGTGTTAATCTGTTCAAAGGCCATCGGTAATCCCAGGATTACTGGCCGATTATAGCACTAAACCTATAGGGACAGGCTTGGGTCATGATAGAGTGGTATCAGAGCACGAGTTATATCACACCCACGAGTCCATATGAGCTATAAGATTTCCTAGAAAAGAATTAGGGACATTTCATCTGCATGTGTGAGTGTGTGTTAATTTTTGTAAATGTGAAAACTGAATCTGAATATGAACATATGAAATTGAAAGAAATGAACCTACTCCAAACACTATGAACAAGACTATTTCTATGTTTTTGTTATTTCCTTGTTTGCCTATAGCAACATGGAAAATGCAAGAAGTAATAATACAGCTGAATCTTCCAAAGCCCGAATGAGCTGAATGGAATAAATGCTTGTAGCCTTAACAGAATCTTTGAGGCAACAACCTCTAACCCCCTCTGCCTCCGCCAGTGCAAGTTGAATCGGATAACAATGATATCATCAACCTAACTCAGAAGTTCATGAAGATGAAACCACCAACTTTCTTAGGTGGTATTGAGCCATTAAAAGCAGAGACATGGTTACTCAAAATGGAAAAATTATTTGAAGTGTTTCCTTGCTCCAAGACTCAAAAAGTCTTTTTGGCCACCTATACCTTAAAGGATGAAGCCTGAAGATGGTGGTTATTAATCCGAAATGGCAGTAGGAACATGACATAGGTTCAGTTCAAGGAGATCTTCTATGAAAAGTACTTTCCTCAGTGCTTTCGGGACCGAAATGTTTCTGAATTTCAAGAACTCAAGCAAAGCAACATGTCAATAGCAGAATACGAGGCTAAGTTCATGGAGTTAGCCCAGTTTGTACCACATATGGTCGATACAGATTACAAGAAAACCTGAAAGTTTGAAGGAGGCTTAAATCTGGATATCTTTGATCGGGTGGGAGTGTTGAAACTACCCACATATGTAGACGTTCTTGATAGAGCCTTAATGGCTGAAGGCAATCTAGTAGCCCTAAAACAAACCAAGGCCCCAACAACAACAAGAGAATGGAGAGGTAAGAGGTCTGGGTATGGTTTCAAAAAGGGCCGCCCCATTTGTAAACAAAAAGCAAAACACGGGGTCTACAAGTAGCTCAAGTCAAAGTAGTGGGTCTATTCCAGTTTGTCCTGATTATGGAAGGAAACATAGAGGTGTATGTTACCGTGCATCCGGTGCCTATTTTTGATGTGCCAAGACAGGCCACGTAGTGAAAAATTGTCCGCTGGGGTCCGATAATGCCAACCGTCCTACGGCAAGCTTAGCCGGATCTGCCTTTACATCCAGAACAAATGCGAGAGCTAATACGGGAAGAGAAACTCTAAGACAAGGCCAAGTTTTTGCTCTAGTGCCTGGTGATGTGCAGAACACTGAAGTTGTGGTGTCAGGTATAATTTCCACCTATGCTCAGGAAGCGTATGTGTTGATAGATTCGGGCTCTACACATTCTTTTGTATCGTATGCTTTTTCACAAAAATTAACTAGACCATTAGAGCCTATGAATTATTTACTCTCTGTGTCTACACCATCTAGAAGTTCTATGGAATGTGCTTATGTTTATTCGGCATGTGATTTTGTGATTGGTGATGTGACATTGTATGTTGATTTGTTGCCATTGGGTATTGATCATTTTGATTGTATACTTGGTATGGATTGGTTGACGAAGTATTGTGCAACTATTCATTGTGTGAATAAAACTATTGTGTTTTGACCACCTGGTATACTTGAGTTTGTATTTGTTGGGAATAAGGTAATTTCTGTGCCGGGGTTACTTGTGTTGCATTTTAAATGTGACTTCTGATAGCTCTAATGTGGAAACTATTCTGGTAGTTAATGAATTTCCTGATGTCTTTCCAAATGAATTGCTCGGGGATCTAATTGATAGGGAAATTGAGTTTACTATCGATGTAGTACCTGGAACACAACCTATTTCTAAAACCCCTTATAGAATGTCAACTTCAGAACTGAAGGAATTGAAAATCCAACTTCAAGAACTGTTAGATAAGAAGTTTATTTGACTGAGCACTTCACCTTGGGGTGCTCTTGTTCTATTTGTCAAAAAGAAAGATGGATCTTTAAGGCTATGTATTGACTACCGTGAATTGAACAAAGTAACTGTCAAGAACAAATATCCACTATCCTGAATAGATGATTTATTTGACCAACTCCAAGAAGCCCAGGTATTCTCCAAAATAGATCTTAGATCTAGGTATCACCAATTAAAAGTTAAGGCAGAAGGCGTAGAGAAAATCGCATTTCGGACTAGATATGGGCACTATGAGTTTTTGGTAATGCCTTTTGGCATACTAGCCTTTATGGATCTAATGAATAGAGTATTTAAACAATTTCTGGATGAATTTATAGTTGTGTTTATTGATGATATTCTGATCTATTCTAAAAGCAGAGAAGAACATGAACATCATCTGAGAATTGCTTTACAAACTTTGAGAGAAAATAAATTGTATGCAAAACTATCTAAATGCAAGTTTTGGCTTGACTGTGTAACATTTTAAGGGCATAAAATCAATAAACCCACAGAAAATCGAAGCTATTGTGGACTGGCCAAGACCAACTAACATATTCAAAGTCAGAAGCTTTTTGTGGCTTGCAGGTTATTATCGTAGATTTGTGAAAGATTTCTCAAAACTTGTTATGCCATTGACACAGTTGACAAAGAAAAATGTACCATTTGATTGGAATGATCAGGGAGAGTCAGCCTTTCAAAAACTGAAGACTAGATTGGTAACTGCACCAATTCTGACTTTGCCTAATGGTATTGATGGGTTTCAAATCTACAGTGATGCTTCATACAAAGGCTGAGGGTGTGTGTTAATGCAGAATGGGAAGGAGATTGTGTATGCTTCTCGGCAACTCCGACCACATGAAAAGAATTATCCGACCTATGACCTTGAATTGGCAGCTGTGGTTTTTGCACTGAAAATTTGGTGCTATTATCTGTATGGAATAACTTGTGAAGTGTATACTAACCATAAAAGCTTGAAATATTTCTTTACTCGAAAAAAGGAATGAACATGAGACAAAGATGATGGCTTGAGTTAATAAAGGACTATGACTTGTAAATTTTGTATCATTCGGGAAAAGCCAATACCGTTGTAGATGTTTTGAGCCAAAAATCTATTTGGAATTTGTCATGTTTGCTCATTAGTCAGAAAAAGTTATTATGTGACTTGGAGAAGAATGAGATTGAAATTGTGTTACGTGAACAGTGCGGGATTTTAGCCGCCATCTCTGCCCAGCCTGCAATTATTGAAGAAATTAGAGAGAAACAACTTGAAGATGAGTTCTTGAAGAAAATTGTTGATGAGATTGACTCAAAACCAAAGCCAAGATTTGTGTTGGAGAACAATGTGTTGAAATTTCAGAATCGACTTTGTGTGCCGGATTGTCTAGATTCGAGAAAACATGTTATGATTGAGGCTCACAACTCTAAATTTGCCATGCATTCGGGGAATACAAAGATGTACCATGACTTGAAACAGAATTTCTGGTGGTCTGGAATGAAGAAATGTATTGTAGATTTTGTGGCGAGATGTTCACATTGCCAACAGGTAAAAGCTGAACATCAGTGACCCGCTGGATTACTTCAGCCACTTTCAATACCAGAATGGAAATGGGAGCACATTACGATGGACTTCATTGTTGGATTGCCTCGCTCCTCTATGGATTCTATCTGGGTCATTGTTGACCGTTTAACTAAGTCTGTCCATTTTCTGCCTGTTAAATTTTTTTATAATGTAGATAAGTTAGCTACCATTCATGTGAATGAGATAGTAAGATTGCATGGTGTACTAGTATCTGTTGTATCTGACAGAGATTTGAAGTTCACATCAAGATTTTGGTAGAGTTTACAACAGCCTTTGGGAACTGAACTGCGACCGAGTAGTGCATAGCACCCACAGACAGATGGCCAATCTGAACGAACCAATCAGACTTTGGAGGATATGTTATGAATGTGTGCTCTAGATTTCCAGGGAAATTAGGAGACTTACCCTCCTCTAGCCGAGTTTGTATATAACAACAGTTGTCATTCAAGTCTTGGAGTGGCTCTTTATGAAGCTCTATACGGTAGGAGGTGCTGATCTCTAATTTGCTGGGCTGAGGTAGGTGATAGACCATTGTTGGGACCGGAACTTATGCAAAAAACAACCGAAAAATTGAAACAGATTCAACAACATTTGAAAACTACACAGAGCCATCAAAAGAGTTTTGCAGATGTCCGAAGGAGAGATAGAGAATATGAGGTCGAAGACCATATGTTTGTAAAAGTGACTCCAATAAAAGGTCATACATGATTTGGGGTGAATGAAAGCTGGCACCAAGATACATTGGGTTGTATGAGGTTCTAGAGAAAATCAACTCAGTAACATACCGAGTGGCCATATCTCCGGTTATGGAGAATATGCACAATGTTTTTCATCTCCTAATGCTTCAGGATTATTTGAGAGATCTGTTACATGTGATTGAGGTGACCCATGTGCTTCTGAAAGATGATTATATGTACGAGGAACGACTAATACAGATTATGAACTGCCAGATCAAAAGACTGAGAAATAAAGAAATTCCATTAGTGAAGGTTGATTGGCAAAACATAGGGACTTGTGCAACTTGGGAGACTAAAGAAGATATGTTGAAGAGATATACTGAACTGTTCCCTTTGGATCCGATATTCTCGCAGACTGAAAGTAATTCAAGTTTGGAAGACCAAACTCTTTAAGGGGTGAAGACTATAATAACGTCGAACTGTGATTAGCCACCAATCTATGATTAAGAGTACCTAATCAGTAATTAAGAAGAAATTCTAAATTAATTGTATGTGTAATGCATTGTTTGTGTTTATATCTGTCTGCTGTAGGAATATCTATTTGTATTTTTGCTTTGTTCTGCGAATTGAAGGCCTTATCGACATCCGATCACGAAATTGACTTGGTTTATGTGTTCTTTAGAATTTTTAGGATTTTATGGTAGGTTCGGAATGAAATTATTAGATTAAATTCAATTAGACTTAAGCTTAATTATCTTCTTTTAATCATACTTGATTAATTAGCCTATATAAGGCATATACTTAACTCTAGACTCATTAAACACTCTTATTCCTTCACTCTTGAGCCTAAAAAGGGAGAGGAAGAGATTGAAGCTTAAGGAAGGAAAAAAATGGAGGGATTGCTAGTCAATTAAAAGAATTGGAAGAGTTGTGAGAAATTCCTAGAATTCAAAGAATTGAGAACTCTAGGTAAGAATTGTGTGCCTAAAAGTTTGTATTCAAGACATTAGAGTAAAAATTCCAAAGATTAAAGTGTTTAAACATGAGGATTGAGCTGGAAATGAAGGAATTTAAGTCATACCATGCATGCATGCATATTTTCTTACATTTTAAGCTTGATTTTCAAGAATTCTCACATGCATGTAGCAATTGTACCTTAGTTTTGGGAATTTGTTATGTTATCCATCATTTTACTATATTTGATCATGATTTGGAGGCCTTGAATTCAATTCATTCCATGCATGTTATGCTTTCAAAGTTTCAAGTTGGATTCTGGACAATTAATTTACTTTTGGACCTTGATTTTGTATGATAATCTTTAATTCATGATGTTTTCTAAGTTTATAAGGGTTTTCTCAAAGTTTTGGACCCAAAAGATGTGTTTTGTTGGTTTGAATTTGAGTTTTGAAGCTTTAAGAGCAATATAAAAATTCTAGATTTCTGCATCTCCGTTCGAGCAATAGAACTTACGCTTGAGCGACCACATTTACATTTGTACCTCCGCTCGAGTGAAGAAGTCTAAGCTCGAGCGTAAAATTCATGCTCCCAGAAGTTTTACAAAATTTTGTAGATTGCTTGAGCAACAAGAGTTGTTCTCGTGCGAGGACCCTGTTTACTTAGTCTTGCGCTCGAGCGACCATTGAGCAGAAAAATCATGTAACCAGTACTTTTGCAGAGTTTGCAGACTGCTCGAGCAATCGAAGTTGGGCTCGAGCAACCACCCTTATTTTTGAACCTCCACTCAAGCAAAGGATTTGCGCTCGAGCGAAGACTCTATTTTTAGCAAATTTGACTAAGTGTTTTTAATCACATTTTGGTATCCTCATTGCATGCTAGGCATTCTTAAGCCCTAATTAAGACACAATAATGGGAATAAGACTTAGAAACACACTAAGAATGAAACAAAATAAGTTAAGTACTATCCGAGTGTGTTTCAATATGTGTATCTATTATGTTTGTGTAGGTCATGCGACATAAGTTATTTGATCTGTTTGCTCTGTCAGTTTGCTTCTGGAGCCATTTGTGAGTAATAACTTAGTAAAGCTACGTTCAACTTTATTTATTTTCTGTATAATGAAATAAGATCTGTTTTTTAAAATACTATGTTCTGCACAATGAATGATTGTCCAATTTCTAAAATGTTATTGTGACATCCTTAGCATCATGTGATATCTGTTAGTTGTTACCCGGTATCGGAGGTTCCATTATGGAACTTAATATGTCTGAAATCTGTTACCCGTACCGGAGGCTCCATCATGGAGTTTAGCATATATGTTATCTGTTACCTGGATCCAGAGATTCCTTTATGGAATTGGTTACTCATAACCATCATTTGCTCTGTATCTGCTCTGTTAGCGCTAATGGATGTACCATATATGATTAAGCATGAGACTCTGATTTTTGTATATGATATGAACATGAATATGAATCTGCTTACCGAATCTGATATGGGACATCATTCAATTAAACCCCTTTACTTTGTTATTATTCACTGGGCTCCCGCTTACTCTATTATTTATGTATGTAGGTGACCAGGCATATGGCTAGGCTCAATGATGATCGTCTGGAATCGGTTTTGTCGGCCAACCTTTGGGCCTCTCGAGGGGGTTCTGGAAAAGTCAAGTGGTCATGTTTTGTGAACCATGTTTAAGATCTCATTTTTTTTTGTTGGTGAATCTCGAACAAGTTTTTGTTACTTTGTATACTGGGCTAAGTCCCATTTTGGTTTGATCTGTATTGTGTGTGATGTAAGATTAATGTGTGTGTATATATATATATCATCACATGTATGTGTATAAAGTTTTAAATTTCCTGTCCCATATATGACTGCACAGCTCAATGGACTATGTATGTTATATATATACATACGCAACCCATTATTATGTATTAATCATTTAGAGGCCTTCAGTAATCCTAGGATTACTGGCCGGTTATGGCACTAAACCTATAGGGGCAGGTTTGGGTTGTGACATAGGCCCAAAATATCTAAGATATTTGTGGAAGATGTTTATAGAGGAAGTCAAAGGAAAAATATCTGAGATATTTGTGTGAAACATGCAGAAAAAATCAAAATTTCCAAAACTGCTCTATTTCCCTGACAAAAAAAATCATCCGATTAGACAAAAAATCACCAGACCAAAAAAAATAAAAATAAATAAATAAATAAATCGTTTGGCCATACAATTTTTTAAAGGGAAAAATAAGATTTTTTCTAGAAAATTCTCATTCCTTCCACTCATTTCTACTTTATTCTAGCTCAATTTATTGAAATAATATAACACTTGAATTTTGAAATTGGGAGCCTTAGAACTTTGTAGAAATGTTTGGATCCACACGACCAACAGATTTTAAAAAACAAAGGGTTTTAAAAGTCAAAAAATAGTTTGGCCAAAACAGTGTAAGGTTGGAATTAAAGCTTGAATCCGGCTTTTCTACTAAAAAATTCGTAAGATAGCACGTTCCAAGTTTCATCATCGGGTGTTCGGAATAAAGCACCCAAGTCTTAAAGTTAGTCAAAATGGGGTGTTTACAAGTGCACGCTTTCATAATGTTATAGATGATGATTCAGTGGAAAGAATTGTATGTGCAGGTAGAGCATACTTACTATTTTTGTTGGTTTGTACACTTTTCAATGACAAGACTGGTACTAGGGTCCCTATTGTTTATTTGAGTTTGTTGTCTGATTTGATGATCGTACCTTCATGTGCTTGGGGTGTTGCTGCATTGGCATATTTATATATAGGTTTGCTATGAAACAAATAGCCGATTACATGACACTTCTTGAGGGAGCACTTTCGTGGATTTCGACCACACCTAAATATGAATTACACTCAGGACATGACACACGTTTGCTGTTGGACTTCTCGGAGAGAGTCTGGTGAAGAGACACAGTTGCAAGCTTTTCGAGAGAAGCTTGATAGGTTGGGTGTACACGATGTAAGTTAAAAAGTACTTCAAAGTTGAAACTCTATTTCATTAAAAAATTTTAGCTATTATATCTTATAGTTGTTATTGTTTGTAGGTTATTTAGGACCTCTATCAGAGTTGCAGAGATGTCCATCTATGTCACCCAGTTACGTTCTACCATGGTTGCCTGAAGTGTTTGAAAGTAATTGAACCATATTACCTTGATAGAGTTTTAAGATAGTTTGATAGACTGTAGACAATGTTATCATCTATGAGTGTTTCTTGAGGAGCCACAACTCTATGCTACAATGTTATGTATGCATACTTGGACATCATTTGGGAGGCATGGAATAACCATGTGTTATCTGAGTGGATGAGGAGTACACTAGTACGACATCCTTGGGATTGTGTTTCTGGTTACAAGGATTGGTACCAAACTATTACCCATATGTATGTTCAAAACCTAGCGCATCGTTCTCAGGTGAACCTGAATATTCATCATTATCAGTATCCTAGCCAAGATGCAGTATCATCTTTTTAATTTACATTACAAATTATTTATGTCATGTGTTATAGGTTTATATATAATGTTGTATTGTTATCGTGTCGACATTTGTCATAGATATATTTGATTACTCGTCATTTCGCTGAGGCTGGCTATGAGGATAGTGTTCAACATTTTGGTAGGCTTTACTACCCAATTGATACAATTGAACGTCTTCTTCAAGATTAGTACAATGGTGAAGGTGGGCCTAGCCCATCCGCCAGGTCTGCCTCAAGACTCTTTCTTGCCACGTCGCGTTTGGAGCCATTACACTCGTTGGTCACGTAATTGATAGTATTGTCAATGAGATGAATATTAGTATTACTCTTTGGATTATGTATTTTTTGAATACTTTGGTGGATTTAGTAGTAGGTATTTATTAGTGTTACTCTTTGATGATGTACAAGGAGACATGTATTTTGTGATGAAGTGGGTGGATTCAATTATTAGTTAATATTATTATTTCTTTTTAGATACTTGCCGGTTAATATTATTACTTTTTAATATTAATACACTTGATTGGACAAAATAACACTTATAGGCTAACAGTAGTGATATTTTCATTGCATTTTGTGTTCAGAGAATGTAAATAATATGATATCCATTCCATAATAAGACAATTATAACTCATATTCATTCCGTCAAAAAATGGCCATTACAAAATCCAATGGCAAAATGATATCCGTTTCATAAATCCGTGCTACTATAAATTATAAAAACTAATATCTTAAACCTTTTAAATATCCAAGAACTGCTTCCTAATACATCAACCAATGTTAACTACATGAAATGTTTCTCGAGTAGCTACATTAGGTCCTATGTTGTCTTTGGATTTCTGAATGCGGCTAGCATATGCATTCTCCCATTTTGATACATAAGGGTGATGGTGAACTCACCAAAGCACAACAATGGGAGGAACTGGATAACCGGGCTCCAAAAATAACCGCATGAACATCCGATAAGAATTCAACCAAATTAATATAATTAAAAACTACATATATGTAGCAAATCCATCAATTTTGCAATTACAAAATTATTAAACTACAATGGTAGGTAATTTTTGTAGGTTATACCTGTACAAAATAATTTCGATTGACAAATCTAATGGCAATCGCATGACGATCAAGCGGGGTTAATGGCGGTGATCTCAAAGGTAAGAAAGTGAGACACTTTTGGAATGACAAGCTGTACAAGACTACATTATAAAATGATACAATAAGATATCCAATGTAGGGCATAGTCATCCAATGATCAAAGTCTACGCAGTCTTCAAAGTATAACAAGATGTGTGAGAGCTCCTCAACTCTTTCATGTGACCTGTATAATACAAGGTATTCATCTTTGTGATCATTCAACTCATGTAGCAGATTACACCTAACTTGCACCCAGTCATTCTCTCCAAGACCAAGTAAAAACGGAATAGCTCTAAAAGCACAATTCCCATCACCATCTATATTTGTCATCAACTTTATGAATGGTTTTAACATAGGCGGGAAGTCACCAACATATGCACTTGATAAACTTGTTCTAATACGATGTCTTTGTCTTCACATTTTGTTTCTTCTCATGCACTTTTGAAGCTCTCTTTTTCTTTGATTGACTTGAAGCTAATGTGCTCTGGTTATCATGGCCATCTTCAACCAACTCAAATGCATACCGGTCATGACGGCAAGATATATCAACTTTCTTATGTCTACGACGTGGATTCGGCTTCACATCAAGCTCAATAAGAAAAGTGCTCACTAGGTTTGCAATTTCTCTCAACTTTTTTAGCATATCCAATTGCGTGGCAATATTAGACTCATTGAACTGCTTCAAAAGCAACTCAAGTTCTGGGATACAAGTCAATATCAATTTGTCAACCACTAGATTGTGCACACATATGTTAACTCACATCCAATGTACATATATTAAGTCGTATCCAATGTACATGTATGCTACTAAGTGGAATAGGATGGCCTTGCCTTATGTAATTTGCAATCTCGTGAGCACAAGGTAAACCATGTGTGTACCTAAGAACACACCCACATACTGCAACATCAATTCCAATTGAATTTGCTCTCTTACTCTCTGCCAACACGTACTCCAATGCACAAATAGACACATTATCCCAAAGCTCTCTGAATTGAGAAGGTTTGAATTGATGTTGTACAATAGTCAAACTCTTCTTGAATGATGCTTTTACTTGAACGTGTTGTAACTTAAGTAGATAATGTATTTTTTTTAAATGATATCTCAAATGTCATTTGACTTGAACCTAATTGCCTCTTCAATTTAGCATGAGCACTCTCAGCCCTGTTCATATGGATGTAAAGATAAAAATAGTCAATTACAATAATTAAAAACAATAATATGAGTTATAAGAAAATGAAAAAAATAAATATTACCAATTGGTTATAGCATTGCCGAAATGCATACATATGTCTGTATGTACCACAACGAATTTTTCTTTATATGGATTTAACCAACTCACAATAATATACTTGACTGCCTCATAATAGTTACTGAAATCCTTATGCAGTCTAGCAAGGTGATCATTATACTCTTCTTCAGTTGATGGCAATACTAAATAGTTCCATGCAGTGTTAAACTTTTCATTTTTTTTTTGTTTCAAACATTTTTTTTTTTGCATTTCACCAATACATTCTTATTAATATGCCAATGACATAACAAATGTCGAGCATTCGGAAAGGTGTTGTCAATGGCATTCATTAAGGCAAGCTCTCTGTCTGTCACAATGACTTCAGGTAAAATATTGTTGTCCATAAGATCATGCAATGTTTGTAACACCTATGCATAGTTTTTAACCTGCTTAATTTGCAAGTATGCGAAAGCCACAGAGAATGCATGTGAGTTGATGTTAGTCCCACAATTGCAAGAAAAGGAAGATGATATCTATTTATCTTATATGTACAGTCCATAATCAACACACGAGAGAATGTACGAAGCAAATCCAAGCTCACTAGATGTGCCCAAAATAAGTCCACGACAATCATAGAGCCTTCTTCATAGTGATGACGTTCAATGTACTTATGCTTCTCTAACTCACCCAGCAGTTGTTGCATCTAAGATCTACCAGCTTTTTGTATAACCCTACATCAATGTCATTCATTGTAAACTATTTTCATTGTGCACATATTAAGGGCATCCCTCAGTTTGAGTGTAATTAGTATCTTTTTTGGTCTTACTAGGCTCTTTGATATATCCACTAACAGTGACTTCTCATTAGCTGACAATCTCCCTGCATATGAATGTCCTTGGAGATGCTCTGCAATTGGATGATTACACAGTCGACAAACTATATTCAATGCTCATTCATTGTTTGTTTTCAACTTGTATGCCCTCAAATCAAATAGACATTCACACTTCTTCATGCCAGTTTGTCTCAACAAGTCTTTCGAGCCATCTTTCAACTTGTTACGCGATCTATACTTGACACTCCTCTTACAAGTAAGAAAAATTCTCAGTCTCTTGCGACCATCACCATAGTCCGACGTCTTTATAATAATAACAAAGCCATTGGTCTTTCCAATATCATGTACCCAAGTAAGAAATTCATCATTGTTGTCAAAAGCTTTTATATAATGTCATACAACTTTCAAAAGAACAAACTAACTAATAAAAATTATTAAGTTACGAAATTCTTGTTAAAGGTTACCTGCTTAGTTGTAAAATGGCTAGTACAATCCACATTAATATCATATCGAACCTCAGTTTCTTCATTACATGCAATTTGAAAAGGGAAAAAAAAATTTAATTCGGTACTTTAGAGCCGAATATAACACTATTATTTGGCACTTAATAACCGAAATAAATCAAATTTTTGGTCTTTAACTATCGAATAAACTAATTAAACTCAATAGTTAAGTATCGAATAAAACTATTAATTTCGGTGCTCAAGTTTCAAATAAAACAATTATTTTTGGCATTTGATGTCTGAATAAAATAAAATATTTTAGCATTGGTTTTCCGACTTAAAATCGCAAAAAAAAAAAAACTTTGGCACAAAAAACCTAACCTTTTCATCACTTGTTTTTCTTGTCACCAAGCATATTTTTTCTTGAATTTGAACTTCTATTAGTTTGCAACTCTTCCATAACAAAATCAAGAATAATTACGGAACTAATGAGAAAGCGATATAAATAATGAAATATAAACCTAGAGAGTATAGTAATATGAGAGTTGTTATGAGAGTATTTCTTTGCAGGCAATAGAGGAGTATAGAGTGTGTAGCAAGCAAAGTGAGAAACCAATGGAAGAAGTGACAAACAATGGAGAAACTAGGGTTTAATTTTTTTTACTCAAAAGATGTACATTGAGAATTTTTTGTTTTTAAAAGATGTGTACAAAGAATATTTTGATATAATATTATGGGTGTTGGTGGATGTCCATTATGGTCATTTTAGTTTAGGGTATAATTGTCATTAATACAATATTTCATTAAGTGCGTACATTGAGGTAACTAGGTGTGTGGAAATAGAATTTTCCAAATCTTAGGGTTAGTCAAAATGGCATGTATATAGTGTCTTCATGAGCTTTCTAGCCCTCTCTTTGTACACTGCGCTACACATGTACGCTCAGTCGCCCTAGCAGCCACACACTATTTCCTTTTATTCAGCTTGACCTTAGTCGCCGCCTTTTCAACTTCCACCTAGCTTGCTCTCTTTCGTATGCCACTTCTTCTACTTGACTTGCTCTAAGCCGTGTGCCACTGCCTTCTAAGCCTTCTCCACTCAACTTGCTTTCAACCACATGTCGCCTGCTCTGCACCTGACTCAATCAGCCATGTGCCTGCCTTCTTGTATTTGGCTCCTTGTTTACCTATTTAAATATTTTTTTTTTCTTTTCTATTTTTTTATCTTAACACTTCAAAAAAGAAAAAGAATAATGGATCGTTCCGACTTGGCTCACCCAATTTTCGTTGTCCATGATGGTTCTAATTATATCATTTGGGCGTAAGTAATCTTTAACTTCATCAAAGGGAAGAAATTTTGGGGCCTTCTCACTGGTGATATTGTCCAACCAATGAAAAATATTGCCGAATCTACTGACAAATATTTCAAATGACTTGATGATTGGGACAATAAAAATCATCAAATCATCACCTGGTTTCGCAACACCTTTGTTGTCTCCATCAACCTTCAATTTGGTTGTTTTGAGACGACTAAGGAAATTTAGGAATTCTTGAAATCTCGCTACAACACCACCGCTCTTGCTCATTAGTATTAACTTCTCAATCACCTTCATCATATGCAACAAGAGCTTGGTCAGTCTATTAATGTCTTTTTCTACCAAATATATGGAGTTTGGGACCAATTATGTCTTTCTGAACTCGATTGGAAGTGTTTGTAATATACATAGAATATTTTGTAAATCATATCTTTGTATAGTTGATTCTCCCTCGAAACAAGCCTTTGGTTGATTCCAAATGATCTACATGATTAAGACACATTATGATGGGAATGTCGAACTTTATAAAGCCCGCCTAGTCAAGGGCTTTACACAAGAGTATGACATTGGCTACAAAGAAACTTTTGCTTCCATGGATCGTCTCACTTCTGTCTGCAGTTTACCTGCTGTCATTGCTATTAAAAAATGGCAATAATTTCATATAGACGTCAAAAATGCCTTCTTGAATGGTGATCTTCAAGAGGGAGTCTATATGCAACCACCTCTCAGATATCGTTACTTGCCTAATCAAGTCTATAAATTTTGCAAGGCACTCTATGGACTCAAACAAGCTCCTCGAGCATGGTTTTCGAAGTTCAGTTCCACCAATCAGGCTTTTGGTTTCTCTTCTAGCTATTATGATTCTGCTCTCTTTATTTGCAAATCTTAGCATGTCATTGTCTTTCTTCTTCTTTATGTAGATGATATGATTCTCATCGGTGATGACATCAATGAAATTTCTACACTTAAGAAGTCTCTTACTCGACACTTTGAGAAGAAGGATTTGGGTACCCACAAATATTTATTTGGCCTTGAGATCTCCTCTTGCTTCGACGGCTATTATCTCTCTCAAGCTAAGTATGCTTCTGATCTTTTAGCAAAGGCTAGCCTCATTGATAGCAAGACTGTCTCCACTCCTCTTGAGCCTAATGTTCACCTCACACCCCTGGAAAGAACACCTCTTTCCAATGCCACATTATATCGACAATTAGTAGGCAGTCTTGTTTATCTCATTCTCACTCAACTTGACATTGTACATGCTATCCACATTGTTAGTCAATTTTTGTCAGCTCCTCAATCTACACATTATGCTATTGTGCTCCAAATTCTTCTCTATGTCAAGGGCACTTTATTTCATGGTCTTTACTACTTTTTTGGTTTTGCCCTCTCATTATGTGCCTATTCGGATGCTGATTGGATTGGTGATTCGATTGATCGTCACTCTACTACATGATTATGTTTTTTCTTGGGTGATTCTCTCATATGTTGGTGTAGCAAGAAATAAACCTTGGTCTCTCGCTCTAGCATCAAATCCAAATATCGTGTCCTTGCTGATACCATTTAGGAGTTCATTTTGTTTTAATGGTTACTTTCAGATATGTGTGTTACTCCTTCCATTGCCACTTCTCTATATTGTGACAATCGTAGTGCCATCCAAATTGCCCACAATGATGTTTTTCATGATCGCACCAAACACATTGAGATTGATTGTCAATTTGTTCGTCAACATGTTACAAAAGGAATTATTCATCTTCTTTCTATTTCTTCTGCTGATTACGTTGCTAACTTCTTCACCAAAGTTCATCCACCAGGACATTTTCAAGATTTGGTCTCCAAACTCAAGTTGACTTCTACTTTGCCACCTTGAATTTGAGGGGGAATGTTTATATATAATATATATATATATATAATATTCTGTTAATATCTTTTGTAATATACATAAAATATCTTGTAAATCATATTTTTGTTGATTCTCCTTCCTTGTACAATACCTCTATGAAGCACTATAACTAGTGTTAGTCATTGTATTGTTGAATCATCAATTGAATATACAATTCTTTCCCTCCCTCTTTTGCTTTTATTTTCTCTTTTCATATTGCATGAAGATAGAGTTTTTAGCTTTTTTTTTTTACTTTATTCGATAAGTTTTTCTTATCGTTCTAGATTTTATTAAAATATCAAATCTTCATGAAATTAAACTATGTTTTTATGGGGGTGTTATTTTATGTATGAAAAGCATTTTGATTTTTGGTAGAGCCTAAATATGTGTTTTGAGAAACCAAACAATTCTTCAAAGTTTTTTGACATCAAGTTTTTGAAAAGTAGTCCACTTTGCACATTTTTAGAAAATTCCAAAAAAATCCTCTAGTTTTTATTTTTATGTCCAAAGTTACCTCTAGATGTTAGCTTTCATATAAAATTTATTTGAGCATAAATGATCGGGTAGATTGTGAGAAAAATCATTTTTCTCCAAAGTGTGAGATATCTAGAAAAGTATAATAGAGAGTTAATTTAAGGAGTTCTGGAAATTATTTTATGGTTTTGTAAATTGGAAATTAAACTATATTTAACTTTTTTGTAATCTCACCAAAAATTAGCCTTGCCCGAATCCCAAAAGTTTTTTTACTAAAATTAATTTCTTGTCTCAGCGAATCTAGAAATTTGGAAATTTTCATATAAGTGCATGTTCTTGTAGTGTATTGTGATTATGACTTGTCTTCTATTTGTTTTGATATGATGATACCATTAGTGCCTCATGTATTAGTTGACTTGTATGCTTACATTTCATTGCTAACCATCATTTATAATGAATCTAATGAAAAGGGGAAACTTAAAATGGTAATAATGGGATTTGAGTTTATTTGTAAAATTTTGGAAACTTAGTTGAAATTGTTGTTGGCAGTAATGAAAAGATAGTAGGATGTGTTTCCTTTTGAGTTAAGTCTTGCGCAAATGGTTTTAACATAAACCTTAGGATGACACGGGCATATTCGGACTCTATGTGGTTTTTTGAGAGACAAGGATGGAGTCTTAGGTTAGGGGACAACCAATCTGTATACTTTTGTAGAGGGATAAAGATGGGTCCAACAGAGGTTACAGACAACTCAGTGTGTGATAGTTCTGGATTTCTAACTGTCTCTTTTAAGGTCCATCGATGGCATTGCACAATATATAATCATTGCAGGAATCTGTCATAAGGTTTGTAAAGGAACAAAATGGAGAGTTTCAAATAATGATTAGGAGGATGAGTCTTTTTGCGGACTCTAGTGGCTTTGAGTTTTGTTGTCACAGTTTAACCGTTATTGTACAATTGTTACTATCTAACTATTATTTATATATGTTGCTTTACAATTGTTGTTTATACCTATTCATTCATTTCTTTATGTATCTATACTTGTTCGTATTATCCGGGGGCTCAAAAAGTAGGAGTTTGGGTATTCTTACTGTGATGACCCCGACTTGCATATCATTTTTGCATATTATTTTATTAAGAGAATTGCATGATTATGTTTTAATGTTGTGCATATCTGTTTGTTCATGGAATATCTATTAGAATACTTACTTTGAAATAGAAATTGGAAGCCTTAACGGATTCAAACACCGAAATTAACTAGTTCATTAGGCTCGTTAGAATATTTAGAACTATATGGGAGATTTGATTAAAATTTGATTCACATTAAATTAATTAGAATTAATAAACTATAATTGATTGAAATCAATTAGAGCTAAGCTAGATTAATTAGTCCTCATCCTACTAAATTAGCCTAACTAATCTATCATATATATAGATGAGCCATAAGCATATTTGAGTTCATTCTCTATAACATGAGCTGAAAATTTGTAGAGAGAATGAGAGATCAACTTCTAGAGAGAGGGAGAGAAAGAATTGTGAAGATTTGAAGGTGAATTGAAGGAATTAGGCTAGCAAACCCCAAATTCAAGCTCTAGGTAAGAATTACAACCATAATCCTTGTAGATAATCCATGTAGATCTTTGAACTCAAAAGGTATATAGGATCATTTGCATGTAATTAAAAGGAAAATGTTAGAATCAACTTGTAAATAGGAAGAAAGGGGTTAATTATGGACTTGGATGCATGGTTCATCATGTTTGAGTTTTAATTTTCCAAAATTCCTACATGCATGGAGCTTAAACTTGTTATTCCCAAGGGTTCTTCATAATTTTACACTCAACACCTCATATATTCATGTTTTGAAAGAAAAAGAGTTAGTTCTTTGATATGCATGCCAAAATCGTGGAATTTTGGGTCCTTGTTTTGCAAATTGAAGGAGATTTTGGGATTATGGTTTGAAATTGATCAAGTATTTAAGTTTTTAGAAGTGTTCTTACATGTTTGAACCAGCCATGCAAGTTTTTGGACTTTAAACTTATGTTTTGGAACTCAAACTAAATTATGAAAAACCCAGAATTTGATCACTTCGCTCGAGCAATGAATTCATCACTTGAGCGCATCTTACATGCTCCCAATATTTTTGTAGAACCTTGTACTTGGCTCGAGCAACCAAGTGTGCGCTTGAGCGAACCCAACTTTGCATTACACTTGGCTCGAGTGACCAAGTGATGGCTCAAGTCTAATTTGACACCATCTAGTACTTTTGCAAGTAGACCACACCGCTCGAGCGACCAAAGGTGCACTCGACCGAACACCTTGTTTCCAGCCATTTTTGAAAACCACTCTTATGTGCATATTATCGTCCCATGTTCTGTTAAGCATCCTTAAGCATTGTTTAGGCATTATTGATGATGGAATATGTTAGAAACACACTTAAGAAAAGTGAGTAAAGATATAATGTTTGTTTGGTACATGTATTTCAACGTGTGTCTTTGCTATGTGTTCTGTGCAGGTGGTCACCTGAAGCATAACACCTGTACCAGCTCACTATGAGTAGTATCTTTGTAAAGATATGTTTAAATTATTTTGAACTGCTTCAAGAATGATATTTTGAAATGTTATTTGATATGAGTGAATGAATGTCTTATCTGAAAAGTATTAGTGACATCTTTTAGTGAGGCCCTCGCCTGGGAAAAACAATACCATGGCCCTTCGATTATTAGATTTACAGAGATCTCTAATGTTAGACCTGAGTGGTCCCTTCGTTAGACTTTCATGGTCCCTTCGATAGACCTTCATGGTCCCTTTGTTTAGACCTAGATGGTCCTTTTGATTTAGGTCTACTTGGCCCCTTTGCTTCGATACTCTATTGGATGTACCACGTATGAGATATGATAAATGAATTTTTGACATTTCAAATGGTTGATTGTGACATTTTGAATATTTATAAGTTATGTTTTGTACTATACTAGACAACATTCATTTAACCTTTTTATTTTGATATTACTCGCTAGGCTTTAGCTCACCCCTCTCCTTTATGTATATGTAAGTGAGCAACTGGAACGTCAAGCCTGGAGATGCCTCGAGAGTCTACCCTTTGTGAAGCCGTTTTTGGTGTGCCTTTGTGATAGGGCGTTGCTTGGTCTTTCGAGGAGCCAAGTTCTTGTCAACCATTTGATGAAGTCTTTTGTTTTATTTTTGATGTTTGTGTGACATGTATATCGTGGAACAAGTTATTTACGAAGTTGTACACAAAGTTTATTGTAAATTATATATTATGGTATAATGAATGTCTCTTTCTATTTATGAAGTTATCATGTAAGTACTGCTCAATGGACTATTTCATATTTTGTTAATGCTTCCACTAGCCTTGATTTATATATTATGATATGATTTTGTTATTGAGGCCGAAGGTAATTTGGGATTATTGGCCGGTCATGACCTAAACCTTTAAGGGTGGATTCAGGTCATGACACTTACTATGCTGTTTAAGCTCATGATCGTTTATTTCCTTGGCATTCAATGGCATAGGTATTGAGGAATTCATCAACGAAGAAGACTTGGTGGAAGCGCTCAGTAAGTTATGGCGGGCACGGACTACTGTCGGATTCCCAATTTAACTATTGCGTTTTTATTTGTAATTTGTAAATTTAGGGCGATGATGTCTGTAATATATTAACTATGATGTATTATTATTTATCTTTGTATGTATAACCTTAGTAAAATCTTGTATTTCTTTGTTATTATATCCCCTGATGTCCCGATTTTTGAGGCATCACATGTGTTTGTGAGAGTAAAAAGTTATAGGATTACTTTAAAGCACAAAATACTTAAATAATGTTTAAGAGATATTTTTTAAAAATACAGTCGTTATAAGGGTATGGTGTGTGGCCTATGAGGATCACGAAGCAAGCTATATTTAAGTAATGGTTCCAAGGAGGCCTCTATCTTGTGAAATGCTAAGCTTATTCAAACGATAATAGACCAGCAAGGGGTGAAATTCTAAAACAGCCACTAATTGGCCCAAAAATTAACACAGGCAAATCTTTTGTGCTAATACAAACTTGTTTTAAAAAAATATGGCACGATGATATGACCCCCAATTAAGGATTTTGAACCAAACTTGTGTAAGATTAAACTTATTCAAATGAAAATAAGCCTCTGAAATCATGAAACAACCACCGACTGACTCAAAAATTGGCAAGACACATTTTTCATTCTTTACAAACTTTTGAAAGATGATGACATGTTGATAGCACCCGTGATTAGACGTCTGGAAAGAGATTTGTAAAAATATTGACCTTAGACAAATCAGAAACGTGCACCAGAGGTGAAATCTTGAGAGAACCACTGGCTATCTGTAGCGTGCTTTTCATGCTCCTTGGAGTGGGTTAGTCTCATCGAATCGATAGCCCTCTGATTCGAGACTCCATGGTTACGAATGATTTCACAAGTGCAATGTGAAACGGATAAACACAAAAGAGTCCAAATTCAAAAAATCATTTTAGAAAATCGATTTTGAATTAAAGATGCTAAAAATGGACTGCATTGCTAGATTTTAGAGTTGCCACCTAAATATTTTGGAAAATTTAGGAAACCCGTGACTCGTGCCAAAAGCCATTAGTCCATCATCACCAAAGTCTCTCAGCTCGGGAACTTAGGTATGAGCGGAGAAGGTCATGAATTGAGCACCCTATTCACCCGATCGAAGATCGGCCTCTACTAATCATGATGTGATTCTTATTTACGTTACATGCTCTTGTTTTGATTATTATGCTATCTTTACTACATGATGCACACAAGTATAGATTAATTTGCCCACTTTGGAATACTTCGATTTCATGTTTGTTTGAAAAGTGTTTTGAACATGTACCACGCGAAAAAGTGATCTCATATGTACATTTAATCAAATCATTCCAACTTAAGTGAAAAGCCTCCATCCATAGGCATTCAAGAGATATATCACCTAAGCACTTAGCCCCATGGTAAACATGCTTGATATAGCAACACCAACACACATGTAATATGCTAAAGCATAACTGCTCACCTTGTACTATAAGGCAAGCCAAAGTATACAAAATTAAGTAGAAAATTGCATGATTCTAAGTAATGCAACATGGCTAATACATTGCAAACATCTTGGAATTAATAGGCTCAGCTGCTAGGATGGCATGTGAGGCACTTCAAGGCATGCGATAAAAAGCACGTATTGATTAAGAAAGTTGAAATTGACATTGATTAGTATGAGCGAACCCTTATGTATGCAAAACGAATGGATGCAAGTCATAGAAAATGCTAAGGAAAATATGATGCTACATGCAATCCATCATAAGCAAGTAAATAAAATGGAGAAAGAAATGGGAGTTGGAAGATATACACAAATTATTACATATTTGCCCTAGCGCAGGAGGGTCCGAATGAATGTCCTAATTAAGCTAACTATTACAAATCTAAATGAATAATAAGGGAATAACTATCTAATTTATTATAACAATAATGGTATAACAATAATATGTAAAGAATGAACAAAGATCCCATGCGTGCCGACGAAGACCATCCACAGAAATTGCTTTGTTTGCTTCTTGGGAAACTGTTCTGTTTCACCCTTAGCCACTGCTCTCTGTTTTGACCAAAAGTGCTCTATTTACCATACATTAGAACCCGGCCGGCCCCCACTGAGGCCCTACCTAGCCCAAACAAATCTGGTCGTGCCCTATTTTCTTGTAGAAAATCGTTTTTGTGCTCTGAGGTAAAAATAGTGCAGACAGTTCATTCCTAAGCTATGTTAGTCATTTCTACTCTTCTTTATCATAGAGATACTCAAGAGAGGAGCGGGTTCGGTTCTCAAACCATCTATAGCGACCCCGGTCTTTTCCCATTTGATTATTGTATCCGGACTTGGGTTCCGTAGATTCTGTCATTATATAATTGTTGTTGTCCTTTGAATCCCTATTCTTAAGTTATGGGTTGTGTTGGGCAGGTTTGTTACAGGTTGGTTGGGTCCGGAAACCAAGTGTTGCTGTTCAGTTTTTGGGTTGGTCGCTCGAGCGAGGGTTGAGTTTTGTCTCTGGTGGCTCGAGCCAGGGTTTCTTCGCTCGAGCGAACAATTGCGTCTAGTATAGACCTTAGAGCAGTGTTTCTTCGCTCGAGCGAGCTTTTCTTCGCTCGAGCGAGCTTTCTTCCTTCAGTGGCGAGTGTATATTTCGAGTTCTTCGCTCGGCGAGCATTACATGCTCGAGCATGCTTCAGGTTGCGAACTGAAGCATTACATTCTTAACTCGGCGAGCTTTTCTTCGCTCGGCGAGTCTTTCTTAATGTGTCGTCGCTCGGCGAGCATGTCGATTTAAATAGGCAAACGGCGGGAATTTAATCAGGTTTTCATCATCTTTTTGATTCTAAACCCTAGTTCCAAGTTCTCTCTCTCTCAACTCACCTTTTCTCTTAGGTTTGATCTATTTAGAGTGCGTTTCTACCCTAGTTGCTTTATTAAAAAGGTAGTGTGGGTTGAGGGCTTCAGTTTAATCTGAACAATCTTGGAGTTGAAGCACTTTGAGTTTGGGTCATCATATTCGTCTTCTCTTTTTGGGTTATTTCTTCGAGGTAGGGATTTCCTACTCCAATTTATGAGTTTTGTTCTAAGTTTTGGTATTTTGATATGTTGGGGGTATTTTGTTAATTTTGGGAAAAACCCTAAGTGTTTAAATAAATTGAATTGTATATTTAATTTAAGGACCATTGGGAAATAGTTAATTTAAATCACTCATCTATCGAATTATTGATTTATTTATTTCTAGTCTAGAGATAACTGTTTTGGGCTATCGGTGGAGGATAGTCATGATTGTTGTAGACATTGCATGTGGATTAGGGATAACTGAAACTAATCACATTGGTTAAGTCATTAATTTTATTTGTTGAATTATCTGAATATTATGTATATTGATTGTTTGTTGTATATGTTATGTGCTTACATACATGTATTGGTTGAGCATTGCATATGCATATTATGTGGGAGGAGATAGGGGATGTACTCCACGGTTTAGGGGAAGATAGGGGATGGACCTCTAAACCGGATTTTGTTTGGGAGGAGATAGGGAATGGACTCCATTAGCATCACTTTTATGTGTGCTTATTTATATTGAAGTGTTTTATTGTTTGAGAGGAGATAGGGGATGGACTCCATTAGCATCACTTTTATGTGTGCTTATTTATATTGAAGTGTTTTATTGATACAGCACTAAAATGTGTATCAAACTGGAAGTATGAAGTGTTTTGATGTGAGCTTGAGTCTCATTTATTATGTTGAGATACTGTGACATACAAATTCACTGTTATAGTTTGGCCAGGTTTTGAGCCATATTGGTAAGAAGGAAAAGTTGAATAACTAATGGAAAGTGACACTGATAATTTGTATTATCCATCTATTGAATGCTATTGCTTTATTCAATGCTTATGTTTGGTTTAGCATATTTCTACTGGGCTGTGGCTCACCCTATATGGGAACATCATTTTCAGGTCCAGGTGATTCACTACCTCCAAGAACTTAGCTTGGAAGGATTTGGACAATGAAGCCTTGTCTTTAGTTATTTGTTTTATTTGAATTACATCTAAACATTCAAGCCTAGCGCTTTATTTGTATTTGAGTTAGAACTCTTGTTTTTGTGTCCAAGTGTTGGCTTGGCAAGATGTAAGCCCATAGGGCATTTATTTTGAATGTTATATGTAATGTCTTTATTTAAGCTACTCTGATGAATGTTTTATGGTTTATTTTTCTTAAGTAATGCATCGTATTATTGTGTATGTTATGGGTTATATTTTGAGGGCGTTACAACTTGGTATCAGAGCGTACCGGGTTTGAATACTTTGGGTACGTGGGAAGTGATTAGTATCACATTGGGTTCGTCTCGTTTGATAGAGACCTAGTGTACTGTTGTATGCTTATTTGATAACATGTTTATGTGATTATGTGGGTATGGAACGTAGTTTCTGGGATGTTGATTGGACCCTTGAGTTTCTAGTAGTCTTGTTGGAAAGGCACTTGATTACTGCTGCTTCCAACCGGAACTATAGTAACATTTTGGGACTATCATTATCCGGGAATGAAATTCGTAGGTGCTTATGTGATTATGTGCTTACGTGGAATGAATTGTTGTTGTTCAATGCATTAGGACGAGAGTGTTTAACCCGGCACATTTATTAATGTGCTAACGTCTTTGTTTCTTGTATTAGGATGTCGGGATGAGGGCGAGGCCGGTGGCGTGGTAGGCGGGTGGCGAGAAGATGTCATGCGGAGGAGATTCGATGTCTGAGAGATTCGGCGGTCAGGAGGGTGTTAGTCGACCAGCGTGGCGAAACGATGAGCGGCGAGCTATAGGCGCTTTAGCCTGAGATAGCGAGGGCATTGAGAATCGATTGGCATTACGAGGCTGCGAACCCGGCCCAAGTTGTTGTTGCGAATCTTTGGACCTTCTTTTACGAAGAGGAGTTCTTCGGTCCAATCGGACGAATTTTAGGTGATCCTAAAGAGCCGCTTAAAAGGCGAATGGCTCGAACAGACAACGAAAACATTTGAGATACTTGGCATCGAAGATGAGGGTTGAAAGTGACCTTGGCATCGTTCGGTGAAGGGAATCTTGGTCGATGGTGGAAGTTCACTAAGGGTCGCATAGGAGCTCGTGGGAGGCTTTTGTGAATGCTTTCGAGAGAGGTTCTTATCTCCAGTGATCGGGGAGAAGTGAGACCGATTCTGTCGGCTTATCGAGTTCTTCAGTGGCCAAGTTTGAGACTGCATTCACTAGTTTGTCTAGGTTTGCACCTGAGTTGGTGGCGTCTGAGGGACGCCGTTGCATTGAGTTTGTGGAGAAGTTGGTAGCGGCCTCAAGTTGAAGTATTGGGTCTATGATTACGTGATTATGGGCGTCTGGTTGATCTGCGCCCATCTGGAGATTATGATGCAGGAAGAGGAGGAAGGGCAGAAAGGCTCCAAGAGGAGTAAGGATGGCCAGGGTGATGGCAAGAGGCAGAGAGGTTTTACTCCTCAGCAGTCTTAGGGTAGCTTTTCTAGATCCACTTTTCCGATCTGAGTGCTAGTTACGGGAAAAGGCGGCCAGGAGACATTACTGTTTCAAGTGTGGCGGTGGGCACAAGTCTCGTTGTCCTCGAGAGGAGGAGGCGAAGAACAACATCTTCTTGGCTCGATCTCGAGCGAGTCGAGGTAGAGGCGGTAGCTCACTTGTTTTCAGTCTTGGTCGAGCGGGGCACATGAAGAGGTATTGCCCGATTGGGTGGCACACCTAGTGCATCGAGTTTGAAGCGGACTCGAGTCGGCCAGCCATTTCGGTCGAATCAGTCTCGAGGGCCAATCGAGGCTTCATCGTCCCGATGCAGTGATCTTATGCTCTTAGGGGTGGCGAGTTGATCGAGAGGTTGTCTAGGTGCGTGTATCTTTATTCTTGCTTGAGGACCTTATCAGCTCCATCGGTTGTGAGAGGTACCTTCTTGTTTTACCTTTCGGTTGCTAATGTTTTGATTGATCTGGTGCATCTCATTCCTTTGTGTACTGCTTGCATTTGCATCTGTTTTGGAGTTGGAGTTAACACAGTTAAGCGTCTCTATTTGTGTAGTGTCACCTCTTGGGGTGAATTGATCTTAAAACAAGGTGTTAGGGGTTGTGATATAGAGTCGATGATCATAGAATCCCATTTTCTTTTGTAGTTTTGCCTATGAAGGGCATTGATGTTATTTTGGGTATGGGTAGTTATCGTCATCTGCAGGCGTTATTGATTGCTACCGTCAAAGGGTCACTTGTTGTACAGATTAGCGGTGAGTGTTTACATTTTACGGGGACCGGGTTGGTAGTGTTTTGCCACGAGTGCGTTTCCGAGCGGAGTGAGCTTAGTGGTCTACTTGCTAATCTTTCGATTAGTGAGGTTGATGAGACTTCAGTTGTGTTGCCAAGGGTGGTTTATGAGTACTCGGGCGTCTTTCAGGATCTTGTTGGTTTGCCACCGCATCGAGAGATTGAGTTCTCTATTGACCTAGTGCCCGGCATGGCACCAATTTCCATGGCACCTTATCGTTTTGCCCCAGCTGAGTTAGTTGAGTTGAAGATTCAGCTCCAGGAGTTGTTAGATAAGGGCTATATCCGTCCTAGTGTTTCACAGTGGGGCGCCCTTTTTGTTAAAAAAAAAGGTGTGCTTTGAGACTTTGTATAGATTACCGGAAGTTGAATCGGGTGACGGTTAAGAATAAGTATCCTATGCCTCGTATAGATGATCTGTTCGACTAGTTGAAGGGTTCCAGTTGTTTTTCTAAGATAGACTTGAGATCAGGTTATCATCAGTTGAGAGTCAGGGAGGAGGATATTCCGAAGATGGCATTCCGTATGCGGTATAGCCACTATGAGTTTCTGGTGATGCCATTTGGGCTCACCAATGCACCGGCAGTGTTTATGGATTTGATGAACCGGATCTTCAGAGAATTCTTAGATCATTTTGTAGTCGTCTTCGTGGACGACATCCTTATTTATTCACCTTCAGAGGAGGAGCACGAGGAACACTTGAGAGTGGTGCTTGAGTTACTTAGAGCCCATAAGCTTTATGCTAAGTTTGGGAAGTGTGAGTTCTGGCTAAAAGAGGTGAAATTCTTAGGCCTTGTCGTTTCTGGGGAAGGGGTGTTGGTTGATACATCTAAGACGGAGGCAGTGCAAGACTGGGCACAGCCTAAGAGTGTGTTTGAGATCCGTAGTTTTCTGGGATTAGCTGGGTATTATCATGGGTTTGTGAAAGATTTCTCGAGTTAACCGCTTTGACTAGATTGACTCGGAAGGGAGTCAAATTTGTATGGAGTGAGACTTGTGAAAAGTCGTTCCAGGAGTTAAAAGTTAGACTGACCACCACTCCAGTCTTGATTATTCCAGAGAGAGGGTTGGGTTATTCAGTCTATTGTGACGCCTCACGAGAGGGTCTGGGTTGTGTGTTAATGCAAGAAGGGAAAGTGGTTGCCTATGGTTTACGTCAGTTGAAAATTCATGAGAAAAATTACCCTACGCACGACCTAGAGTTGGCAGCTGTGATATTTGCCTTGAAGATTTGGAGGCATTATCTTTATGGTGAGAAATTCGAGGTATTCTCGGATCATAAGAGTCTGAAATATCTGTTTACACAGAAAGACTTGAATTTGAGGCAGAGGAGGTGGATGGAGTTTATTGAGGATTATGACTTCAATTTGTATTATCATCCGGGGAAGGCCAATGTTGTGGCCGATGCCCTTAGCAGGAAATCTGTTGGGGACGTTGCTAGTATAGCCATCCGAGAATGGGAGATGTTGGGTGCAATTGGAGAGTTCGATTTATACAGGTGAATCGGTTGAAATTGCGGCATTGTTTTTACATTGTTGCCTGACCTACACTTGTGACTCGAGTGTTAGAGGCTCAGAGAGGTGACCTTGAGGTAGAATCCCTCCGTGAGAAGATTTTCGGTGGGAAGGTTGAGAAGGGTTTGACGGTGTATCCCGACCTGAGTGTGAGATACGGAGATCGTCTGTTTGTGCCGGAGTCTTGCCGAGAGGAGGTACTCCGAGAGTTTCATCATTCTCGCCTTGCGGTGCATCCAGGAGGTACTAAGATGTATCGGGATTTGGGTCGCCAGTTTTGGTGGCAGGGTATGAAGAGAGATGTGGTAGCTTTCGTGTCTAAGTGCCTTACTTGTCAGCAAGTGAAGGCCGAGCATCAGAGGCAGCCGGGTTTGTTGCAACCCTTGCCTATTGCCGAGTGGAAGTGGGAGCATGTCACTATGGACTTCGTTGTGGGTCTTCCGAGGACTCAGCAGGGTAGTGATGTAGACCGGTTGACTAAGTCGGCGCATTTCATTCCTATGCGCGTGAGAGATTCGATAGATCATCTTGCCGACTTGTACATTCGGGACATAGTGAGGTTGCACGGGGTCCTAGTGACGATTGTCTCAGATAGAGATCCTCGTTTTACTGCTAGGTTGTGGCAGAGTTTGCAGAGTGCCTTAGGCACTAAGTTGACCTTTAGCACAGCTTATCATCCTCGGTGACAGGCGATCCGGCGTACTATTGAGATCCTTGAGGATATGCTTGAGGTTGTGTTCTTGATTTGATGGAGTCGTGGGAGGCACTTGCCTTTGGTGGAGTTTGCCTACAACAACAGTTTCCAGTCTAGTATTGGTATGGCACCGTTTGAGGCCTTGTATGGCCGACCGTGTAGATCTCCAATTTGTTGGGCCGAGGTGGGTGATGCACCTCTATTGGGTCCGGAGTTGGTGAGGGAAACGACGAAGAAAGTTGAGCTTATCTGTAAGAGACTTGTTACAGCCCAGAGTCGTCAGAAATCTTATGCCGACCGTAGGAGGAGACCTTTAGTGTTTGAGGTGGGTAATCATGTCTTTCTGAAGATATCACCTAGACGGGGATTGATGAGGTTTGGGAAGAGTGGAAAGTTGTCCCCTCGGTTCATAGGTCCTTTTGAGATCCTTGAGAGGATTGGCGAAATTTATCGTTTAGCTTTGCTACATGATTGTCCGAGTACATGGCGTGTTTCATGTGAGTATGCTTGAAGTATGGTGGATCCATCACATGTGTTAGATTGGATTTGTTTTAGTGGTTGTGAGGATGTCTCGTATGAGGAGAGACCAATTGAGTCTTGGATAAACGGAATCAAGTTTTTGCGAGGCAAGACCATTCCTTTGGTAAAGGTTTTGTGGAAACATCACGGGGTGGAGGAAGCCACTTGGGAACGTGAGTTAGAAGTCCGTGAGAAATATCTGGATATGTTTATTGATTTGTAATATTGTATTTAAATTCTGTAATATTGTTGGACTTAAGAGCTTTATATATGTCTTAAGTTGGAAAACATTGAATGTTTTGGTTTAATGATAGTAATTTGAAACTTGCTTCATAATGGAAGTGGAATGTCACATTTATAAATTGAATATGTTTTATAATATCATGGAAGCGAATATGATATGAAAATGGAAATCATGTATATGGAAATCGTTCAAATTGGAAGGATTTGGACAATGAAGCCTTGTCTTTAGTTATTTGTTTTATTTGAATTACATGTAAACATTCAAGCATAGGGCTTTATTTGTATTTGAGTTAGAACTCATGTTTTTGTGTCCAAGTGTTGGCTTGGCAAGATGTAAGCCCATAGGGCATTTATTTTGAATGTTATATGTAATGTCTTTATTTAAGCTACTTTGATGAATGTTTTATGGTTTATTTTTCTTAAGTAATGCATCGTATTATTGTGTATGTTATGGGTTATATTTTGAGGGCGTTACACCATCAATGGTTGCAAGTTGATTGCGTGATGGTTTTAGACACGATAGGACAAAAATTAATGAATGCAATGAAAGACAAACCATTCCTCCTTCTTATCATGGAGTTCTCTAGGGAAGAGGTGAACACCGCTTCTCGAGTTATTAACATCACTAATGAGTATGTAATGACTCGAGACACGATAAGTTCAATTAATGTTTGATTGAATCTGACTTGATTTTATTACTTTGGTTACCATTTTAGTCTAATTTTATTAGCCTCTTTTAATTACTTTTCCATTCTTTTATCATTTAGTCCAAAAAATGAGAGTTATGTCTACTAAATGGAGAGAAGTGTCAAACAAGAAGTTATTCTTGGCATGAGAGAGATGTAATGCCTTAGTAATGAACCTTTAAAAAGATTAAACCATTAAGCATGGAAGGGTCTCTTTCGTATGCCTTAAACAACACTCATTTGAAACGACTCTCAAACAAAGAAAACCAAGAAAGGAGGGAGGGTGCATAAATGATTATTGCAAGTGTTAACACATGTATGAAAAGCATAAAAGAAAAGCTATCAACTCAAATAGGTTGATGTCTAAGGCCTAAACCACCAAACCTATAAGAACTACAACACTACAAGCATACTATACAAAGCATGAATGAAGTAAACACATTAAAATAGTCCTAAAACTCACAAAAAAATACTGGAATTAGTAGGAAAAAGATAGAAAAAGTGAGCCAAAATAAGAAAGAAGTAAAGCTAGTAAGCAAGCCTAAGGAGGGGTGGCTCACCCCTTTATTTTTGGGACTTCAAAACCACATTTTTCAGTCTTTTAAAACTCTGAAAATCAGTATTCAAACCAAAGAAAGGAGTGGGAAAGCAAAGGGTATGAGCTATGGGATAAGGTTCAAAAAAGGGTGATAAGCCCCTCCGTCTTTGGTAGATCTTTAACCCCAAGTTTCAGCACTTGGAATTGATCCAAAACATTATGAAAATACAAGAAAAATGTAAAAATGAAAGCAAGGAAGAAGGTGGCAAGCTTATACTTCTTAAAGAGAGAATGCTTTTGTTGTAAACCAAACTTGATCCTAAGGTACTCTCAAGTCTGAATTATGGTACCAAAGTCTCAACCAAGGCTCCAAGTCCAAGCTCTAAGGGTGTATATGGTGTATGTATATAGTTCAAGGATGATTGGATAACACAAAGGTAGCTTGTAAGGGAAGAAGGAGCTCTCAAAGGTCTTTTACACGCTTTGAAAATTTTCTAACCCTTAAAACAGAGGACTGAGCTCGTATTTATAGAATTTGAGGTAACTAGGTCATAATATCTTCAAAAATAGATAGTTGGCAGATTCCCGCTCAGAACAGTGTTTATCGCCCAAAAGGCATGGCCAGGCTTAAATGGCCACGATCGGCCCCAAATGAGGCAAGACCAGGCCCTAATGTGGCTCCCCTACCTCTCTATTTCAAGTTCAATGCAAGGTGGCATAATGCTCAAAAATGGGTTTCTAAGGTAAAAACACCTTGGGTATGGAAGGTTAGAATTGTTTACAGCTCAAATTCGGATTCCTTCGTCAAGAATTCAAACCACTTACACAATATAACTTTCATCACTGAGTGCCCGGAATAAAGCGCCCAAGTCTTGTGGGCGGTCAAAAAATGGGGTGTCTTCACTGTTCCAAAAATTGACACGAGTGTGTTTCTTGTGCCTGTACGAACTTGTTAAAATAAGCAACACATCAATATGACCAATAATTAGAGACTTGGAATGAATCTTGTGAAATATTAAACATATTCAAATGAAATGGGTTGCCAGTGCTGAAATCATGAAACAACCACCAGTCAACCCATACGTCTCTCGTATCTATAGGAACATCTTAAACTAGATGGAAAATCAATATAACCTCGTATTAGATATTTGGAAACAAAATTTTAAAAATATTAAATTTATTCAAATGAAAATGAGCCTAAGGGGGTAAAATCATAAAATAGCCACTCGTTAGTAACAAGAAAATGATTTGATTCTCAACATTTGATAATAGCACTGTTACATGTATTTATACAAGTTGCTAGAGTTTGTTATAACAAACTCTAACTAATTCTAACTAACCAATCCCTACATCTCTCTCTCTCTCTCACTCTCACACACACACACACACACACACATACACACACACACACGCACACAAACACAAACACACACACATATACACATTTGTATTCAAACCACTATTCTCTAATTGATTACATGTGCTACACACTTGCTTACACTTGTGTTGGGTTGTTGTAGCTGTAGCTGTGGTATTATCATCTTCTACTTACATTCCTTCAACTGAGGCTTGAGCTGCTTTGATGCTTGAGGCTTCGATTCTCCACTTAAGGTAGTACTATTATCATCCCCCCTCAAATGAATGGGGCTGGGAATCCCCAGAAGTTTGTCCTTAAGATAGTGAAATCTAGAGGAAGTTAAAGGCTTGGTAAAGATATCTGCAATTTGATCTGCAGTAGGAATGTAAGAGAGAACAATTTGTTTTGAGACAATTCTTTCTCTAATAAAATGATAATCTACTTCAATGTGTTTGGAACTTGAATGAAAAACTGGATTGGATGCCAAAGCCATAGCAGATATGTTGTCAAAGACTGGAGTAGAGAGAGGTGGAATACAGAGGTCTTTAAGTACTGTTGTTGCCATACTAACTCAGTAGCTATAGTGGTCATAGACTTATACTTTGCCTCTGTGGAAGACCTAGATACAATAGGTTTGTTTTTGGCTGACCATGAGATCACATTAGAACCTAATAAAACACAAAACCCATAAGTGGATCTTTTATCTAGGCAATCACCTACCCAATTTGTATCTATGAAAGAATGAAGAGTAAAAGGACCTAGACTAAAACTAAGACCATGAGTAAGTGTGTTGTTCACATATCTAATCAATCTTTCAACCATGGCAAAATTAGCGACTGTAGGAGCTTGTATATGCTGACAAGCTTGATTAATAGCCAAAGCAATAACTAGTCTTGTGATAGTCGATATTGTAGTGCACCAACTAAACTTCAGAGAAGGCGGTGAAAATAAGGTAAGTCATCTAAAGAAGAGACTGGGGCCTTAATAGTCATGGGACTAGAGCAAGGCTTACACTTCGCTATGCCTACTTTTTAAAGCAAATCACTAGCATACTTCTGCTGAGAGAAAAAGTAGCTCTGAGAGTGAGAATGAACCGATATGCCAAGAAAATAGGAAATATCCCCTAATTGCTTCATGGAGAAAGCAACATGCATCTGAGTGATTAAAGACTGAATAACAGATGGATCACTACCAGTAAGCAAAATGTCATCCACATCGATGAGCAAAATAGTGATATGAGCAGATGCCTTTCTGATGAATAAAAAGGAATTAGAGTGATTGTGCTGAAAGCCTTGAGTAATCAAGCATGTGGAGAAAGTGGAGTACCAAGCTCGAGGAGCTTATTTAAGACCATACAAAGCTTTTTGAAGTTTGCATACAGGATCAGGATAAGTTAAATCTATGAATCCTTGAGGTTAAATGTGTATTTCTTCTTCTAATTTCCCATGTAAGAAAGCATTAGAAATATCCAACTGCTTAAGTGTCCATTTGTGTTGCAAAACTATACATAACAAGATCCTTATAATTGGTTGCTTAGTAATTGGACTAAAGGTATCTTGATAATCCACACCCTCTTGTTAAAGATACCCCCTAGCTACCAATCTAACCTTGTATTTTGCAAATGTTCCATCAGAATTCTTCCTAATTCGAAACACCTATTTACACCTAATGGCAGTTTTATTAGGTGGCAAGGTAACCAAGCTCCAGTGTCATGCTCTCAAAATTAAACCCATAATATATAATATTACCATGCGTCATTATAAGAAAACAAAGAGTATTATTCCATTCATCAGAGTAAACTTATTAAAAGACATTACATGTAATAAAGAAAGTAAATGCCCTACGGGCTTACATCTTTCCAAGCCAATACTTGGACACAAAAATATGAGTACTAACTCATTTACAAGTTAAGCCCTTGGCTTGAGTCTTTACATGTAATAACGAATAAAGCAAATAACAACTAATCTAAATAAGTCTTCAACTCTAAATCCTTTCAAGCTAATTCCTTGGAGGTAGCACGTCACCTGAACCTGAAAATGATATTCCCGTATAGGGTGAGCCACAGCCCAGTAGAAATATACTAAACCAAATATAAGCATTGAATAAAGCAATAGCATTCAATAGATGGTTAACTCAAATATCAGTTTTTACTTTCCATTATTTATTCAACTTTTCATTTTTATCAATATGGCTCAGAACCTGGTCAAATTATAACAGTGAACTACACATCACATTAACATTACTTCCAATATCAACAAAACAAATGAGACTAAGGCTCATATCAAAACACTTCATACTTCTCATTTGATACATATTTTAGTGCTGTATCAACAATATATAGAAACACTTCTATAAATCAATAAGCACACATAATAGTGATGCTAATGGAGTTCATCCCCTATCTCCTCCCAAACAAAAATCCGGTTTAGAGGTCCATCCCCTATCTTTCCCTAAACCGTGGAGTACATCCCCTATCTCCTCCCAAACAATATGCATATGCAATGCTCAATCAATACACGTATTTTCTGTATTAATTCAATAGTCAAAATTAATGACTTAACCAAATTGATTAGTTTCAGTTTTCCTTAATCCACATGCAATGTCTACAACAATCACGACTATCCTCCACCGATAGCCCAAAACAGTTATTTCTAAACAAGAAATAAACATATCAACAATTATAATCTCAATAATTCGATGGCGGTGATTAAATTATTCAATTCCAAAATTACTCGATGGCGGTGATTAACTATCGATTAATTCCAAAATTATAATTGCCCAATTCCATGAATTCAATTAAATTCCCCAATTTTCTTTAAATTAACTATCGAGATTAATTTATTAAAACATTTAGGGTTTTTCCCAAAATTACCAAATAACCCCAACATATCAAAATACCAAAACTTAGAACAAAGCCTATAATATGGAGTAGGAAATCCCTACCTCGAAGAAAATAACCCGAATAGAGAAGACGGAGATGATGACCCAAAATCCAAAGTGCTCCAAATCCAAGATTGTTCAAATTAAACAGAAGCCCTCGACCCACACTATCTTTTTAATAAAGGATCTAGGATAGAAACGCACTCTAAGTAGATCAAACCTAAGGGAGAAGGTGTGTATAGGGAGAGAGAAGACGGACCTAGGGTTTTGGAATAAAAAAGAATGTGAAAAAGTGATTTAAAACCCACTGCTGCCTATTTAAATCTGATAGGCTCGCTCGAGCGACCAGACACAAGAAAGCCTCGCTCGAGCAAAGAAAAGCTCGCTCGAGCCAAAACTCGACTTGGTCCGCAATCGAGAAGCTCGGCGGCAAATGTTCGCTCGAGCGAAGGACTCGAAAACATACACCTCGCTCGCTCGAGCGAAGAAACACTGCTCTCAGGTCTATACTAGACACAATCGCTCGCTCGAGCGAAGAAAAACTGGCTCGAGCCACCAGACACAAAATACAACCCTCGCTCGAGCGACCAAGTCCTCGCTCGAGCGACCAACCCAAAAACTGGACAGCAACACTTGGTTTCCGAACCCAACCAACCTGAAACAAACCTGCCCAACACATCCTACAACTCCAAAAGAGAAAATAAAGGATGACAACAACAATTATACAATGACAGAATCTACGGAACCTAAGTCCGGATACAATAATCAAATAGGAAAAGACCGGGGTCACTATATCCAGGTTCCTTGCTTTTGAAAGCCTAAAACTCCTTAGTCATGGCTGTAGCCCATAAAGGAGAAATAAACCTAAGCTGTAGATATAGGCTCCACAATAGAGAGATCAACAGGAGAAGAGTGAGTGAGATGACAAGCCTTGGACATAGTGATCATGGAATGAGTCTTAAGAGAAGAAGAAGAAGAAGAATAAGATATGGAGAGAGAGAGAGAGATGAATAGCAATGGACTAAATAGGAATAGAAGAATGAGAGGAATTGACTAAAGGGTGCTCAAAGATGAGGGAATCCTAGGAGAAGAAGTAGTAGGCGTGGGGACGAGAGATAGATAAATATGAGACAAGTGTAGGAATAGGTGGAGGAACAAGTGTAGGAATATGTGGGTCAATAGTAGATGGCACAAATATAGATGGTATAGATTGGATAGATATATATGGCATTATTAGAGGAATGGAAGAAGATGTAGAAGGAACAGAACAAGGCTCGGAGGAAGCGAGTTAGACCAAAAGAAAGACTGAATGTCAGGCAAGCTAGATGACTTAGGATAGTGAGTAGCATAAGAAAAACAAGTCCCATTAAAAAGAACATGTCGAGATAGAAAAATCTTTCCTGGAGAAGGATCCAAACATCTGTACCCCTTAACAGTAGGGTGATAGCCTATAAACATACAAGGAATATATCTAGGAGCTAGTTTCTGATCTACATAAGGCCTAAGCCATGGAAAGCGCTGACAGCCAAACACTTTAAGAAAATTATAATCAAGAAGAGCATGAAAGAGCAATTCAAAAGGAGATTTATGACCAAGAGACAATCTAGGTAGTTTGTTGATGAGGAATATTGCAATAACCATGGCATCAAACCAAAATTGAAGAGGAATAGATGATTGGTATAATAAAACACTGGTGGTTTCAGTTATGTGTTGGTGTTTCCTTTCTGCTATTCTATTTTGCTTAGGAGTATATGGAAAAATGAGATGATAAACAATACCATAAGTAGCTAAATAATTATGCATCTGATTGTTAACAAATTCAGTTCCATTGTTTATTCTTAAAACTTGTAAGGAAGTGGAGAACTATGTCTCAACATAGGACTTAAATTTCAAGAAAGTAGAAAAAACTTCACTCTTAACATGAAGATGATAGATCCATGTAAATCTTTTAAAATCATCAACAAACAACAAGTAATACTTGTAACTAGAACTAGAAGCATTAAAAAGTCCCCAAATATCACTGTAAACACGGGAAAAAGGTTGCGTTACAGTAGTACTTGACAATTTGATAGGTAACTTGTCAACCTTAGCAGCATTACATGGTGTACAAATTTATGTACTCTTTATTCCTAAAACCAGTAGATAAATACTTAGCAACATGATCAAATTTTGAAAGAGATGGATGACCAAATCTTTGATGCTAAATAGGTAGAGAGACTTGTGTATGAGTAACATGAGCCTGAGATGTGTCTGAATGAGAAGAAGCAGCAAAGTGATACAGACCATTCACATCAGGACCTTTAATGCAGTATTTGGCTTGTATTGTTGTCTTGAATTACAAATGAATTAGCATCAAAAGAAACTGAGCAATTATTATCTTTGGCTAATTGATGAACATATAAAAGGTTAGAAGAAATGTTTGGAACATGAAGAAGATGATTAAGTTGAAAAGAATACTAAGGAGTAGGTAATAATTTCTTATCAATAAGCTGGATAAGAACATTTTGACTATTGCCTCTGATGACTGTTTTGGCCCTTGATATGGTTGGTAAAGATAAAGATTCTTGAGATCATTGGTGATGTGATTTGTATTGCGAGTCAATGTACCAAGGAGTGGAGGAATCGGATGAAGAAGATGGTGGCGGTGGTGACAGAATAAGCTCTTGGTTGAGGCATAGAAGTAGAAGAAGTTTGTGAGGAAGAATATGACTGTGAATGTTGAAAATTTGGATCCATTCTCCACCAACAATCAAAAGCATTATGATTGTATCCACCACAAATTTGACAGCCATTATTTGAATTGTAGTGATTTCCAGCACTATGACCTTTATATCTGCCTCATAGTTCAAAATCGCGGTATCGGGTAACGTAACGGTATCGATCGCGGAGTATTGGTATCGGTAGTATCGGCCGGTACGTATCGGGAATCAGGTGTCGTGGCCATGAAATTTTAAAAATCATTAACAATCCCTCTGAAACTCAATTTTATGCATTTTTTGACTCTTTTACCCGTAATTTGTCACATTCTAATCAAAATTTTGATATGTATAAGCACTTTTAACTCATTTTCAACTAAAATGATATGTATTTATTTTAGTCTCAATTATAACTTTCAATTATCTACTATTTAAAATAAATCCACTCCAGTACCCCAACTAGGCCCACGAGTTGGTTAAAGAAATATATGGGCCCAAGATTGCTCAAAACAACCCACAACTCTTCAGCATAATATTATGGCCCAAAGCTATCAATATACATTTATATAAAATATAAATATAAGATATATACTCTACGGCTCCACATCATACATAGTTTGCTGTAGCCTCAAAGCTTCACTCAACGACGCATGACCAAGAAAAGCATTACAAATCGCTGAAGCCGCCGAAGGATAGCACGGCCTCTTCGTGTGAACCTCATAGTTGCACTCTCACTTTAGCAAAGACCAGCAATCCAAACCCAGAAACAGCATCGGAGCCATGAGCAGATCTCTGCGCTGATTTGCGTTGATTTTCATCCGTACTGGCGAGAATCGGACTGTAATGTAATAGGTATTGGATTCAAGCCACTACGTACTGGGACTCGGACGCTACGGCTGCGAATTTTAGTCTCACCGCTATACCGGTCCATATCCGAATTGGTCCTCTGATTTTCTGATACGAATTGGCTGATACGTACCGTATCGGTCGATATTTAGAACTATGATCTGCCTGTGTTTGATCGATTAAATCTTCCACCTCTATTTCGTCCTCCTCTAGAACCACGAAATTAATTAAGACCTCTGTAACCTTGTTTTGTTCTTGAATATTGATGATAAGCTTGTGAATTCTCTGGACCTTTTGTTGCAGCATAAGCAACTGGAGATTCGTAATGAAGAACAAGCTTGGCCTTGTTCTCAATATGAATTTCTTTAGAACTCAAAAGTGAGCATAAATCATCCATTGTAATAGACTTCACTCGAGCATGTATATTTGTTTTAAGTGCATCGTATTCTTCTAGTAAGCCATTCAGAGTTAAGAGCACAAGATCTTCATTATCAATCACAAAAGAAGCAAGACGAATCTGATTTTAGATCTGTTTCATTTGATTTAGATATTCATGCATGGTTAATCCTTTTTTCTTAATTGATTGCAATTTATTCTTCAATTGATGAATGTGAGAGCGAGATAATGAAGTGTATCTATTCTCCAAAGCAAACCAGACTTTGAAACAATGATGATACTGAAGAACTGAATCAAGCATAGGAGATGATATAGTGTTGTAGTAATACAACTAAGGAGATGTGCGTCCATTGTCTTCCACTTTATGAATTTTGGATTTGATACAGTTTTTCCAAATGGATCAAGTACCTCAGAGATGGGACAAGGAACCAATCCAAGAACAAAATCAAGAAGATTTGTTACTCGAAGTACATTTTGGAGTTGATTCTTCCAAATCAGACAGTTTGTAGAATCTAATTTGGTAGTAACTAAGGAATTGAAATTTCAAAGAAGAAGACTTAGATTGAGTAGAATTGATTGAGAAATAGAGGAAAAAGAAAGAGGATCTACAATTGTTAAACCTTTTGTGCTCGTGAGAGCTTATGGTACTGATACCATAACAAGAAAATGATTTGATTCTCAACATTTAATAATAGCACTGTTACATGTATTTATACAAGTTGTTAGAGTTTGTTATAACAAACTCTAGCTAATTCTCTCTAACCAATATCTCTCTCTCTCTCTCTCTCTCTCTCTTTCACTCATATGTGCATACAAATCCACTCTTCTCTAACTGATTACATGTGCCACACACTTGCTTAAACGTGTGTTGTGTTAGCTGCAGCTATAGCTGTGGCTAGGAATGGCAATTTGAACCCGGCCCGACGGGGACCCAACCCTCCGATCCCGATTTAAACGGTTTTTCCTCGAAAAATACCCCCGACGGGACGAGGATGGTATTAAAAAATCAATCCCCGATCACTTTTGGGCTGGGGACGGCATTAGTGTCCAAGCATCGTCCCCGGCCCGGCCCGTCCCCGTCCCCGTCCCCGTCCCCGGTTTGTTCTCGATATAAAATTACCATTTTACCCCTATATTTATATATATAAAATTAAACCCTAAAACATTACACAATGACCATCGCTTCTCTCCATCTTCTCTCTGGGTTTCTCTCTTCCCTCTCTCCATCTTCTCTCTCGGTTTCTCTCTTCGATGAAGGGAAGCGATCGATCGTGTGACGGAAGCGGTCGCCAGCGATCGGCGTCACGTGTGATCGGCGGCAAGCGATCGGCGTTGGAGGCAGTCGATGAAGCTGTCGGCGTCGGCGTCAGAAGCGGCGCCTGTTGATGATGCCGATCATCCTCTCTCTCTCTCTCTCTCTCTCTCTCTCTCTGTGATAGTGACAAAGATCTCAAATCTGTTTGTGTATGTATCTATACATGTATGTCGTCTGTCCTTTTTTTTTTTTTGGTTTATGATCTGTTGATCATTTTGTTGATATTGATGATTCTGATGATGATTACATTCTTTATTCTTTGTTGTTGTTGATGGTGGTGTTGAAACAGATTTTGGGGCGAAATTTTTGGGGTTAGAAACTGATCCCCGTTAGAGGCGGAATAGGACACTAGTAGGTTCCCGTCGAGGATCGGGTCGGGGCGAGATTTTCTGTCGGGATCGGGGCGGGCGATGATCCCGGCCCCGCCTCGCTGCCATTCAAGCCATGTGGCCTTATCATCCTTTGATTACATTCCTTCAATTGAGGCTTGAGTTAGGGGTGTGTAACTCGGGCAGGTTCGATCGGGTTGGGAGGTCGTTCAAGCCCAGCCCAAGTTGTGCTGAGACCTATCTAGGCCCATCCAAGTCCGAATTGTAACCTGAGGTGGCCTCTCTAAGCTTGACCCGAGTTAAACCCGAATCGCCAGAGTTGCCTGAATTGTAAATGAAATTCAAAATTTTTTTTTTTGCAACTACATTATTAAATTATTAAAATTTGATTTTATTTACATCTTTTTTTCTATAGAAAATCATTAATGTCATCAAAACAAACAATTTATAGAAAAATGATCCGGACCCCCTCCAAGGGTGACCCCCATGACCCCCTTTGCCTTGTGATTAGCCAGATTTTTTTTTTCTTCTCCTCCAATCACCAACCCCACGTGTGTGTGGGGTAGGGGGTTAATGATTGAGGGGTCTCAATCACTTCTGTAATTTATATGATGTAAGAGAGATGTCGTTATAGTAGTCTTTACAATTTATAAGTGAAAATAAAAAAAGTAAGATTTTATGTTATTTGTATATATAATATATATTCAATATGATTTAATAATCTAAATTACTTTAATATCATGTAATGACTAATAATTTATATGTATATTTAATATTTTTATATTTTTATATATGTATAATTCGGATTTCCGATTGTTTGACTTCTTTGCCCAAGTCCATCCAAATTTAATTTGGACTTTTGAATTTTTACCGAAGTTCATTCCAAATTTGAAAATATCTTGTTCAAGCCTTAAAAAAATTTGAACTAGGTTTAGATTGCTCGAGTTAAGCCCGCCCAAATTACACCCCTAACTTGAGCTGCTTTGATGCTTGAGGCTTTAATTCTCCACTTAAGGTAGTACTCCTATCAGTCAGACCGAAAATTGGCCTGACCATATCTCGTGTATAAACTTATTAGGATACATGGCACGTTGATACGACCCACAACTAGAAATTTAAAACTAATGCAAATGATAATGGGTCTTGTAAAAGTATTTAGTTTGTATTAAACGTAAACCAATATTTAGAGATATTAAAACAACTTTGTGTAACTAAATGTTTTAATATTTATGATTAATAAATTTTTGATATATTTTCTTTTATATTGCAGATGTGATAGCGTGTAAGGACTATGGACTAATGGAGGTATTTTTTTGGGGCATGTGGACAATGCTTTTCCTTTAGATAGATATCTATTTAGTATTTGGACATATATTTGTAATATGTTATTTAGATATTGGGTTTATTAAACTTTTTACTTTTAAACTATTGTCAAATTGTTACTTAGTTCATGGACTATCGATTAAATTTACTCAGTTTCTAAAGTATATAAATTAAAGTCTATATTTAGTTATTAAATTGTCGATTGAATCTATTAAGTTTCTAAACTATTTAATTCAAACTTATTTAGTCCCCGAAAGATAAGTAAGAAAATACTATAGATAATTATCCTCACCCTTATAAAGGAAATTTACCACAAGGACTGACTTTCGAAGATAGAATAAAAATTAAAATTTTTTTTTTGAAATAAAATTTTAACTACACAGGCTTTCTACAAATTTATAATACTTATGGGTCGGTATTTTATTTTTATAATCTTTTCAGGGACTAAATATATTTGAATTAAATGTTTTAGAGACTTAATGAATTCAATCGATAGTTTAGGGATAAATAGATTTTGATTTATATATTTTAGGGACTTAATAAATTAAATTGATAGTTTAAGAATTAAGTAGACTGCTAGTGGTGTTTTGCTGTAGGTGGTTTGGCAGACCTTGATGAGTGGCTGGGGGGTCTTTATTTTTGTATCTTGTTTAGCCTCTCTGTTTGGATTGGCATCTTGCCAATTGGTGGGTTCTGTGCTAACAAATGATTGTACTTTCTCCTTGGTGCCAACCTAGTTGGAATTGTGGAGTGTGGCTATGATGTTTTTGCACTTTCCTCTTTTATTGATGGTTATTGTTGCTTGTATTTGCTCATTTCATCAATAAAAGTTTCCCTTTTTCTTTGTTGATAAAAAAAAAAAAAAAATTAAGTAGACAATTTGGCGATAGTTTAAAAGTATAAAGTATAATAAACCTTTACATATTTGGATTGTTGTTTAAATTTGGTATAGTGTAGTGTGAGGTTTAGAATTTGTTTTAATATCATTGGATGAATATGACAGAATGTTTCGTGTTTATGGTATGAATACTTTTGGCTAAGGATGTTATTAAGGCCTCGTTTGGAAAGACTAAATAAGTGCACTTTTTGTCTTTTTTGACTAAAAAAGTGAGGTTGAAAATATGGATGTTTGGGTTAACTTTTTGACTTTTTATGGAAAAATGTGTAATAAAAAATTGTAAAAATTGATTTTTAGAGGAAAATTTGAATTGGGAGTTGTGCAGCCGTAATTGTTGACTTTTAGTGAATAGTGTTAACTTTTTAACTTTTTGAGTAACTTTTTGGCTTTTTGGATTATTTGGAATATCCCAAACTTAGCCTAAGGTTTATCGTATAATTGTATTTTTTTGCATTGGACGTTGTTTAGGTTTCTGGTATAAACGCAAAGGTTACGGCATGATTGTTTTGTGTTGGTGGAAAGAAAAAAATAAATTCAACAAAAATATTTCTCACAATATTAATATATTTTGCCACACAATAGTTTGTCGCAAGTTTGGTGAACTATTTGTTGTTAATTTGTGACTTTTACTATTTTCATTGCTACATGGTGGCATTGGTGACAAATTGTTGGTCGCCAAATGTTGACCTTTGGCGACCATCATGATTTTTGCTTAAAAAAAGGGGTTTTGGTGACAAATAATTTATTGCTAGATAGTTCGAATGTCCTGGCAATAGTGACTTTTGGCGATGTGGTTGGAAATCTGTGATAAAAATTAGTTGTATTTAGTGACAAAATATTTCATCATAATTAGCTACTTTTAGTGACAAGTTCCTATGTTGTCGCCATTGACTTTCCTAGACAACCATTCCGCAACAAAATTATTCTTTGTTGTGGAAATGTTTGGCCATGAAATCGGACTATTTGGTGGAAAGAAAAAATGTCGCTGATTGTGTTTCTTGTATTAGTAAAATAGATAAATAAAAGAGAGAGATTTCGAGATTGTCCTTGCATTAATTAGTACAAGTCCTTAAATATTAGCTTGCTCTACCACCGGAAAGCTCCATAATTTAGAGAGACAGGGAAAAAAAAAAAAAGAAAAAAGAAAAAGAAAAGAAAAGAAAAGAAAGTGAGTGAGTGCGTCAAAAAGAAAGGCACATTCACTGGGTGGGTAAAGGTTAGGCCTGTTGGTTGGGTTTGATGCAGGTGTCTGTGTCTGTATCTGAGATGGGTAAAGTAATGGCAACCGAAGGAAGGTTGCGAGCTTCTTGGTTCTGCAACTCAACTGTACTGTCACTGCTTCTGAGAACGCTCGGATGAGCATCATTAGCAGTTGTACCCGTTATGGCTTGGGTGGGTATTGCGTTTTCTTCCTCCTCCTCCTCCTTCTGTTCTTTGTATTTTCCCCATAGAACTGAATAAAGACCTGCTATGATCAACATTGACCCAACTATTCTGCAAGGTGGATTATGAAACAATATTAAGAATGAAGTACGAATTATTTCATTCCAGTTAAGGAAAAAATAAAAAGAATTAAAAATCATAAATTTTATACAGAAAATCCCACCAGATGTGGCACTAACATTTTAAAAAATATTTAGTGTTAGGTTTGAAAATAATACATACTAAAAGAATATGCATATAGATAAATAAAGGCATAATAATAAGATGAAGGTGAAGAGGAAATTAATAATGAATTACCCTCCAAGATAAATCTTTTCAGCCAGGATAAAAGAACCCATGATGGCTACAATGATCATCATCAAAGGGCTAAAAGCAGTTGTGAAGACGGGTCCTTTTGTCTTCATCACTAGTCCTTGGACATAGTATGATATGCTTGATGTCACTATTCCCTATACATACACATAAAATAAACAAATTGAATGTGTGCGGACAATAATGCTATATCAACATAAAAATTATATGCAATTTTTTTTAAAAAAAGAATGTGATTGAATCAGTGTCTTTATGATATGAATCTTTTGGTAAATTACACCATTAACAATCAGTGTCTTTATGATATGAATCTATGCCTCTCTGGCTGTTATGCTGCTAGGCTGCTGGTTTGCTATTGCTTTGTGGCTGCACACTCATGGTCAATTTGGCTGCTATGCTGTTTGGTGTTTGGGTTGAAGCTGGTTTGGAGGTACACTCTCTTGTTCATGCTGGTTTGGAGCACACTCTGTTGTTCTGCTTTGCCTCACACTCTGTTGTCCTGCTATGCCTTATTGTGAGTATGGGCTTTTGAGATTACCTCTGGTTTTTGTTTTTCTTCGTTGGTTTCTCACCGACTAGGAGGTTAGAGCTTTTTTTAGCTTCAAACTCTTCTTTATCGATGTATTTTTTCATACTCTGTATGTATTTATCATTAATAAAGTCTTTTCTTTTGCCAATCAAAAAAAGATTGTAATAAGGGAGTGTTGAACAAAGCTGTGTACATGTCAACTTCTTTGTTAATGGATATGGAACTGTAATGCTTTCACTTTAAAATAAGAGGCAGGTTTCTGTTGGGTTCGTTGTCATGGGTAGTCTAGTCCAGTTTACATTATGGGGCATTATTTGAAATGCACTTTGATAATTTGAATCGTTTAACGTATATGATTTGTTGAGTAAAAAAATAAATTGATTGGATATTGATATGCACATGATTGGATCACAAAATCATGCCAAATAATAACAATAATAATAATAATAATAATAATAATAATAATAATAATAAATTTCATGATTTTGTAATCCAATCACTTGGATATTGATATCCAATCAACTCAAGTTTTTTTGCATAAATAATTTTATCGACAAACCTATATAATGAATGGCTCAAATTACCGTTAGTCCAAAATAAGTTTATAAAATGTAAATTGTTCCATTCAATCTATGATCACCCATGCTCATAAAATAAAATAATAAAAAATAAAATTTGTTACGTATAATTTTATTTCTTATCTCATTTTTTTACATAAAGACACGAGTGAGTGAGTTTGATATGCATATATGAATATAGATATTGTTTATGTGCTTAGGAGTAATAAAATAAAGAAATGAAATTATTTATAGTATTGCTCTGAAAAAACGACACAAAAAATGTCAAGAGAGAGAGCATACAGCATAGGCGGCAGCAAGTAGGTTCATGTCCCAGCCGATGGACCAAGCAGAGGGTTTGTGCTCCATAACAAAAGTGACAGCAATAGCTTGCAGTGTCCCGAAGAAGCACATCAGAGACGTGAGTGTGAGCTGATGCTCCTTGTATGTTTTCAACGCGGCCTTTTGTAAAATGAACAAGAAAGACCAAGCGAGTGTTGCAATGATGAGGAAGATAGAGCCCTTGAACCAGTCCTTATCACCACTAGTACCAGTACCACCACTTGTATATGATTGCCGAGGATGTACATACTTTGACCACACCATCTCCACCACGGGGCCCTTGTACAAGGTCATCAACATTGCCCCTCCCACTGTTATTATGGTTCCTACTATCTTTGCTTGGTACATTACCTTCTTCATGTTTACCTTCTCCATCCTAGTCAAGGGCACACAAACCACTTCCTCAAACAGCGAAATATACCAACTTTATTTTGTATATAATTTTTAACTAGAACAATAGGACCCTGATTATTTTTTATTTTATTTTTGAACTACTGATTATGCTTGCTTGTTTTCCATATGGATAGCAAAGAGTTCTAATTTTAATGTATTTTTTTTATACAAAATCTTTATAAATCATGAAAATATACTCTAAAATTTTGGGAAATTATAGAATGTTCTTAGAGTATTATGAGTCTGTACTCCTTAACCAATTATCATTCAATATATCCATTCATATTTCTCAATCATCCAAGACAATACCCTACCTATCAACCTTTTCCACCAATCACAATGTTATAAAATATCACGTGTCTATAATCCAGAGTTACTGAATAATTGTCCCTAAATTTTATCTCAGAACGTAAACTTAAAATTAGTGAAATATGAGTCACACTTAAAATAAGTGTAGTCTATTAATTCACCTTTTTAATGAATTTTATGTGTTAGTAGTATTGTTATTTTTACAACGGAAAACTATCACACCTATTTATTTAATTTAATTTTCTTTTTGACAAAGAAAAGTTAGGTATCGATTGAACAACCTAATTCTTCAGACAAATCTAATAAAAATTCTATAGTATAACATTACTCATGACGAAATAATAAGGTGGAGGGGAGGTGGTTTAAGGTGCTTACCGAAATATAACGGCCATTACAAATGTCATGGCCGGGAGCATGTTGCTCATTGCACAAGAGAAGGTCGGGGACGTAAATTTTAGACCCGCATAGTAGAAGTTCTGGTCTATCACCGGCCTATCAAATACATACATTAATCCAAACAAAAACTTTTATTATCATATTCATCATATATATATACATATTATAGTACATGAAAAAGGACTCTTAAATTTAATACTCAAGGCAAGGATTAGAAAGGAAGGACTAACCCAAGAAGTCCAAGAACAAATATTTGGACAAAAATAGGAAACGTAATCTTTGGTCGCTCTTTCCTGAAATTGAATGGAACATATAAATATATATATATATAGAAGAATCAACTGTGTGGAAGCATTGGTTCAATAAAAGTGGAAATAATTTTTAATTAAACAAAAAAAACCTCTCCAAGAAAATAGCGAAGGGAGCGATGACAGCAGTAGCAATGGCATGGCGATAAACCACAAGTACGTAGTGGCTCATGCCTCGGTTGAGTGACACCTTAGTGATAATATTCATGCCAGCATATCCAAACTGCAATGATATCATAGCAAAATAGGGTTTCCAGTTCTCTAAGAAGCTGCCTTTGCTGGTGTTGCCACTCTGCTTCTTCATTTTCTCAGAGAAAAATATGGAAAGGTTTTCTCAAGAAAGTTAAAATGCGAAGGAAAGAAAATAGGGCCGGGCCAGAATCAGATAGAGCAAGCAAGCCAAGCACAGCACAATTTGGTGGATGCCTAGCTAGCTACCTATGGAGAAATGCCATTGTGATAAGCCCTATTTATATTATACTTTGCACCTTAACCTTGTTCATGTGGAATCTAGAATATCCAAAAAAGCAAAATTCTGATTACCCATTTACATTAAACAAAATAAAAAATCAATTTTTTAGAATGGTTGGGGGTGACGAGAGAGAGAGGATGGAATACACGTAGTCGCATTGTATTAAGGCATCTGAGTCACCTAACTAGAAAGGGAGAGAGAGAGTGTGTTTGTGTGGCTTAAGCCCATACGTACATAGACTCCATTTGTGCTAATAAAGTGATTGAGACAACCAACTTTGTTGCATGCAAGAGGCAACTCGGTTAATTAAAACACGTCCTTCTCTCACTAAATAACTATATTTTGCATCAATTATGTTCATCATATATATATATATTTATATTATTATTTAGTGAAGATTGAACTTCATGTTTAAACTCACAACCTTAGATTTAATTAGAAAGACTCTTATCACTTAGGTAAAACATATATTATATTATTAATTTTTATTTTTACTTATTTAAATTGTATATTGTATCTGTGTGTCACTCGTTAACATATATAAAAAACAATTATGCAATCAAATTCTTGTGAATTTAAATTAGACGAATATGGCCTTGTATTGCCACTTCTACATTAGCTAGACTCAATTCGTGCTGTTAAAATATTTCATCTTTAGACATCAATTTTGAAAAAAATATTCAGTGTACATGAAATAAACTTTTGTGTAATTTGATTTTTATTGATTTAAAACTAACAAAACAAATGCCACAAAGTAGAATAGTATCAAATGCTTCCAGAGCACCAAATAAGTCCATATACTTTTCTAAGAATTTAGGATAGGTCAAGCTTATTACTAATTGTTTTTTAAAAAATTAATTTTACCTTTATGTCAAGATAAACTAATTAATTTTACCTTTATGTCATGGTAAACTAAGTGCTCGTTTGGTTTCCGTCTTGGGCCTAAAAAATCAAAAAATCACAAAAGGACAAAAATCACAAAAAGAGAAAAAATTTTTGCCATTTCAAAGCCAAAAAGTCAAAAAAGTCAAATAAGAAAACCAAACAAACAAAAAAGTTTCAAGCTAAAAAAGTCAAGAAAGCCAAAAAATCAACTAAAAAATTCATTGTCCAACGACCCCTAAAACAAGGGCTATATATGATTAGATTGGTGTCCTATCTTCTTTTGATTGTGTTTGGATATTAAATTTTTTTTAAAAAAAAAAATTATGAATGGGAAGAAAAAAAGAAGAAGAAAGAAGTAATTTTTTTTTTATCACTTATAGACACAAAATAATGAGACCCATATTTATAAATGTATGAGACCTACACACTTATGTCTTTGAATACGAAAATGAGGTAATAAATATAATTATATGTAGCATTTTTTTAATTAGAATAACATTTGATCATTTGCAAATTACATGTACCCCGGGCTGGTCTTAATTGGAAGATGATGACTGAGGACTGGACATGCAAATGAAGAATAGTAAAATTAAAATACAGAATAAAAACAAAGTAATCAATATAAAGTAGTGATATTATGGTTGTCTTGTAAGTATATTTGAAATACGGAGATCTCCTAAAGTTGCTTCATACTCCAACAATAAATTATATAAATAGAAGGTAGGGGTCGAAAAATTTCTAATTCGTTATATGTTCGTCAGATGAATGGATTGAAAAAAATCAATTCATATCAGTCCACCAAATTGGCGAATTGACGGATGGATGCAGATTGGTTTGGCGGTTTAAATTTTTACAAATTTTGAACATGATACACCAACTTGTCAACATTTTTTTGGATAACGATCGAACTCAACATAACTAAATAATTATCAAGTAAATTGTCAAATACTAATAATAAATACATATAAGAAAATCATGCATTATTAAAACTATTTCATTATTTTTTTTTATTCAAAAACTATTTAATTTGATTTTTTTAAAAAATGACAAAATTAAGCCATATATTTTTCATACAAAACCACCTAATATTAACCCTTGCCATTTGATAAAAGGATTTCCAAATTAAAAATAAATTGAAAACATAACAAAATATCTCAATTATTTTTCTATTGAAAATACAAATTGAATATCTAAACAAATTGAAAACATAAAGTCTTATAAATTCTTTGGGGTGCTACAATTTTATGGTTCGGTTGCGGAGATTCTTAAATCCGCCATCCGTCCAAAACTAGGCGGATTAGAAAAATTAATCCATAAACCGTCGCTTATCATCACCAATTAAGTCCAAAATATGGCGGATCGATTCGGTTCGATTTGGTTTGGGCGGATCAAAATCTTCGCTGCTCACCCCTAATAGAAGGGCATGCATTTCTCTATCTATTAATTACCTCAAGTGTCTCATATTATTGTAAAGAGAATGTTATCGATCTTTTTGTCATCGCTTTATATTAGGACTAAGATTTTCTCGCTTGGACCATGTTGTTTGAACCCAGGAGATTCATCATGAGTCTCATCATAATAATTCAAATCATTCATTTTTTAAATCAAACATGTAAATTATCCATATAAAAAATTCAAATCGATTCATTAATCATATGCATGTTAGTTTATAACATTTATTTACAAAAATACATTTCTACAGTCATGAAATCGATTTAATTTTTTTCTAAAAAAAATAATTTACACATGATCTAAAAATTAAATAATTCAAATTATTGAGATGAGAGGCCCAAAGTAAAACTCACGGTCGCAAATAAGATGTTCTAATTAACAAAGTGTACAGGACAAAATCTGCTTCCTTTATGTTATTTCTTACTTGAACACTTGTGATTAATTTCTTTATTTATTAATAATTATTAAAACATTAAATAATATTTCATCATATAATATGATGGTACAAAATAATAAAAATACAAGCATATATAACACTTCTCTATTAACCCTTCTCCATTAGGAGCGTAAAAATGACCCATGACGCGTGAGTGGTCCGAAATCCACTCGTGATTCGAGATGGCCCGATTAGGTTTGGTTAGGTCTGAGCTTGAGCCCAACCTAAGATTCTGAGTTTGGGCACAGGTTTGAGCCATCATTTTGAAATCGATCGGGGCCCGTGGGCCTAGTCCTCGAGCCCACTCAAGGATCACTCAAAGTCTGACAAGAGGCCTAGTGTTATTTTTTATGAAAAAAATAGAAAAAAAATAGAAAAAGATATTCAAGTTCTGCCCGAGCCCGAGCCCGAGCATAGGCCTAGGCTCATGCCCTAGGCTTGAATACTTCTTGTATCTGGACTTAATTTTTTGGCCCATGACCTAGTCTGATTCGAATTTTTGTTGAAACCCACAAGATCTGACTTGGATCAACCTAAACCTAGACCTAAGTATGTCAGACTAAGTTAGACCGATCTAAATTGACACCCCTATTCTCTATTATAAAAGATGTTGGACATTATGAGACTGAGTGAAAAGATGTCGCTATGAGAGTGAGTGAGGATCATCAAGTGGAGCACAAAAAAAACGTAAAATGGGGGTCTAATCATCTCACATGATTAATGGTAATAGTTACCAAATGTACAAGTGTATTCCACATCCACATTAATAGAGAAGTGGAAGCTCACAAATAACTCCCGTGTAGTTCACTCCCTCATTCAGGCTGACGATCTGCCTTCAAATCACACGCGCGCACCCCAAAAAATAAACGAATTTTTTGGGGTCAAAATCTCCACTTTAGAAAAAGCATACTAGGAGTATTTTTGGTTTTAATTTTTTGAATTTAATTTTTTAAAATTTTAATTTTTTTTATTTTTTATATATATAGTTTTATTTTTTTAGTGAATATTTTAAAAAATTTAATTATTTTTTAAATATACTTTATTTAGATGTATTTAAATAATAAAATATTTGTGAATAAATATTTTTAAAATTAATAAATATATAAAAATATGAAAAATATATAAAATTTTCGTATTTCTTTTATATTGTTGGTGTTTAGTGTTTGTTTATTTATTTATAAATTTTTCATAAATATTATAATTTTTAAGTATATTTATATTAAGTGTGTCTAAAAATTAAGAAAATTACTTAAAATATTAAAAAAATTTAGTAATAAAAAAAAAAGTAAAATCTTCTAAAAAATGAATTTTGAAAATGAAAAAGTGAATATCATCCCATATGAAATTATGGGCCAATAAAACATTACAAATGCATTAAATAGCCAACTTTTGTCTCTAAGTAACTTAACAATATCAATTAAGATCTGGACCCTTTGAGAGTCACCCTCTCGGCCCCTTTGTCTTTGATTGGTCAAATTTATTTATTTATATTTTTTTCTCCTCCTATCACCAACTCCCACGTGTATGTAGAGATGGTGACCGTGGAGAATTTAAGGGGGTCTGAATCATGGTCCTAACAATATTGTGATTTTTATCGTAAATCAAAAAGTTATTGATAGATAATATCATCACCGTTAGATTTAATATTTACTCTCTTTGAATTCTTTTTTAATGAAAAGGATAAGACATTTTTTTGTGTTTTTTTAATTTGTAAACCCCGACCAAGAAACGTCTCCTTGACACGAATTTATTTTCATTTTTTTATGAACTCTCTCTCTTAGTAACTGTTGGCTTTTTGGCTTTTCAAAGGGTAAATTTGTAAATGCGAGCGTGCCAGCAAGGATCAATCAGTCCTTACAGAAATTATAATTGCCAATCAATTATCAGGCGACTATGTTTTAGTTCTTTCAGCCTCAATGAAGAGGACTTTTACTGGTGGCTCGACTTTTAGGAGAAATTAAGAGAAATGACAAGTAATATTAAGAGCAATTGAAGTATTTCATTAATATAAACACTTACAATTGTCCAAACTCAGCCTTGAGGAAGTTTACAGCAACGGTTTACTTGAATCTACTTGAAAACTACTCCTATGAATTGAAGTACGGTCGGTGTATTTAAAGAACAAGTATTTAAAGTCTGAAAGGTAAAGCGGAAAGGAAAAATCTGATAAAGCGGTTTATATGATCGAGTCTGGGGGCTTTTACGGGAACTTCCGCTATTTATACTTGTTAGGGATGACCTTGAATCACGCCGAACCGTCGCTCCTCCATGATCGTGATCATGTTACCTTAGAAATAGTTCCACTATGCCATCACTTGCGCTTGGACTTCCCTCGTTTACGAATTTGAATAAAGGTAGCTGTTGAAAGCCGTCACCTTGTATCTCATTCTGATCTAGTACTACTCGGACCACTTGAGAACCAATACTTATTGCCACGTGTGCGATTGAGATTTAAGATTAAAATAATACCCTCATTAATTGTAATTGGCTTTTACAAAATATGTAGCCAACATTACCCCACTAATATACCCAATACTTGGAAATATTAGTGAATCAAAAACTTTTCCTCGCTTTTTAGAGCGTGCATAGAATCCATTTTCAGAAACACAACCGTCACCTATTACGGTGATCATTTACATTAACTCTTAACTTTGTTGGGCGTTCCAATACCTTCAAAGATCGAGCGGATTATGACTCAATCACCTTCTCATTCTAACGATCGAGCATCTGAAGAGCCATTGAGTAATCTTTGTTTCCTCGAAAGAATCCCCACATTTATTAGCCACCTTTACCCGCCTTTCTATATTCAGTCATGGAGGCTTTTCGCGAGATTATCAACCTTTGGACTACGAACATATTGCCCTCAATCCTTCGGTTTACGAACTCGTTGATACAAAAGTTCTTCCTCTAAATTCCCTCACGCTTTGAACAAACAACTTTCAAGCCTTTGCTTCAACAAATTGCAAATATGGAATTAGGAAATTCTTCTTCACAACCTTCGCTGGGATGAAACTTCATCTTCGGGGTGACAAACTGTCTGCACTGAGTCACGGGACTTGAGGAGCGGATCAATCATCATTTTATTGAGTTCATGACCCTTGGATTTCCTTCCTCGAAGCTCGGTGGTTCATCCTTATGTGCCCATCGACTTTCGACGTAGTTTAGAAGAGAATTTGCTTGTAGCTTGGTATACATCCTCCATGCCCACAGGAGCAATGCACCCTGCCCGGTGCTTGGAAGAAACACAAGGATATACCCCTTCATTCTTAGCCAAGAAAGCATAGATTTGTTCTTCTGACTGGCTTGGCTATATTAATGCCTTTGTTCCTTCCATCCCTGTGTCATCTCCCCCAACCGAAGCGACCACTTCTTCTTCTCCATCTTCTGAAATGGAAGCATCCACACCTTCTTCATCTTTCGAAATAGAAGCATCCACACCTTCTCCATCCCCTAGACTAGAGGCATCCACATCTTCTTTTTCTTTTGAAGCAGAACCATCTACTCCTTCTCCTCCTCCCACTCTTTCTTGGATAGAGAAGTTAAAGCTTGCTCTTCCAATGGACAAAACCTTCCCCCTACAAACATCCATCATCTCCAACTCCATCTGAGCGGAAAGAAGCCCAACTTCGCTTGCTGCTTTTCTCACCTACCCTTTAATGTTCTTGAGGATGACATTCCTCTTAAGAACTTCCAATGGGCTGTGATATTACGACCGGGGCCATATCCTTAATCCTATCGCCCAAGCGAACTTCACTGTTCTGGATCAACTTCCAATACTCCTCCATTGGCATCGAAATTCCAAAGTCACCACTCGGTCTTTGGATCAACTTTCATCTCTTGAATTCATGCTCAATACGGCGAAAACTTCATTGAAGACTTTGAAGACTTCAAGAATAAGGATTCTGCATATTGGGATGATTTAGTTATAGATGAGTTGGAACAAAAATCGAGGAGGAGGCTTTCAAGCAAAGGTCAAGAGTCAGATATGAAGTGAGAGCACATCAACTCATGCGACCAACTTTGGAAGAGATGGAAGACATAATAAAGAAAGAACAAATATTCATTGATCATTGTTGGAAATTTCATGATCTTGTAATTTATTCTATTCCTTATTTTTCTGAACTTGAATTTGTACCAAAATAAGATTATTTAATGTAATTGTCTTGGCTCTAATGAAAAGCAAAGTCTTACATACTCGACATTGTTTGACTCTGTTTCCTCTTACTTTAAAAGCCAACTCATAACCTTAAATTAAATAATCTCATCCTTGAATTTGGACTTACTTGTCTTTAATGAAACACTAAAAGAAACCAATATGTCTTTTTCCAACTTATGGAGTAAAATTGACAATTTTGGTCAATATTATCTAAAATTAGTGTTTGAACTTAACAACTTTACTTTTCAAAGCTAATTATAACCAATGCATGGTCACGGCTACTATAGTCAACCAATTTTAATTTGACCACTTCTTGCTTTGAAAAGTAGTTTATCTTTGTCATAATTTCAATGGGGTCTTCTCTTGAAAAAACCAATGATTGGTTTTGATGTTCTTTAAAAATTCTAAATTTTGCTTTAAAGGTCATTACTTTCAATAATGTTCATCAAATAGGTCTTTAAACCTTTTGAAGTAGACCAATACTCAAGCATCTTAGCCGCCAAACATGTAGTATACTTGAAGAATTACGTATTTCTGCTTTTATTTGATTTCTTGGAGCCAAAATTGGCTTGAAGCCATATACCCCACTTGAAGTCATGTTCGACATCGAAATATACTTTTCCTCCAAAATCATTAATATCGGCAAGGCTCCTCGTATTCGTACTTTTAGTACTTAACGATTTATGCCCTATATGTTGGAACCACGAAACCTTTAAAAGCCCCTTTGTTTTATGTTCAAATCACTTGCTCTTAACATACAAACCCTTATCAATCTTTAATGGCTTCTTCCTCAAAAATCCCAAATCAGTAGGCGTCTAAGCCCATCTGTGGTCTTGAAAAGGCTTATCGACCGAGAATGTGAGAAATACAAGGTTTTGAAAAAAGTGCTATCGATGGGCGATCTTTATCCTCGTCATGAACATGAGCGGCAAGATTATGTGCTTGGGCCAATATTCAAAGAGACTCTTCTTGAACTCCACCTATATCCCCGGAGGATCAACGTCTTCTTCTGAAAGTAATCTTATTTGAAAAGAAAAATTTGGAGAATCAATCGTCCACCGATGTTGGCCCACGATGAGACCCGGAATGGCGAGAATGAATGCGATCGAGTTGTCCCTGCCAGGACGCTAGACCTTCAAGAGCTTTGTCTTCTTGATGCTCTTCGATTATCCAGGGTAACTATCCCAGAAGACCCTTTCTTAGTTCCTGCTGCCTTATGCTTTTGGAACCCCATCTTTAATTTCTTCAAAGAAGATTTCGGCAATAAATTAACCGCTGCCCCATTGTCTACTAGGACTCGGTTTAACTGTATACCATCAAAGAAAGCCTTAATGTACAAAGGCTTGACATGTTGGGTCATGGAATTCGAGGGGTATTCAAAAGGATATGAGAGGTTGATGCTCACCTCTTCCTCACTTTCGCACTCAACTTCCATAGGAATAGCCATTTCCGGAGCATCCTGAACCATGCTCACTTGTGATTCCTCACTAGAAACAGGAATTGGATCCATGTCTTGGTCCTCGATCCTCGACTGAAATTCATGAGGTAGTATATGTACCATGTTAATCGTCACGGTGGGAATGAGCCAAAGCTGGATGGTGGTTGTACCTTCTTCCCTCTTGACTACCTTGTTCAAGATCTTGATGACGTCCTCCATGTTGCATTCTCAGTACTTCATTGATGGTGATCCTTGAAGGATCCTTCTCAACTAAACTTCGATCGAAATGTTTGTTCGACCATAAAGGCTTGAACATTTCTTCTTCGCCATTTCCTTCTTTTGGCTCATGCCAATTTCTTCTTCTATTTCACTATCACTTTCCATCGAGCCTTCTCCAATCACCTTAATGGACTTTTCCTGGCCTTTAGTTCGAGAATGAACTTGGGCCAATTGTTCCTGCTACAAACCACTTTACTTTGCGTCGGTTTTGGAACATGGTCGACTTGAGCTTTCTTTTCTTCCGTCTTGACATGTGAAGAACTCTCTTCACTCTCTTTGATTTTCTTTGATGGGTGTACTGTATTGAATTTTCCTCCTTTGTGATCTGGAAATAACCGAACCATACTTGGCTCCTTTGTCTTTGGGTGCTTCAGAATACCCAGTTGTTTGGGGCCACCAAAGGAGGTTTGACCATTACACTGTGATTCCAACATCTCTCTGTCGGGCAATTCCTAGGTTTGTTTTGCATTACAAACCAATGGGACTCGTGCACCCAAGAGCTTCTTGATTGACGTTGAATCACCCTTTTCCACCTGAAGCTATCTTGGCCGCCGTGGAGGTAAGTGCTTGGTTACGGTCTCTTGTTTGAGCTTGATTACGGCCTTTGTTTGAAATGGCCATTTTCTGTTCTGTGTGAAGTTGATCTGGGGGGCCAATCTCTGGCTTTAGTCCCATAACCTGAACTCCTCTCTAATCTTCTTTCAGAATGTCTACTCTCCATTTTATAGTAGCTAAGTGGCCTAGACTCATACAAGGGCCTTTTGCCTTTAGTATTCATTACATCAGCTATGAGCTCAACCACCACTGGTCGTTTGCCTATCACTAGCCGCACGCCTTTTGTTATAGCGTTGGTTGTTCTAGGGCGTCTCTGAACATCCTTATAGTATTGCTTCCCATCAATTGGAAGCCCTTCAACCATTGTAGCTTAGTCTACACCTTGGACACATCCTTTGCATTACGTTGCTTCCAAGGAATCGTCGTCCAAGATTTCTTCATCGAATGTTCCTTACGATGTGAGACTCGACCAACAACTGGTGAACTCTTGGTCTCTTTCTTGGCGGTATGCGGTTGGCAATATGCATTTGCACATTGACTTCTTCCAATTCTTGCAGAGATAGATTCTCAAAATTTGGAACAACCACATTAGCGCTTTCTCCAAGCGAGTTCTTCAATTCCCATGGCTTTCTCTGTTTTGTTTGGGAACTTCAGGCTTCCTTTCCGGATTTGCTCTTGGATCCTGTCTCGAAAAACAATGTAGTTTTTAGTTGAGTGAGACCAAGAATTATGCCATTTACAATACACTTTCCCTTTAAGTTCATCAAGAGAAGGCAGTTTTACTCCTTTTGGTAACTTAAGGAAATTAGCTGCGAGCAAATGATCGAAAATGTCATCTGCTTTTGTTAAATCGAAAGAATACTTTACGTGAAAGTCTTTCTTCTTAAACTGGTCGATAGTCGTATCCTTATGAATTAATGCTTCACATTTACGGGTTCTTTGCCCACAATCTCTTTGCATCAATCTCGTAATTGGGATCTTTATAGTATGTCTTATATGAAGCATTGTTTCGATCTTGTTCTTCCTCCAATAATGCTTCATATCGTGACACCTTATAGGTTAATTGACCAAATCCACGAATTCAATTGAATCAAACTTCTTTGAAGCTGAACTCTAAACCGTTTTGAGCCAATCGTACAAATTACGGCTCGAAGGATGACTCTACATTTATTTGAGCCCTTTTAAATCTTGCAATGAATTGAGTAGCCTTTTCTTGAGCCTTTGACTCAATCTTGCCAAATCTACCATGGATACTTGCTCGATTGGAAAAATTGGGCATGAAATGCCTCTTCCATCATTGCCAAGTTTGAATGGAACCGTGTAAGGTTGATATACCATACAAACGCTCCCCAGTTAGAGTTTGGAAATAATCTCAATTTTATGTAGTCATGATTAGCGAATTCACCACACCGAAAGCGTGAATCTAGCAATATGCTCTCTTGTTGATTGATTTCGGTTCCATAGAATAGGGTGAAATCGGTATTCTAAACCCTCTTGGGTATTCATGTACCCTATCAACCCACTCTGGATATGGTTTTACGTATCTGAGTTTGGACCCCCGAGCCATTGGTCCACATAGCTCCTAACAATATCAACAATTTGGTCCCTAGGGACCATATTTTGGGCTTCTTGAACCACTCTTGGAGGAGCAAACCACAGGTCGATTGGAACTTGTGCTGTGGTCCTCTTGGTCCATACAATGGTACATTTGGGATGGTTGTCCTGTGGTGCGAGTTCTTTGTTGGGAAATGGATAACCCTTGAGCTGTCTGTTAAAGGACTGTGAAAGGTGTTGGAATAGGTATTGTGTCCTTCCATTTGTAGGCAAACCCTCCAACCCCGGTATAAATTCAAATAAAGGATTATTATAACCCCACGGTGCGGTATGGCTTGAACATGGGATTTGCCACCATTCTTATGCGGTTCTTGTACTTGGCGGATCAGTATGGCTTCACTATTGAGTATTGTGGTATTTTGGCCTACTACAGGCCTCGAAATGGGTTAAATACCAGACCGAGGTGATGGTCTTTCATAGTTTTGAGTACTAGTCGACCATTAACTTTGTCCATTAACTTGCATATTTGTTTTCTCTAGCCAATCTTTGTTGATGAACATTTAAAATTTCCTCTGTATGTCTTGTATTTGTTGGTTGGTGGTTGTTCATTCGATCCAAAAGGATGTTGCCCACCTTTCCATTGTGTTCATTAGTTGTTGTCCCATAGCATCTACCAAGCCATCCCATGGATTTGTTGGTGAGAAGATGGAATGGTGGATGGTCCAATTCTTGGTTTTCAATATTATGAACATTTGGTTCTTGTCGGTAAATCTTGTGTTCGACCAAAGGTTACGATAACATAGGAGTTTCTCTGAGTGAGTTACCACATTCTCCTCTGGATTAGGTATTTCTACCTCTCTTTCTCGCCTTCTTCTAAGCGTTCATTTTCTCCTTGTCGTCTTCGTCTAGCCATTTTTATTTAGTCCCCTTTGCGTGCAAAAAATATATGTTGGCTTTTTGGCTTTTCAAAGGGTAAATTTGTAAATCTTGGCGTGCCCGAAGGATCAATCGATCCTTCTGAAATTATAATTGCCAATCAATTATCAGGCGACTATGTTTTAGTTCTTTCAGCCTCAATGAAGAGGACTTTTACTGGTGGCTCGACTTTTAGGAGAAATTAAGAGAAATGACAAGTAATATTAAGAGCAATTAAAGTATTTCATTAATATAAACACTTACAATTGTCGAAACTCAGCCTTGAGGAAGTTTACAGCAACGGTTTACTTGAATCTACTTGAAAACTACTCCTATGAATTGAAGTACAGTGCAGGTATTTAAAGAACAAGTATTTAAAGTACAGGAAAGGTAAAAGCGAAAGGAAAAATAATGAAAGCTGGTTTATATGATCTGAGTCTGGGGGCTTTTACGGGAACTTCCGCTATTTATACTTGTTAGGGATGACCTTGAATCGCACTTCCTCCTCCATGATCGCTGATCATGTTACCTTAGAAATAGTTCCACTATGCCATCACTTGCAGTTGGACTTCCCTCCTGTTTCTGAATTTGAATAAAGGTAACCGTTGAAGCCACGTCACCTTGTATCTCATTCCTGATCTAGTACTACTCAGATCACTTGAGAACCAATACTTATTGCCACGTGTACGATTGAGATTTAAGATTAAAATAATACCCTCATTCTGCCACGTGTCGAATTGTAATTGGCTTTTACAAAATATGTAGCCAACAGTAACTAATTGGATAAATTATATAAATGGTTCCTATAGTTTATTATTATTTTAATTTGTTCCATTTTATCCCTTAATTTAATAGATTGTGTCATTTTAATCTAATAAATAACGGTTGTTAAGTTTAGTGGACGACAAGTCTACATAATGTGTAAATATGGTCCCTGTAGTTTATGCAATGTGTTATTTTGGCCTCTGTTGTTTTAATTTGCTCGATTTTAATAGGGACTAAATTGACACATAATTTGATTTTCCGTCTACCAAATTTAACGACTATTATTTATTGGATTAAAATGACACAATCTATTAAATTAAGTGGCAAAATTGAGCAAATTGAAACAATATGGATCAAATTGACACATCGTGTAAATTATATGGACTATTTGTATAATTTACCCTAACTAATTTTATATTTCAAACTTTAAAAACAATATAAGGTAAATTATACTGACATCTTCTGGGGTTTTTATTTAATATAGATCCCTCCCTCATATTTAAAAAATTACACTTACCCTTTGTCACATTAAAATGACATATTTGCCCCTTAACCTTTATACATATAAAATAATAAAATAATATAGATATTTTGTTCATGTCGTTTTAAAGGAAATAACAATCATTTTTTTTTGGTTTAACTCATACAAAAAATTGAGTTTTTTTTTCTTTTATTTTTATTTTTATTTTTATTGATTTTTTTAATATTTTAAGCAATTTTTTATTTTTATTTTTTAGATGCACCTAATCTAGATATACTTAAGAGGTATAATATTATATATATATATATATATATATTTTTTAAATTCACCAAGTACAAAAGAAAAAATATATATATAAAAATTCAATACATTATCTTATTTTGTTGTATTCAATGAATTTTTTTAAAGGTTTTTTGTACACATTTTATACTTTTTAAATACATGTAAATTAAATTGATCTAATCTAAATATAATGGTGAAAATAAAAATGAAAAATTATATTCATATATAAAAAATATCATAAAAATGTTGTGATATTTATATTGTTGTAAATATAAATCATATTTATGGGTGTTTTGTTTTAAAGTGAAAGGTCATTATTAAGCTATATCATTGTGTTTGAAAATTCTATATAAAATTAATATTTGTATATCATTACTCAATAAGAATATATTTAGGTAGAATTTAATGATGGAAAGTTGTAGAATATAGTCATGATGATAGGAAGAAGAAATTGTAAGAAAAAGGGCAAGATGGTCATTTAAAAAAATTTAGGGTATGACATCAGCAATCTAGTGAACAATTTGGGTGTGTTTGGTAACGTTTACGTTTTCAGTTTATATTTACAAAAATTTTATAAACTGGTTTTTGTTTATTTTTTGTTTATTTTTAGAAAAACATAAACTACAAACGCGTTTGGTAATTGACAAAATGTTTAAAAAATTTAAAAAATATAAAAAAGAGTGAGATATGGCAAGTGGTGGCAAGTGGCGGCGGAAGACGGTGGTGGAAAGTGGTGACGGTGGGTAGGTGGTGGTGGTGGTGGTGGTGGTGGTGGTGGGTGGGTGGGTGGCAGTGGTGGTGGTGGTGGATGGGTGGTAGCGCGGTGTGGTGGTGGCGGTGGTGGTGGTGGCGGTGGGTAGATGGTGGTGGCGGGTGGTGGTGGTGGTGGGTGGGTGGGTGTGGTGGCGGGTGGTAGTGGCGGTGGGTGGCGGATGGTGGTGGTGGTGGTGGGTAGTGGCGGGTGGGTGGTGGGTGGTGATTTTGGGTGAGTGGGTGGCATGTGACGTGTGGTGGTGGTGGTAGTAAGTGGGTGGTAGTGATAGTGGTGGCGGGTGGTTGGTGGTGGTGGCGGTGGATGGCGGGTAAGTGATGGGTGGTGGTGGTGGTGGTGGGTGGATGGGTGGGTGGGTGGGTGGTGTGATGGCAGTGGTAGATGGTAGCAGTGGGTGGGTGGGTGGTGGTGGGTGGCGGGTGGGTGATGGTGGTGGTGATGGTAGTAGTGGGTGGTGGGTGATGGTGGCAGTGGTGGTGGTGGTGGTGGCAGTGGGTGGTGAGTGGTGGTGTGGTGGTGGTGGTGGTGGTGGGTGGTGGCGAGTGGATGGCAGGTGGGTGGTGGGTGGCGGTGGCGGTGGCGGTGATGGGTGGGTGATGGTGGCGAGTGGGTGGCAGGTGGGTAGTAGGCGGTGGTGGCGGGTGGTGGTGGCAAGTGGGTGGTGAGTGGTGGTGGGTGGTGGGTGGTGGTGGTGGTGGTGGAAGACGGTGGTGGAAAATGGTGGTGGGTGGTGGCTTAGTGTTGAGTGATAAAAAAAAAAAAACTGAAAACTCAAAATGGAAACACGTTTTTTGTGTTTTCATTTTTTGGCCAAATTTATAAACTGAGACCACTGATTTATAAATCAAAAATTTTACCAAACAAGTTTTTATTTGAGTTTTTAAAATTTTTGTAAATATAAACAGAAAACAGAAAACGTAAGTGTTACCAAACGGTACCTTTGTAATGAGATTACAAACCTTTGGGAGAGGATGAGTGTCGAAAATGATCCAGGTCAGCGTTGGGTGTGTTCGTCCATAGGAGTGAAGAAGTGGAGTTGGCTGCGGGTATTGGCGTGGGTGTGGGTCTCGGCGTTAGGTGAGTTCCGATGCATTGAGTGCTCGGTAGGTGTTCAGATGGGTGGCGTGGTTGGTAGCAGCAGGTTGGTTAGCGGGGGGGTGTGAGAAAGAAAGAAGATTTTGGGGTTTGGAGCTGCGGTAGGTTTTGGTTCTGCAGTGGGTATGGGTGGCTCGACTGGCAATATGAAATAAAAGAGGTTGCTAGCATGGAGTTAAAAGATGGTTTTATAGGTTAGGAGGTTGGTGTACCAGGGTAGAGACGGAGCATTGTGGAGTGATAATATACCAGTCTTGAGAATATACCAAAGGTCTTGCAGTCTGCAGTCTGACCTCAAGCCGACTCACGGGCATGTAGCACCACTTCAGTTAGTTAGTTACATTTACATTAGTTTGTTATTTACATTTGATTAGTTACAAACAGATACCAATCTGTTAGATACCAATCTGTTATGTTCATGTATATATTCAGAATATCTTGTAACTAGTAAAGTGTGGAATGGAATTATGAAAAGTCTTTCTTTCTTCATGGTATTAGAGCATTGACGCTCTTGCGAGCAATATATGATCCATCAATTAATGGAGAACAATTCTTCTGCTTCCCTTCCTTCCAATCTCACTTTACTTCTTTCAAATTTCAATTCATGGGTGACCATCAAGCTGGATTCAACCAACTACTTGATATGGAAGAATCAAATGCACAATGTGCTTCGAGCCACAGGTCTTCTTGATTATGTAACTGGATCATATCCCTGTCCTTCTTCAAATATTCTTGATTCTGATGGAAAATCAATCTGTAATCCTTCATATTAGCAATGGCAGACAGTTGATGCACACCTTCTCAGTTGTCTCACTGCAACTTTGTCATCCTCAATCTATTCCTCTGTTCTACATCTTCAACATGCTGAAGAAGTTTGGCATGCTCTGGAAAAGCGCTTTACTTCAGTTTCCAGATCACACATCCACCAGTTGAAAAACAAACTTCAAAATCTCAGTAAGAAATCTTCTTTAATCGAAGATTACCTTTCTCAAATCAAGATCATATCTGATCAGTTAGCCTTGGCCTCTGCTCCAGTCGATGATGAAGACCTTGTTCTTCTGACATTGAATGGCTTACCAGAAGAGTATGACTCGTTCAAAACTTCTATTCGAACTCGGTCAGCAGCTGATGGAAAATCATGTTCTCTGTTATGTTCGGAATCGATTCATATTGAAAATAAACTCAAAAATTCCTCTGGTCATGATCTCCGTGTGGCCTACAATGCATCAACAACAGGATCTTCATTCTCATCATCTGCTTCATATCCTAGTCTTGAATCTCATTCTAATTTTGGAACATCTCGAGGTTTTTCTTCTAGTTTGAGAGGAAGATCTCAATACCGAGGTATTAGAGGAGGACGATTTACCAATTACAGAGGAGGTCGTTCTCAATATAGAGGTAACAGAGGAGGCAGAAGCAGATATTCTTTTTATGATTCCTCTGGTTCTGGCTGTCAAATATGTGGCAAGCTATCACATATGGCTTTTGATTGCTGGTTTCGAATGGATCCTACTTTTCAACCTAATTCATCTCCGCATCATCAGTCCTTCCAAGCTTCACCTCGAGCCTATAATGCCTCTGTTTTTCCTCCCACTTTATCAGATTCTCCTGCTACTCCATGGTATCTTGACTCTGCAACAACAAATCATTTGACTAATGATGTGTCTAATCTTCATCTCTATCAGGATTATCAAGGTCCTGACCAAGTTCTAGTTGGTGATGGTTCCTCCTTACCTATCCAACACATTGGGACTGGTCTTCCACCTACTCCTCACTATGGTTTTCATCTTACTAATCTTCTTCATGTTCCTTCCATTTCTACTAATTTACTTTCTGTACATCAGCTAACAAAGGATCATAACTGTGTTGTTATCTTTGATGCTGACACATTTGTGATTCAGGACAAGCACACGCACCAGATCCTACATAAAGGCACTCATGTCAATGGTCTCTACCAATTTTCCCCGTCATCTTCTCTGTTGTCCTTTACTCCTGTTGCACAGGCTCATCAATCTACTACATCTCCAGTGTCTGATCTGCTTTGGCACCAAAGGCTCGGCCATCCTTCCTCACAGAAGTTGCAACATTTAGCTATACACTTACCAAATAAAATTTCTATAAATAATGTGCTGTCTTGTACTGATTGTCAGGTGTCTAAAATGCATAGATTACCTTACAAACTATCCAGTACTTCAGTTGATTGTCCTTTTTCCTTAATCCATAGTGATGTTTGGGGTCCCTTTCACTCTGCAAATACTTCTTACAAATTTTATGTGTTGTTTGTAGATGATTTCAGTAGGTTTACCTGGATTTATCCTCTGAACTACAAGAGTGAAGTCTTTGATAAATTTTTAGCTTTCAAAGCCTATGCTGAAAATCAGTTTAATACTACTCTCAAAGTTTTTTGAATTGATTGTGGCACTGAATTTGTTAATCACAAGTTTGATTCATTTTTGCAAACTCAAGGCATTATTCATCAAACTAGTTGTCCATATACTCAAGCCCAAAATGGCGTTTCTGAAAGAAAACACAGGCACATTATTGAGACAGCTATTACTTTACTCCATCATTCTTCTGTTCCTTTACTTTATTGGTTTGATGCCATCACTGTCGCTGTCTTTCTTATTAATCGCATGCCTAGTAGTGTTCTTGATAACAAATCTCCTTATGAAGTTTTGTTTCATTCCATTCCTGATTTCTCATTTTTCAGAGTGTTTGGCTGTCAATGTTTTCCGTGGCTCAAACCATACACTTCTCATAAACTTCAACCAAAATCATGGCTTGTGTTTTCTTGGGATATCATCCTACTATGAAAGGTTATCATTTGTCTTGATCCTCTCACTGGAAAAATCTATGTTTCTCGTCATGTGCTCTTTAATGAACATTGTTTTCCTTTTTCTTCTAATTTTTCTGCTGCTCCATCTTCTTCTTCTCCGGTTACTCAACTTACTTCTTTTTTCTGGGGTTCTTCTACTGTCCCTCCTTCAGCTCCTACCTCCGTTCAGTCTTCTCAGATTTTATCTCAGCCCTCATCTGTCGCACAGTCTTCTTCTTCCTCATTGCCATCTTCTTCTTCTCAGTCATCTTCTTCCTCTTCTGAAAATCTGTGTTCTCCCCTTACCTCTCCTGCTATTCCTATTACATCACTCACTGTTGATTTACCTCTGCCTCCTCCTTCTGGTTCTAGACATCCCATGATTACCAGATCTAAATCTCGACATCCTCTTTGTCTCACTGCCAGTTCTTCTCTTCTTCAAACTGAACATGATGCATCCTTTGAGGCTCTTCTTGATCCATTGTTTGGGTTGCTGCCATGGAAGCAGAATTTAAAGCCCTTCAACATCAAAACACTTGGGAGTTGGTTACACTTCCCCCTAATAAGGTGGCTATCGGTGCAAGTGGGTATTTAAGATAAACGGAATTCGATGGCACTATTGCTCGGTATAAAGCACGCTTAGTTGCTAAAGGATATTTGCAACAAGAAGGGGTTGATTTTCATGAAACTTTTTCGCCGCCAAACAACCTACTATTAAGTATTCTTTTGTGTTTGGCTCTTCATTTTGCTTGGCCTATCAAGCAATTGGACATATCAAATGCATTCCTTCATGGCACTTTAGAAGAAGAGGTTTATATGATGCAGCCTCCTGGTTTTATTCAGAATTCTACTCAAGTGTGTAAACTCAAAAAGGCTCTCTATGGCCTTAAACAAGCTCCTCGAGCGTGGTACTCTACTTTCTCCTCTTTCTTGGTGGTTCAAGGTTTTCATACTTGCCATTCTGATCCTTCTCTCTTTGTCAAGAAAACTCCTACTAGCCTTACTCTTCTTTTGGTATATGTTGATGTTATTTTAGTGACTGGCAGTGATCCTACTCTTATTACTCATTTGCTTACTCAAATGCATCATTCTTTTTCTATGAAAGATCTTGGGTCTGTGTCTTATTTCTTGGGTATTTCTATTCATGCTCAAGATAGTGGTTATTTTTTGTCACAAGAAAAGTATGCTGCTGATCTGTTAGTTAAAGCTGGTCTCATTGACTGTAAACCCTGTTCTACTCCTTTGGCTGTCAAACCTGCTACTTCACCTACAGATTCCCTTCCTTTTTCTCAGCCTTCTTTCTACAGAACTCTTGTCGGTGGTCTCCAATACCTTACCATTACTCGTCCCGATTTGGCTTTAGCTGTTAATATGGCCTGTCAACATATGCACTCTCCTACTAATGCTCATTTTTCAGGATGTCAAACGATTGCTTCGATATGTCAAAGGAACTATTTCTCACGGCCTGCACTTTTCCTCTGGTCCTTTTACCCTTCATGCTTTTTCTGATTCAAATTGGGCCGGTGATTCTGTGGATTGAAGATCCACTTCTGGGTACTGTGTCTATCTTGGTCCCAATTTAATCTCCTGGTCTGCCAAGAAACATCCCACTGTTTCCTGGTCCTCAACCGGTGAATCTGTGTCCTTAGCCCTTGCGTCTGCTGAGCTCACTTGGTTACAGCAGCTGTTACAAGATATGTGTCTTCCTCCTGTTTCAGTTCCTGTTTTGTGGTGTGACAACCTCTCTGCTATGGCCCTTGCATTTAACCCTGTCTTCCATTCTCGCTCCAAACATATCGAAATAGATTGTCATTTTGTCCGTGAAAAGGTGGTGGCTAAACAGATTGATCTTCGCTATGTCCCTTCTGCTGATCAAATTGCAGATGTGTTTACCAAGCCTCTCTCAGCTTCTCGTTTTCCATATCTCAAAGACAAGCTCTTGGTTCTTCCTTGCCCCAATCGCTTGAGGGGGCCTGATAATATACCAGTGTAGGAATATACCAGTGCAGGTGCAGATGCAGCCTCCAACTGTGCAGGTGCAGCCTCCAACTGACTCACGGGCATGTAGCACCACTTCTGTTAGTTAGTTCTGTTTCTGTTAGTTTGTTATTTCTGTTTCAGTTAGTTACAAACAGATACCAATCTGTTAGATACCAATCTGTTATGTTCATGTATATATTCAGAATATCTTGTAACTAGTAAAGTGTGGAATGGAATTATGAAAAGTCTTTCTTTCTTTATGGAGGATGATGATGGCGGCAGGAGCAAGGTGGTAGGTGAGTTCGCAAGGGGCAACAGCAGAGTGGAAGCAGGGGCTGATGGTGGTGAGTCAGTAGAGATAGGGGTTGATGATGGTGAGTCAGCAGAGGTGTAGGCTTTGGGTGTGCAACAGGCGTGGGTTTTGGCTTTGGTGGCGTGCATGGATCTTGGCAGTGCAGCAGCATGGGAGTGCAGCAATATTGGGAGTTGGTTTGTTTACTTTGGCTGTTTTGAAGTTGGTGTTTGGGTTCAGTTTGTGTGGGTTAATGTTGTGGGAAATCTTCTATTTTGTTTTATAGTTAAGTTTTTCTTAACTTTTTTGTTTAAAAAAAAAAAAAAAATTCGTGAGGCCAAGGGGTTGGTTGTATGGATGTGAGTAACAGTAGTAGTGGTTTTTGGACTTTCCGAATCTCTCTCGATGCATTTCATCTACTTGTACCTTTAATTTCATGCTGTTAATGAAAATTTTCTTTGCCGATCAAAAAAAAAAAAAAAAACCTTTGGGAGAGGAATATAATTTTTAAATACAAGGTGGATCTGTATTAAACAGAAACCTCAAGGGTGTTAGTGTAATTTACCCAATAATATAACTTTTCATCTATGTATTGATTTTTAATAAAATTAGTATTTTTAAAATTCTCTTGTCAAGACCTATTAAAAAAAAAAAAATCCATATTGGTTATGAAATTCTTTAAAAAAAAAAAAAAAAAAAAAATTGAGACAAAATTACTCATTTTTATTCGCTATAATAAAATGACTGATTTTTAGATTTGCATTGCACATCATTCTTTGATTTTTAACTAATTTTGAAAATAAAAATGACTTGAAAATGATTTCAATATTTCAAAAGATTTGCAAGATTTAGTCGAACAAACAGAAAGAGAAAAGTGCTCAACCAATAATGGAAGGAATTTTGTTAATCATTTTAGGTAATTAGAAAAATCCTAGGAAAGTTCAAATTTTGTTCTGGTTTGCCTTATGAGGAAAGCACATAATTGATTAACCTTTTAAAACAATATAAAGATGTTATTGCTTGGTTTTATGAAGACATATTTAGAATTGATTCGGGTATTGTCAAACATTGTATTCTTTTATACTCTGATGCCAAACTTGTCAAACAGAAATTAAGAAGGGTTTGATGGCTTTTGAAAATCAAAGTAGAAATCACTAGCCAAATCGATGTTGGCTTTTTAACGGTAATAAAATATCCACAATGGGTAGCTAATGTACGTGGTGCCTGTCCCTAAGAAAGATGGTAGAATTAGGATTTGTGTTGACTTTAGAGAGCAAGACCCTTGTTATATGTACACCATTAGGGCATTCTATCTTGAATTCACATGCTTTATATTCATGTCATATAGTAATAGAGAATATAAGATACTTGTGTAATCTCTTGAGACTTGTTTATTTCTTCTCTTCATCTTGATAAGTTTTCCTTTAATTCTTAACTATTCCCTATAATCAATATCAAAACTACTATTCCATGTGAGTTCGGATTCTTTAAAATATTGGGGTGTTACACCTCTATAGCAAAGCCACTAAAATATAATTAATATTATGTATATATGATCTAAATATGAAACTAATTGGTTAATGGGTGACTTTATATTTTCTCAATTGCAATTAAAACAAATCACCACCAATATTTGGTAGATTTAGCTGTTAGATCTTATAAATTTGACCACTAACTCATCTAAAAGAATAAGTTGTTAGAGAAAATGATAGTGGGCAACAATAACAACGACAGTGGGTGCCGGGTTGTGTATTTGTGTCGCAAACTCTCTTTTCATAAATAGGCCAAACACACGCAATTATTCTATTTATCAAGTCAGCGGTGAGATTTGAACAAATTATATATTATTGCTGTATTAGATGAGTTGGTTAGTGGTCAATAATTTTTCATGCTATCAAAGTAGACATTAGGTCTTGGTAGATCTTGGTATCTAATAAATTATTTACTCCTAACTTGTTTAAAACTTAAACCGTTAAAAAGATGTATAACTTTCTTATTTATATGCTCCGCAAGATCCAAAAGTATATCAGTTATCCATAAAGCTAGTAACAGTTATGTGCTCTCCAATAATGAACCAAACACAAATTGAACCAATGCAAAGATGGAGCAACATTTATTGGTGTACTATAACACATACATGTTTGTATATGTGTATATATAATGTAAAGTGGAAGGCACATAGTTACCACCTCTTTCACTATAGAACTTTGAGATAATTAAAAGTAAACTTTTCTTAGTGGCTTGAATGATTAACCAATGAATGTTTCTTTAACATACAACATTACACAATTTTCACCAATTAACAAAGGAAAGGTGATTTCCTTAAACATGATTTTAATGGAATCTTTGTCATATGCTAATAATACTTTGGTTGAGCTTTTAAACATATATATTACCCATAAATAAGACCCTCAATTAATGTTCTTCTTTGGCCCTTCATTGAACAACAAAATGAGGATGACAAGTTAAGCAACCTTGCTTGGGTGGAATTGCATTGGTTTGTCACTTGTAGTTGTGGGTTGCTACAACTCTCATGTCATGGGTATGTCTCTAGCAATGATTGAATTAGGATGTGAAGGGGCTAAATATGAAGCAGGTCGGATCCAAGTCTTTGGTCGACCCAATCCATTAAGCCCAAATTCAAGTGGGTTAGACGAATACATAGGCCAGCCAACCGAGCCCATCTCTATGATAAATAGTCCACCTAGGTCCTCAAGCACTTGGGCCCAATTTACAGTAGAAAGGCCAGTCCAGTTGCGATGTTGGGCTAGGCTGAATTGTAGAGCTTAGTCTATGGACCGAACTAATCGGCCGAATCCATCTTCAGAACCAAAGTGGGCCTAGCCCATATGAAGATGTTTAAACGGGCCAGACCATCTTTATAAGTAGTCTTACAAAAAGTCGAGTTGAGGCACAACAACATCGAGCTGAAGTATCCTCTCAGGAAAACGTGGAAGCTATGAACACATGCACATGAAGGCTGTTAGCTGGTCCTTTCCTCCTAGAATCACGGAAATGGTTAGCATGTGGAATGTGATCTGTTATAAGCATGATTACAAAGAGCACATGCCTCCACGGTCAACTACCTTGAGGTCCTCCACCTTGAGTAATGCTAAAGAAGCTTTGAAGCACCAAAGTTCCATAAAACCATCTTGGGCAAAAAGTAAGGTGTTTTATTTAAACTTCACTCACTTCACATTGAAGGTAGCTAAGTTGAGCTAAACTATATTCACTTATGCACAACCTAATTCGTTCTACACTTACCTCTCTCTGCACCTAGAGAGAGTCTTTCATCTTCTCCGATCACTTACGCCCACACCAAGGGGTTATCCGACTATCCCTGGTCGGGCAACTCTAATGGTGGTCTCTATTGTAGAGTCTCAATTCCTAGTTAGTTCAATCAGGTGCGGGGCTCCGGTCCACAATCATCTAATGTGGTATTTGATACACATGTGATGAATCTTTGGAGGTTGAATGTCGCTAAAGAAAATTGTTGATTATTTAAATTCAACTTTTTTACTACCTAATCACAATGAACGAATAACATTCTAGATTGATTTGAAAATTTCTATTGATGTGCTTTCTACCAAATGTTGTCAAAAGCATAAATCTTATATTTAATTATTGGAGGGGTTCATAGCATCTAGATTGCAGAATTGGATAAAAGATCATAAAATCCTATTTTAAATAATAATAATAAAAAAACATATCTTAACCTTAGTGACAATGCAACTCTTAGCTTGTGTTCCATTATCCACTTTGGAAGCTTTCACATTTGATTGATGAATTAGGTTGGATGAGATAATGAGTATGGTAGGATTGAATGATGAGATTAGTAATGTCGTGGTATTAAGTAAGAGATATAAGATAAAATGTGTTTGTTTGTGTAGTAGTGTGGTGGTATTAATTAATTATGATTAAACTTATGAAATTCGACAGTTACCCCTCTTCTATTATTGTAGTCATATAGGATAAGGGGTAAAATAGTCTTTTACCTATCCCACGGGAGTGCATCTCAATTCCATGTGTTTCTAATTTTTCCTAACCAAATTGACATTAGTGGAGCCCATCTCACTCATATTCTAATCCCTCTCCCCAAACCTCCAATCAAACATGAAGGGTGTGTTTGGTAACGTTTACGTTTTTAGTTTATATTTACAAAAATTTTATAAACTGGTTTTTGTTTATTTTTAGAAAAACATAAACTACAAACGCGTTTGGTAATTGACAAAATGTTTAAAAATTTTAAAAATATAAAAATAGTGAGAAATGGCAAGTTGTGGCAAGTGGCGTGGAAGACGGTGGTGGAAAGTGGTAACGATGGGTGGTGGGTAATTGGTGGTGGTGATGGGTGGTGGTGGGTGGTAGTGGTGGTGGTGGTGGGTGGTGGTAGGTGGTAGCGAGTGGGTGGTGGTGGTGGCGGGTGGTGGGTGGTGGAGACAAGTGGGTGGCGGATGGCGGGTGATGGTTGGGGGTGGCGGGTGGGGGGTGGGTGGTGAGGGTAGGTGAGTGGGTGGGTGACAGTGGCGGGTGGTGGCGAATGGGTGATGGGTGGTGATGGTGGACAGGTAGGTGATGGTGGCAGGTGGTGGGTGGTGGCAGTGGGTGGTGGTAGTGGTGGCAATGGTGGTGGCAAGTGGGTGGCGGATAGCGTGTGGTGGTGGCGGGTAAGTGTGGTGGTGGTGGTGGGTGGTGAGTGGTGGTGGTGGTGGCAGGTGGTGGGTGTGATGTGACAGGTGATAGGTGGTAGCGAGTGGGTAGTGGTAGTGGCGGTGGATGGCGGATGGCCAGTGGTGGTGGGTGGTGGCGGGTGGGTGGTGGGTGGTGATGGTGGGTAGGTGGTGTGGTGTGGTGGTGTGAGTGGGTGGTGGTGGCGGGTGGTGGGTGGTGGTCGGGTGGGTGGCGGATGGCGTGTGGTGATGGGTGGTGGCGGATGGGTGGTGGTGGTGGGTGTGGCGGGTGGTGGTGATGGGTGGGTGGGTGACTGTGGCCAGGTGGTGGGTGGTGGTGGTAGGTAGGTGGCGGATGGTGGGTGGTGGTTGGTGGTGGCGAGTGCTGATGGTGGATGGGTGGGTGGGTGACGGTGGCAGATGGTGGGTGGTGGTGAGGCGGTGGTGGGGGTGGTGGTGGGGGGTGGTGGTGGGTGGGGGGGGGTGGTGGGTGGGTGGCAGGTGGGTGGTGGTGGTGGTGGGTGGTAGTGGTGGGTGGATGGGTGGTGGCAAATGGTGGATGGTGGTGGCAGGTGGGTGGTGAGTGGTGGTGGCAAGTAGGTGACGGGTGGTGTTGGTGGGCGATGGATAGTAGTGGCGGGTGGTAGATGGTGGCGGGTGGATGGCAGGTGAGTGGTGGTGGTGGTGGCTAGGGGTGGGTGGTAGTGGCGAGTGGGTGGCTGGTGGGTGGTGGATGGTGGGTGGTGGTGGCGAGTAGTGGCGGCCAGGTGGTGGTGGTGGTGGCGGTGGTGGTGGGGGGTGGATGGTGGGTGGCGATGGCGGAAGACGGTGGTGGAAAATGGTGGCGGGTGGTGGCTAGTGTTGGGTGGTAAAAAAAAAAAAAAACTCAAAACTCAAAACGAAAATATATTTTTTGGTCAAATTTATAAACTGAAACCACTGATTTATAAATCAAAAATTTTACCAAACAAGTTTTTATTTGAGTTTTTAAAATTTTTGTACATATAAACAGAAAACTGAAAATATAAGTGTTACCAAATGGCACCGAAGAAATTTGGCTTATTTTGGAAACAAGGTTAAAAGTCAGTTTTTTTGGCTGTTTTGAGTCATATTATATGTCTACTTTTTTACACTTTTTTTTTTTTTTCAAAAAAAAAAAAAAAAAAAAAAAAAAAAGTCAAAAAACTAACTTTTGCGTGGACAAAATTTGGTTCAACAAATGAATTGGTACGCATTGTAACATACAAAGGCTATAAGAACCAAGTTTTTTTGTCTTCAAAAATAAAAATTTTATTGTTAAAAATATCATGAGACAAGGTCATCATTAAAAGATTGTGTTGACAAGTCAAAAATAGATTTTTAGTGACAAATGTCGCTATTAAATGTACTTTTAGAGACAAAATAATTTTATGCAAAAAGAATTTACTTTTTGAGACGGAAATTTTGGTCACCAAAATGATAGTAAATTGTTACTAAATGCTCAATTTTGTTATTAAAAATATAACAATAATACTTTTGACAATTAAAATATTTCATCTTTAAAAAATAATTTCTTCCCTAATTTTTTTTATCTCTAAAATCTTAATTTATTGCTGTGTACATTGTTATTATTATTATTATTTATTTATTTATTTTGTTATGATTTAAATAAATATTTGATTAGGATATTTGATTGTTTAGATTTAATTTCCTACTTTGATTAGGATTATTGGCCTGTAACTATTGAGTTTTGCTTTATATTATTTGGATTTATTTATAATAATATTGTATAATAATACTGCAAGAATTAGGTTTTATCCACTTTACGCATGCTTTTTTTCTATAAAGATTAGAGTTTTATTTTGGAAAGTTTTGCTTTTATTTTTAAGGTAATATTACATAATTTTCATTAAGAGAATATGGATGCAGTGTCAATAGTTATGTAATTTGTTAAATGCATCTCAAAAGAAGAGCATAACTGTCTCTTTGTCAACATTTGCATTAGGGGTATGAAAAATTGATGGAACAGAGCTGATCAATTGAAATACATCGAAGTTTTAATTTAACATATGGTCTATTTCGATTTTGAAAATTGTTATACGGATTTAAATTGAATTGATCGAGTATTATATTTAAATATTTTTATATTTTAATTTTTTGAACATAATATAATAAGTGACTAATACAATATATTTTCTAATGAAAATTAGGGAGAAAAATATTTATAGAGCAATTTTCTTACATTTTCTTCATTTATTTTAATGTGAAATATTACAAGCTTTATAAAACCATTTAAAACATCATACAAATTCCTCTTCTACATCAAACTGTTAAAACTATTTAAATTTCATACGAATTCCTCTTCTACATCAAACTAACAAAACAGATAAATTGAACCGTAATATACGGCCTGTAGCGGTTCTTCAACTATCAAAATCGAAAGGATCGGTTAGGTGCTAAATTCACCCTCAACATTGACCAAATTGAACTATTTACACCCCCAATTTGCATGAATGATTTAAATGCTTGTATATGCTTCGTCAAATAGAGAATACGAATTAACTTGTAAAGAAATAAAACAAAATCATAACTAAAATAAAAACAATAAAAGCACATTAATCTTTTAAAAAATGAAGAAAATAAAACATAAAGCTCATTTTTTTTTTACTTACAAATATCAAATTAGCTGATCCCAAATGTTGAAAATTTTTAATTTCGCACAACTTGCTCTCAATGAATTCGTAATCACTTAAAGAAACAAAAACAAAAACAAAACTTGAAGTATCAACTTCCTTATAAATTTTAATAACTTTCATTTATATAATTCACTCTAATTCAGTTTCTTCCTTCTGCCATTCAGAATGTCTTTCCCAAATTATTAACTTATTGAGGCCAGTGGTGGTGGCGGACTTCGTCCCCCTTTTGAATCTCACAATTGTTGTGGTGAGCCCTGTCGCTGCTGCTACAGACAGGGACGGACCCAGAATTCGATCATTGGGGGGGCCAAAAATAAACATAGAAAGATAAGTGAGGTTAGATTTAAAGTAATGGATTTTCATGCAATAAACAACTGTGATTTTTCATGCTATTAATTGAAAATGGATAAACTCTTATTTTTATTAAATATTTGATGTCACATTAATATTATGTTATAGTATCACTAATCAATAAGAGTTTTTATATTGTAGTAGTGATAAATAATGATGGGGCTAATGAGATACAAAAATGGTGAACTTAATTTCAGTTATAAAGTGAATAATATAATTAAAAATATATTTTAGAACATAATATGTTAGGAAGTTATCATGGTGTGCACTCTTTAAAAGGTGCATTATAACCATAATAAATTGTAATATCTTTCGCCAAAATAGTTTGTAACATTTTGTATCACAAATAATTTGTAAGATTTACACTACACCGTTCATAACGTAACTACAATAATTCATAACTTTTACTTTCACTTTAGAGATGCACACCATAAATTAACTATTTATAACATTTACTACACATAACACTACAAATATTCTAAACTTTCATGAAAAAAAAAATCATATATTTCTTATAATAACATTTTTTTATGTATTATACTATCATTGTATTATAAAAAACTATTAAAAAAAATAGTTAAAATTATAAGACAAAAGGAGACCAATAGAAAAAATTGGTGTGTTGAACCTATATATAGCAAAGCATCTTGGGCAAAGCAGGGGGGCCAGGGCCCCTGTAGGTCTCCATGTGGTTCCGTCCCTGGCTACAGATCATCAATCGGATGGGTTGGGTTTACCCAACTCGCAATTATTGTGTACATGTCCCATATATTAATAGGTTTTTCGGAATTTGACTAGTCAACGGGTTGATTTGGGCCGGGTTTATTTAAAAATTGTAAAACTACATCCCACCCTGTAAGCCCAAATTTTTCGGGCCAAAATCAAATAGAATCGAATTACACATTTTTTATTACACTTATATTATTAAGTTCTATACATATATTTTTTCTTTTGTAATAATTCATGTGATCAAATCAATTAATAATACTATTAAAACAATCAAATTAAAGTATAAATTTATTAAATTAACAAATTATGACAATGTTATATATAAAAAGTTGAGAGTTAGGAAAGTATCATTGGTCACTATCAAATTCAATTTTAACAAATTGTGCTTTGTGTCTTTTTTTAAAGTACAATTTACAAGGATAAGATGGGTTGTGAAATATATATATTTTTAAAATAAAACAATATTGATTTTAATGGATTAAAATTGAATTTAACAGTGTTATTTTTTGTGTGGATAATATTAACTTTTTTTGGACAGGATAGTTTAAGTCAGGCTAATAGGATGGTCGGGTTAGATTTACCTATGCAGACTTGTATGGGCCGACTTCATGGGTGGGCTTGGGTGTCAAAGCTTTGTCCAAAATCCTAAATCATCTTCTATGGGTGGGACGGGCTGGCCAATCAAGCGGGCTGGGATGAGCCATGGGATGGGTTGAACGTGTTGAGTAATATCGAATTTTTTATCCGCAAGCCATTTGACAACTCCTAGCTGCTGCGGTGATGATGCTAGCAATGGTCACGACTACGTGACTGACAATGGTATGTTGTAGATAATCAAGTTGACGTTGTTTCTAGTCATGACACTTTTAAACAACATAAATAGCTTCAAATAAGCATATAATATAAAGAGATAAAGAAAATAATATTTGGAGAATGAGTAAGAAAATGAGGGTTGAAGTCACAACTTCCATGTTTGGTCAAATGAGTGAAAAAAAAATATAAAACAAAAAGAAAGGGTTATTCTTGGCTTGACCGCTAGAAACTCGCATAAGTGAGTAGAAAACACAATGGCGAAAGGAGAATGAATAGGCTATAATATATATGTGATAGAGGGAGAGAAAAATAGGAATAAATCCTGTGATTTAGGTACAGATGCTTTGGATGGATTTAGATTTTAATATGTGTGATAGGGGGAGAAAGAAAAATTAAGTGTAAATCCTATGATTTATTCCAAATAAATATTTAGATCTAGGTGTTTTTGATAGATTTAGATTATCTTATATTTATTTAAAATAAAGATTTAGATACATATAGACTAAAAAATTATATCCTTATTTAAATTTTATTATTTTTTTAATTTTTAATACTTGTTTTGTAATTTATGCAAAACAAGTATTTAGATACATATGCTTTTGATAGATATAAAAATCATATTCTTGTCTAAATTTCATTAACTATTTCTATTATTTTTATTTTTTATTTGACTTTCTATTATAATAAAAAAAAAATTAGAAATTAGGAAAATAAAGTAAGGGAGACTTCATGTGCTGCCACGTAAGAGAGAGAACATCAATTTTAACTCGGATATTAGTATTGAGATTTTGGAGAGTTTAGAAAGCCCGCTACATTTTCTTACATATATATATATATATATATATTTATCTATATTATAGATAGATAGACAGATAAGCTCACTTTCAAATAAAAATGCCTGGTCCAAGTCGGGTCTATAGATTTTGTGAAAAGACCATTTTGTCATTGCTTGTCGAAAATTGTGATGGTCTGGGTTAAGACCCGACCCTTCTTGTTCATTTGTTTTGGGTTAACACCTGTTGTGGGTTGTTTTCTTGGTGTTGGGTCTCTTTTGTTGTCAGGAACCTTAGCGTAAGACCTTGAAACCTATGAGTAGTCTGCCAGTTTGGATGGTTGTGGCTGGGACAATCCTGGTCGCACCTGCGATGTGTTTTGTTGAGGCTCGCACCTGCAATGGGCTACAATCAGGCCGCAACCAAAATGCATCTTCCGGTCTGTGTATGGGAAGGAAAGTGCATGGCCCGTGAGGGGCCGCGAGGTAGGGTGCAATATGTAGGTCGCGCCCGTGAGAGGGTTAGTCATGCCCGCGATCTTGAGTTTGCGGCCGCGCAGAACCTATTCTATAAATATCCGTGAAAAGCATAAAATATCTTTTTGAGCTCATCTTCTCTCTCTCTCTCTCTCTCTCTCTCTCTCTCTCTCTCTTGTTTTGCCATTTCTGAGTTCCTTAACCATAAAACTTTGGTATTTATCTACTTCTACCCATTTCTCACCCCTAGTCCTTAAGACTTTAGGGTAGAGAGTGTTGAGGGCTTTGTTTTGATCTAGAAAGTTTGTATTTTCATCGTCGTCGGATTTTGAGCTTTTGGGGCTTTCTCTTCTTCTAGCTTGAGGTAGGGATTTTTTTAATGATGTGTATGTTATTTAGCTTTATTATATGCTATCTTTGTTAGTTATGAGTTTTGAAAAGCTAGTTTTTTGGGTTCTAAATGTATTAATTGCAATAATTGTTGTGTAGGGAGGTTTTGGACCAAAAAAAAAATTATAAAGGAATCCCTAAAAGTTTATCAAAACCTAGGGCATTGGATGTTTTATTGGAAAAAGGAATGAATTGTAAGTATCGTGAGATTTTGATGAAAGGAGGTTTGATTGCAAAATGTTTTGAACTATTGGAAATTATCGAATATTGGTTACTCCTTTTGAAATAATATTTTTGTTGGAAAACTATATGAACGGTTTTGGAAACCAAATATTTTCTGTTGATATTCACAGACTCGTAAGCAGTGTAAATGTTGTTTTCGGGAATCATGGAGATTTTGTGTAAATCATTGGGATTTCGACTTTGATATCATTTTAAATATTATTATTATTGTTGTTGTTGCTATCTTTCAATAATTGCATTAGAGATAACTATTTTGGCTATCGGTGAAAGATAACATTGCTGTGTGTTAGAAACTGCATGTGGATTAGAAAAAGGAATTGCTTACAAATCATACACTGCATTGTACATATCATGGATTTGTAAACCGGAGATTTATGTTTTGAAACCTTTTGTTTGGCAACACATGTATTGTGTCTTTGGAAAGGGTAAATGAAATGGTGAAATTGTAAGGGGGTGTGGTAATTAAGTTGGCTTGTGTATTCATGGTGTAAGATCAGAAACCCGTGCAGTAGGTACCGATTCCATAATCCCGGTAAAATGGCATAGTTAGCTTGTATAGCTTACTATTTTTGAACGCTAGCCCTAGAGATTTACCCATTGTATTTACCACCGTGTTGTTTTTTTTAAAGGAAGTGTTGGATTTTTTGAAACTCTTGCATAGCATTATTTCAAACGAGAAAATGCATGTTTTATCATGGCATTGCATATGCATTTACCTTATGGCATTGTTAAGTGTTATACATGTCTTTAAGATTATCTATATTCGGCTTTATGCTCACTTTACATGTAAACCATTTTTAGGTGGATTGGTGTGCCTCTGCCAAGATAAGGGTTTCGGAGGATCATGCTTGAGGCTCAACTAGTTGTTGTTTTGTTTTATGTTAAGCTAATGGCTTCTTTGTATTGAGTTTCAACTCTTTGAATATAACCGGACTAAGTGTTGGAAATTTGTAGCTTCCAAGGCATTTGCTTGCAAAGATTCAAGTATTATTCTTTTGATCACGTGTTAAGGTTAATATCATTGTATTAATGTATATATCATGCATGTTATAGATTCTTGGATAGATTCAAGGGACTCTGATGTTATAATATCATATGCTTATATAGAATGGTGGTTTTCCAATGTCTTATGAATTATTATTATGGATTTAAATGTCTATTTATTTTGGGGCATTACAATACTTGGTATCAGAGCGTATTGGATTTGAATACTTTAGGTACGTGGGAAGTGGTTCTTACCCCATTGGGTTTGTCTGGCTTGATAGAGATGTTATATGCTTGGTATGCTAAATGATAACAAGTTTATATGACTAAGTGGGTATGGAATTGGATCCTTAAGATATTCTTTGTATCTATTAAACACTTGGAGGTCTTATTAGAAGGGGTTTTGTGGAACAAATTCTATCTTACAAGTATAATTCATATGTGATTATGTGACTAAGTGCTTAGATGGAGTAAATTTTTGTGGTGTCAGTGTTGTGGAGCATATGAGATTTTGTTGGGAGCACTACTTGATGTGTGCTAAACTTGTTATGTTTGTTCTTGATTAGGATGTCTAGGTGAGGAAGTAACGATCTTCCTCCTTTCACACGGGAAGAATTGAGGAAACAATTTGTGGAATTGCGCCAAGGTATTACACCTTTGGCATAATTTGAGGTGTGGTTTTCTAACCTGACAAGGTTCGTTTCTGAGTTGGTGGAAACTAAGGAGTTTTGTTGTTCAAAGTTTGAGAGGAGGTTATGCGATGATATCCAAGGAAGGATTGATGGGTCCTAGCATAGAAGTTATAGTGTGCTTGTTGGAGCTATGGCTCATGTGGAGGCTGGGGTCTTGGTTATGGACCGGAGTGAGAAGGAGGCCATTTTGGCAACTCCTACAGTTCGGGGTCATGGTAGACCTTTTAAGAATCAGAGAAAGGGGGCAAAGTTACTAACTCAACGAATAATTGCACCACTAGAAACATCTTGTCAACTGGGGCTTGGGGCGACTGAGTGCTCCCAGGGGGTGTACTCACCAGAACCTTTACCTGCTTGGACTTCGAACCAGTCACACAATAGAGGATTGCCTACTTGTTCCAGGTGTGGCCTGACGGACCATATTAGACATCGTTGCATCTAGTATGGAACTCCTTATCCATCCGGGCAGGGGCAATACCATTACTAGAACGAAATAGGCCAGACTTTAAGGGCCTCTGGAGGGTTGAATTTTCAGTCTAAGAGTGAATGGGTTTGTTTCAGGTATGGCCAGCTAGGATACATTAGTTGTCTTTGTCCTTGGCGTAGAAGTTCTTAGGGTGCTTTGGGATTTGAGAATAGTTAGTTTCAATAGTCTAAAGGGGGATGGAGGTTGTAGTAGTGACCGGTGGTCTAGTTTTGATTTGGTTATTCTGTTTTTGTACCCAAGGTGTAGTCATTTTGTAAACATTGTGTTGTTTTCGTAACTGGTGTTGTAGGAAATTGAAACATCATAACTACTTGTTTATGTATATATATGTTTGTTTCCATGAAATGGGGCATGTAATGACTTTTAATTTTTTCTTTAATGTGATAAGTTGTTGTGGAATTAGGAAAAGAAAATTTGTAATATTAATGTGTATGTACTAGTGTGTTTTAGCTTAGAAATGTGAGGGCTGGTGAGCCTTATTTTGAATTGGAATTGTTTGTTGTGTTTAGTAATTTGCATTTGGTTGTAATTGATCTTAGAATGATTAGACGGTGGAGTTGGTTGTGGGGTATAGGTACTTTGCGGGTTGTTATGACTAGTGGGAATATTGTGAGGGTGGAGTTATACTGGTTAGTATGCATTGTTTGATTAGTATTACCTATTAGGATTTTATGTTAGTGGTGAAAGTTTTGGTTCATTGTCGCAAAGGCTCCTTAAGGGAGTGCAAGGGTTGTATCTTGGAGGGATGTGAGTAGTGTTCTGGTTCTTGTCGTGTGCATTTGGATTAGTGGTGGTGGTGAGTCTATCATGGACCTTACAGTGTTCGGTATGGAATGTGGAGTGTGTTTTGTACTTAGTTGCGAATGTATGACGTGTTGTTTATGCGAGTGGGAGTCGTGGGTTTTGGTCTCGAGAAGTTCATTTCGGACTCAAGGGTGAATGAGAAGGTGTGGAACTCCATGTAAGGTGAATGGTGTTGAGGAATTGTTGTGTTCGTTGTTGAGAGGAAAGAGTTCTTAAACGAGTGATGCATTTGAGTTAGTAGGTAAATGTTGAGTGAAGTGATGTGGTTATGATGCCAAAAGGCGGCTTAGATGAACCGGTGTCCTTAATGAACCTTTAGGGATTTCCTATTGGAATATTAGGAGTTAATGATGTTAGTATTTGAGGAGTTTAGGAGTAGTTGGTGTGTCGGTGACTTGAGCGTTTACGAGGAGATTTATTCCTGATCCATCAAGAGTAATTAGTGTTGTTTTCTGTAAGTTACCATTAACCATAAGTCAACATTTTGTTTTAGGGTTGGTGGTATACGAGAGTGTATTGATTTAGGTCTATTGCATGTGTGGTATGTTTCATGTATTGGAAATAAGATTTATTTTGTGGCTTTTGTCCTTGGAATAGGAGTATTTGGTATTTGTGCGGTGAGGGCTGTGAACCCAAGATGTTGATTCCTTGTCTGATTAGAAGTGGGCGGTATGCTAGTTTAAGGTAGAGTAGTTTGTTTTGTAGGTGTGCTTTGAGTTGGATGGCAATATGATGGTAGGAAAATTTGGAAAATATTTTAGAGTGATTTTAGGACACGATTATGTGTTAAAATAACCTTTTGTTCTAAGTTGACTGGGTCTTTCGTAAGTTCTAGATTTGTTGCGGTTGTCTTCATTGGCTATGTTGAGATATCCTTTATTTATAGAGAAGCATGTGAATGGTTTGATATTATCTGAGTTGTTCGAACTCAAAATGTGTAATTAAGTCTGGGAGGTGTGAGTTTTGACTCACGAAGTGAAGTTTCTAGAATGGGTGGTATTCAAGGAAATGTGTGAATGGAGGTAGTGGATGATTAGAATTTCAGGAAGTGTTATTAACCGGGAAGGCTTATGTTATGGTCAAAGTTGTGGGTAAGAATTCTATATGTGGTGTAGCGAACATTGTCTTTTGGGAATCGGGTTATACCTTCCTTATATTGTAGAGATTGGGTGAGTTAGTTTTTGGTATTTCTTAATCGTTGTATTTATCTTATGATCGTTACTCAGAATGTTTTTAGGTTTTGAGGTAGAATGGTTATTGGTCTATTATTTTTTTTTTCCTGGGATAAGGGTGGTTGTGGTAGCTTGTTCTATAAAAGAGGGTGTAGTAATGGGTGATTGGCGGAGGTTACAATTGTGGTGATTGAACATGATTTCTGAGTATAGGAGTACAGTTGTTTTTTGATGTTGTTTAACTTCTTGTTGTCGTATTTACTGTGTCCTATTTATATTTCGTAACATGGTTGTAAATTTTTGTTTTTTAAAAAAAAGTTGGATTGTCGGTTGGGGGGTTCACCAGTGGAGGTATTTTGGAAAAAAAGGATTTTGAACAAAAATCTTTTATTGTTTTGAAATTTGGTTCTTTCAAAATGAATGTTTGAGTACTGTATTTGCACCTAAAGTAAAAGCACTTTTGAATTGTGTGTGCGTGGGATTTTTCGGGGTTTAGCCCTTAAGTTATCAGGTGAGTAGTAAAGTGTAGGGTCGTGATGTAACAGTGGTATCGATGTCTTGGCATAATTTTTTTTTTTTTTTTTTTTTTTAAAGAAAAAGATAGATTTTTTTTAATTATTATTTTCTTTTATTCCGAGGTTTTCAGTGTATCTAATTGTAATAAATTTTGCCTAAGTAATAAATGTGGTAACTTGGAATTTGCAGTGGGTGTTTGGTGAGATTTTATTCCCTTTTGCATTATAACATTGCCTGGGGAGTACCCGTGCGCATTAAATAATTCGGACCTTCGATTTATTTGATCTAGTCTCACGAGTGCAATATAAAACATAAATGAGAATCCAAATTTGGTAACTTGTATAGAAAATCTATTTTATTACAAAATTTTGCCAGAAATGGATTATATTATTAGATCTTAGAGTTGTCACCTAATATTTTGAAAAAAATTAGGAAATCCGTGACTCGTGCCAAGGTCACTGTTCGTCGTAACCAAGGATGCTTGGCTTAGAACCTTAGGTATGAGAGGGGAAGGTTATTAATTGAGCACCCCCGCTCATCCGATCAAAGATCAACCTCTACTAACAATGATATAAATTATATTAACTTTATATGTCCATATTCCAATTATTTAATAAATCCTAAAAATTACTATGTGAAACATACAAGTATAGATTATCTCATTCATTTTGGAATAACTTGATTTTATGTATTTTGAAAGAGTTTTAAAGATGTATAACTCGAAGAAATTGAGTTTACAAATATGAAAATCAATATCATTCCAAATTAAGCGACACAACCACCATCCACCGGTATTCATACAGTTATATCAAGTAAGCAAGTAGTCACATGGTAGGATACTTAAACATAGTAAGAAAAAAAACACACAAGCGGGATGCTAAAGCATAAAAACATAGATATTTATCGACGTCCCGTAAACAGATACAAAACAAAGTTAGCGAATGTGAACGATCTTATATACAGAATCCTATGCAATTCACACATGAGATGCAACTAAAGATTCAGCTTCTAATATATGATATGTGAATCATCTCAAGAACATAAGGTAGCTTACATAATCACATAGGAATTGATTAAATCCACAAATGCAAACGTAGCCGAATCAAGATGCATGAAAAATGGATGGAAAGCATGGATATAATTAAAAACAAAATATGATGCATATTCACAAAGAAAAACAAGTAAAAGAATGGGATAAACAGAAGCGGGATGAGAAATTATTACAACACTATGAATAAATAATTATAAACCAAATGAGAGAGTGAGGAGGAAAATATTACAACAAAATAAAAAAACCACTCAAAACTCTCAAATGAAAAGAAAATAAAAGCTTTATGTGCCTTGAAGACCACCAGAAATTGGTATGCTAAACACCGGAAGACTACTCTGTTTTTTTCCAAAAGAAGTTAGCCGGCCAACCAACTAGGCCTAGCAAAACCTGTCTTGTTGCAACACCGAGAAAAGAACAAACGAAGAATATGTAGGTGGCTCAATCAACCACCTCCGGTTAGATTACAACAAGACTAATATGAAACTAAAGTAAGAATACGAATACAGGATAGAAAGTGCAAGAAAATGAAAGAATTGAGAATTCACCTTTCAAAGAAAGATTGAACTTGTTATGCTCTAAGTTTTAATTACTCGGAAACATTACCAAAAACCTTTAATTTAGGTCCATTTTTTTTTAACAAATATCTGTTACTCTTGAGTAATAGAAACATAATAATGCATGTTCCCTCTCTCAGTGAATACAACAATAACAATAGTACATGCCAAACTTTCACTATGGAGTTACAAATAAATAATTACAAGCATTAATGTGCAAAATTCATTTCCTTCACATCTACTATGAGATTACACATAAAAGACATGAACTTCTTAACTCTTCAACCAATAAATCCGAATTCTCTTCCTGTAAAAAAAAATGAAACAACAAGGGATGAGTACAATTCTCCAGTAGGAATCTCATAGTTCTACAATAATAACTAACACACAGATAGAAATGATCATGCATGTAGGGTGACACCATATAGTAATGTGACGTTTTGTAATTTCAAAATATTCTACATAGAGTATCTTTTTCTTAAAATTTCATTTGAACACTTAAGAAAACTCCCTGCCATAAATGTTGTTTCTCATCATTAGGAAGCAATAAATTCTCTTTGGAAATAAGTACACTTAAGAAAGAATATCATCTTAAATTTATTAACCCAATTCCATATTATTCTCCATTTCATTTCCAATTTAATATTCCTCATTTCATTTTTGTTTTTCCCTTATACTATTTCCAATTACTATAACTACATAACACCAAAATCCACATTTCCTTTATATTCAAAAAGACGATCCTCATACACTTAACTCCCCCCTATCTAACAATTACATCACATTAACGTTTACATTATATATCATGTAGAGTTCAAACATAACACAAGAATAACAAACCCTTTTTAATTCAATTTCTCAATTATTTACAAAACAAAACTTATAATCTTTCCTTATAGTCACAAGCAATCCATTGAGTCCATCATCACCAACCTCTAATCCAATTACTATTTCATTTTCCATTCTTTCAAATAATGTCATATCAAATACCAGATCCATTAACAAGTCATCTCCATAAGTCACACGCTTTACTGGTCACAAGCTGGAAGGAATGCAAAACCTCACGCTTTACAGGTCACAAGTTGGAAGGAACGCAGAACTTCACGCTTTACCGGTCACAAGCCGGAAGGAACGTGAAATCTCACGCTTTACTGGCCACAAGCCGGAAGGAACGTGGAACCTCAACATATCCCAACATACCACACGCTTTACCAGGCACTACTCCGAAAGGATGACAGAACCTATTTTAAGCGCCACGCTTTGCCGGCTCAAAACACGGCAGGAAACGAACACCGAAACAACATTACATTCCATAAATTTTCTCGAGTCATCCATCATTGTGACTAGTGGGCAACGCCGACACATCATCCATTATTCCCGCAACACATTAGTTCAAAACACATCCATTATGTGTTAAAGTTCTATTTACATAACAAGTACACATTATATTGCACCACTTTCTCTATTAGCCATCAAATCATTCATTGTTTTTGTTACAAAAATATAACAACACATCCATAGAGGCATAGAGATTCATATTTAAAGTGTTCACAATTCTTGGGGTCAAATTATTTCTTTATCTTTCCATATTATTATCAAGTCTTCAAATTAAATTTTCACAACATATTGATTATCAATTACTGCGCGAGGCCATAAATTAAATTTCCAACATTAATTTCTTCGATACAATTCCTTCATGTAACACCATCATATTTCACAGTTTCCCCTTTATCATTACTCACACTCATCTTAACCCAACCTAGACTTAACACAATTTAACATAACTCAATAAAATTCTTAAATATTCACTTCATCATTTTATCACAAATCTCATATCATCCATGCCATTAATAATTCATTTACTCAAATTTGGCTTCATATTATAACACAATTTAAAAGAACAACAATAAGAGTTCAATCACAACTTTTACATAAATTTCCAAACACTTCCAAAATTCAATTAAACTTATAGATGTGCAATTTAACACCTCAATTTCATGATTCTACTTTCACTTTAAGCAAAATCATCAACCATTTGCATGAGCCAAACTAGGGTTTTTAAGAGAAATTAAAGCCTTTCCCAAAAATACATTTTATTCCAACTCTTCTATTAATTATACACCCAAATTCATATCCCAAAATCATAACCCAACAGTTTAAATCCTAAACCCCCAAGTTTCATGATTTGTCACAATATGCTTAAAAATATAAATTTTGTATTTATCTAAAGAAAATACCACAAATCTATCTATAATTAAGAGTATTGAAGGAGAACTAGAAACCCCTATCTTTTGAAGCGAAGAGAAGACAACCCAAAAATCACCAGCGACGAAACCACGAACTATTCAAACCAAAAGGAAGCCCTTGACGAGATCTATAATCTTTTTCAAAGGACCAAGGTGAAAAGGTCACTCTAGGTGAGTAGATCTAAATATCTTAAGTGAAAAAGTTTGAGTTTAGAGAGAGAGAGAGAAGATAACACACAATGTAGAGAGAGAAAATAAGAGGAAAAGTGAAATGAATAAGTGTTTGGAGCCTATTTATAATAGCAAGGTAATAATAGAACAATAGCTCCAAAGTCAAATGGAAAGAACAAGTCAAAAACCCCCAAAAAGTAGGGCCGAAACCAACCCAAAAATCTGAAAACTACACAGGGGTCGACCTTTCAGACAGAGGTGTTGACCCTTACGAAGAAATGTTGAGACACCAATGTGTGTAGAGGACAAGGTGTCAACACCTCCCAGACTGGTGTCGATACTAAATTTCAGCAAACAAACCCCAGATTCTACAATAGACAAGGGTTGACTCTTCTCAGACTGGTGTCGACCCTTGAGGCCAACAACAGAAGGCAAGTGTCGACACCACTAAGATTGGTGTCGACCCCAGAACAATATTTCTAAGTTCCCAAACAACTTTTCAACATAAACAAGTGTGAACGAACAGTCCCAACAAGTTTAAATTGATTTGTACTTCTCCAAAACTAAGATACAACAACTCCAAAGACTCTTAAGAAATAAAATAAAAGAATTAAATATATCCTCCAATAGATTAAAGGATACAAGTGTTACAGAACTTCTTGATTTCCAAACTTCATCTTGATCATCCTCAAGGTTGTGAATTATGATCTCAATCCTCAATTCAAGAGCTTGGAATTTGAGATAGAAGGAGGGTTGTGGACAAATGTGTTGATCACTCTTTAATCTTCTTCAACTTGGCAAGAATTACTGTCTCTTTGATCAAAACTTTTGGACTTGGTTCTTGAGTGGTTTTTGCAAGGGAAGATGAGATATATAGAGTCTAGGCAACTTCACTATTTTGGCAAGATAACTCTTTTGTTTTCAAAACTTTCTTTTCTTTCTCAAACTCTAATTCAAACTCAACATTCTCTCTACACTTCTTCTCTCAAATTCATCTCCTAAAACTTAAGACTTGAGCTCTCCTTATACAGGCAATACAAGTGGAGCAATGGTGGAAGCCAAAGTGGAGAGCTAATAGAGCATTTAGGAAAGAGATAATATAGCTAATGTAGCACAAATGAAGTTAATGAAAGACAAAAATGGAGCACTACCTTCAATGGATCAAGCACTAGGCAATGGAGGCTGAATATACATTCATTGAATGCATAAATGGGTCAGAAAATGGGGTTATGAAGTGCCCCACTTGACCAACAAAAACCCAGTCTTTGTTGTCTGTAGCCGGTCGATCGATGAAGGTAAAAAATGTTCGTTTTGCTCTAATTCAGTCTAGCTTTGCTCTGGTGCTCGGGTCTTAAACGCTTCGCCAAAATAGGTTTAGGGTTAGGAAGAAAGCTAAAATTCTATCTTTTTTACTGAGGATTTCGTTAGAAACACATTCTTATTTTCATCATCGGGAAATTAAAGAAAGCGCCCAAGTCTTAGGGTTGGTCAAAATAGGATGTCTACAGTTGTCCCTCTTTGATAGAGCTCGAAGTCATTTAATGAGGTGAGTGATTGTCAAAGCCCAAAGACGACCCTTTTGACAAGGTCGTATGACTTGGGCAAACAAACAAGATGAAAATACTGTTGGTTGAATCCGAAGGTTGTCTACGTATCCCTTTGCAACGAATCAAATCGGCGTAGTTCAGTAGTAAAATGCACATTTGCTAATGTAATTGAAAGTTGGACTTACATGTTTTGCAAAGTCGTTTTTGCTTTCTTTTGAAAATTCATGATTATGCAATGCCATGTAACAGGTAATATACGAGGCAAGCCTCGTACAAATAGTATGAAGCATAACAAGAAGTACAATCCAAACACACTCACATGAGAGGATAAAAGAGGGTTTTAATCAACAAGCGAAACACAAATAACACCTCATTGCGAAATACGAGATTGATTCAATCGTGAAAAAGAGTAAAGGGTCTTAACCAACAAGCAATACCTAGACAGTACCTCAATACGAAATAGAGGATCGGTTTCAATCGGGTAATGGAGAAAAGGGTCTTAACCAACAAGCAAGACCTAGACCATACCTCAATATGAAATAGGGAATGGGTTTCAGCAGGGTAAAGGAGAAAAGGGGTCTTAACTAACAAGTGAAACCTAGATCGTACCTCAATACGAAATAGGAGATAGGTTTCAACCGGGTAAAAGAGAAAATTTATAACTGAATGTTTGGACAATTGTAAGCAAGTGATGTGAATAGATTGTCGCCAAGTGACGTAATAGTGTGATAGTTGTAACCATGCATGATTGATGTAATTGTTAGTGCAAGTGTAATGGTGAATGCAAAAATAAGAAGAGGCAATGTGAGACATGCGATATGCAATAATAAATGCATTACAAAAGAATACACAAAATGATTTTTTCTCTTTTGTTTTCAATTTTTTTTTTGATTTGATACATACCATATATACATATACGGATACGAACGATATACAAAATACATATTATATACATATACATACAAAATACATAGATACATAGACATATATGGATGCAAACGATATACAAAATACGTATTACATACATATACATTATATATAGACAAACTATATACATGTACGAACGCATATACGGATACATACAGTCATACAGAAACACATATACATATTATATACATACGGTATATGTATATACATATATACACAGACACATGCATACAAGTTTGCACAGCTCTATGGACAATGTATTTTGATATTTGTTTCTGCTAGCCCCTAAGAACTTGATTTCTGTTGAAGAGGCCTTCGGTAATCTACAAATTACTTTGGGTTGTGACAGAGTGGTATTGGAGCATGTGTTATACTGCACACATGAGTCCATATGAGCTATTGGATGCCCTGGAAAAGAATTAGGGACATTACATCAGCTTGTGTAAGTGTGTGTAATTATATGACGTATCTGAAACAATATAAAATGAAATGAAACTATGTGGAAACTGTAAAAGAACTACTTGCCTATATTTATTATTGCTTTGTTTACCTATAGCAAATGGAGACAATAAGAAGTGATGATGTAACCAAATCTTCTAATGTTCGAATGGACCAAATGAAAAGAATGTTAGAAGACTTAATTGAGTCCATGAGACAACAACAGAGACAACAATCATTACCTCTTCTACCTTCTCCGATACAAGTTAAGCCGGTGAATAACGACATCAAAAGTTTAACAAAATGAAACCTCCGACCTTTCTGGGTGGTATTGAGCCACTAAAGGCTGAGACTTCAATGCTTGAAATTGAAAAATTGTTTGAAGTTTTTCCATGTTCCAAAGTCCAGAAAGTTTTGTTGGCTACTTACACTCTGAAAGACGAAGGCCGACGTTGGTGGATGTTAATACGAGACAGTAATGGGGCTATGACCTGGAATCAGTTCAAAGAGATTTTTCTAAAAAATACTTCCCTCAGTGTTTTCAAGATCGTAAAGTTTCAGAATTTGAACAGTTAAAACAAGGCAATATGTCAGTGGCCGAGTATGAGGCCAAGTTCATAGAATTAGCCCGATTTGCCTTGCATATGGTAGACACAGACTACAAAAAAGCCAAAAAAATTTGAAAGAGGCCTTAACTTAGATGTGTTTGATTGGGTTGATGTCTTAAAACTGACTAAGTATGTGGATGTACTGAATCAAGCCTTTATGTCAGAAGCCAATTTAGCAGCCATGAAACAAACCAAAGCTCCAACAAATGAATGGAGAGGTGAAAGATCTGGGTTTAATTTCAAAAAGGGCCGGTCATTCTCAAAGAAGCAAAATACGAGATGTTCCAGTAGTTCAAGTCAGGTAGTAGTACAACACCTACTTGCTCAGAATATGGAAGAAAACACAAAGGTGCCTACTACTGATCAACAGGTGCTTGCTTCTGGTGTGGCAAGACTGGCCATATGATAAAAGATTGTCTGCTCATGTCCCAAAATCCCAACCATCCTGTGACAAGTTCAACTGAATCTGCTTCGGTACCAAGAACAAATGTAAGAACTAATGCTGGAAAAGAAAATTTGAGGTAAGGTAAAGTTTTTTCACTTGTGCCTGGGGACTTTCAGTACACTGAATCTGTGGTGTCAGGTATAATCCCTATATGTGCCCAAAATGCAAATGTGTTGATAGATTTTGGATCCACTCACTCGTTTTTGTCACATGTTTTTTTCATAGAAATTGACTAGACCTCTAGAACAAATGAAGTACTTGTTATTTGTATCTATACCCTCAGGAGGTTTTATGATTTGTGCACACATATATCCTGCATGTGATGTTATGATTGGGGAAGTACTTTTATATGTTGATTTGTTGCCATTGGATATAGATCATTTTGATTGCATATTGGGTATGGACTGGTTGACAAAATATCATGCTACCATTGATTGTGTTGCTAAATCTGTTGTGTTTTGACCACCGAGGTTGCCTGAGTTTGTGTTCTATGGAAATAGTGTAGTTCCTCTCCCGTATTTGATTTCTTCCTTGAAAGCAAACAAACTACTTGGGAAGGGATGCAAGGGATTTTTGTGTTGTGTTTTGACTATAATCCCCGATAGTGCTTGTGTGGAAAATATTCCTATAGTCAGTAAATTCCCTGATGTCTTTCCTAATGAACTACCCGGAGATTTGATTGATAGAGAAATCAAATTCACTATTGAAGTAGTACTTGGAACACAACCAATTTAAAAAACCCCATATAGAATGTCAACAACTGAATTGAAAGAATTGAAAATTCAACTGTAGGAACCGTTAGACAAGAAATTCATCTACCCCGAGCACTTCACCTTGGGGTGCTCCAGTTTTCTTTATCAAAAAGAAAGATGGGACTTTGAGACTCTATATAGATTACTGTGAATTGAATAAAGTGACTGTGAAAAACAAATACCCATTGCCTTGAATAGATGATTTGTTTGATCAATTTCAGGGAGCTCAAGTGGTTCCCAAGGTAGATCTTAGATTTGAGTACCATCAGTTAAGTTAAAGCAGAAGATGTACAGAAAATCGCATTTCAAACTAGATATGGGTATTATGAGTTTCTGGTAATGCCATTTGGGGTAACTAATGCACCTGTTGCGTTTATGGACCTAATGAATAGAATCTTTTAACCATATCTTGATGAATTTGTTGTTGTGTTTATTGATGATATTCTGATTTACTCCAAAAGTAAGGATGAACATGAAAATCACTTGAGAACTATGTTACAAACATTGAGAGAGAAGAAACTATATATAAAATTGTCCAAATGTGAATTCTAGCTTGACAGTGTGAGTTGTCTGGGGCATGTGATCAACAAGGATGGCATATCCGTTGACCCACAGAAAATTGAAGCTATTGTAAACTGGCCGAGACCAACTACAGTGACAAAAGTTCGAAGTTTTTGGAACTTGCTGGTTATTATAGGAGATTTATGAGATAATTCTCTAAACTTGCTTTCCCACTCACTTAGTTGACACATAAATGTGTACTATTTGACTGGAATGATCAGAGATAATAAGCCTTTCAAGAACTGAAAACCAGATTAGTGACTGCACCGATTTTGACTTTGCCTACCAGTACATATAGATTTCAAATATATAGTGATGCTTTGTACAAAAGTTTAGGGTGTGTGAAAATGCAAAACAGAAGGGTAATTGCTTATGCTTCTTAACAACTTCGACCACATGAGAAAAATTATCCGACCTATGACCTTGAACTTGTAGCTGTAGTGTTTGCTCTGAAAATTTGGCGCGATTACCTATATGGAGTAACTGGTGAAGTGTACACTGATCATAAAAGCCTGAAATACTTTTGCACTAATAAAAGATTATGACAAAGGAGATGGCTAGAACTAATAAAAGATTATGACCTGCAAATTTTGTACCATCCAGGAAAGGCAAATACTGTAGCATATGCTTTTAGCAAAAATCCACTGGGAATTTGGCATGTTTTCTCATTGGACAAAAAGAGTTATTGTGTGACTTAGAAAGAAATGAGATTGAATTTGTTTTGTGTGAACAGGGAGGAGTCTTAGCCGCTATTGTTGCAGAGTCAGCTATCATTGAAGAAGTTAAAGAAAAACAGTTGGAAAACGAGTTTCTGGAAAAGATTGTTGATGACATTGACTCCAAGCTGAGGCCGGGATATGTTTTTGAAAATGATGTATTGAAATTCCAGGGTAGACTTTGTGTATTGTAACAGATGCCTACAATTCAAAATTCACTATGTATTTGGGGAATACAAAAATGTACCATGATTTGAACCAGAACTTTTGGTGGCCTGGAATGAAGAACTGTATTACCAACTTTGTAGCTAAATGTTTGCATTGCCAACAAGTGAAAGCTAAACATCAATGAGCCGCTAGATTACATCAGTCGCTTTCCAATACTGGAATGGAAATGAGAGCATATTACGATGGACGTTACTGTCAGTCTACCGCACCCTTCAAAAGGTATGGACTCTATCTGGGTTATTGTTGATCGTATGACTAAATCTGCTCACTTTTTACCTATTAAAAAGTTTTATAATGCAGACAAATTGGCTAACATCTATGTGAATGAAATTGTGAGATTACATGGGGTGCCAGTATCGATAGTTTCTGATAGGGATTCAAAATTCACTTCTAGATTCTAGCAAAGTTTGCAACAAGCTTTGTGAACTGAATTGAGACTTAGTAATGCATAGCACCCTTAAACATATGGTCAATTAGAAAAGACTATACAGACCTTGGAGGATATGCTGAGAATGTGTGTGTTGGATTTCCAAGTGTGAGAGCCAGAAAAATATCCTAGCTATAGGGGTAAAATACCCTAAATAAATATCATCCATCCCCTTTAAAAGGAGGGAACCCCAGACACAAGAGGTACGTGTTCTCTCTTTACACTACACACCAACACTCTTCATTTCTATACCTTCATTCTTTAATCAAGTGACTAACTTCACCATCAAAGTGTCTCCGGCCGACAACCTCGATTGGGTGGCGCCGATTATGCTCATCTGTGCAGATCTACAGGGACAAAGTTCATCTCTTCGTTGGATCTCTACAATCCATGTGAGAGGATTTTCCTGGTCTCACAATTGGCGCCGTTTGTGGGAACGACTGAATGAGATCAACGAAGAACACAACAAACATACTACTGTAAGTAAACATGTACTGGTTGAATTGAGGTTAGTGCACTTTCTACAAAATCAAAATCAATCCCAAGTAATACGGCCCATAACTGAGTCACTTAATTTCATTCTGATTCAACTTGGTTCTGTATATAGTATCTATGATACTAGTTGTGGTGGGTTGTTGTTGGAATATCAATTTTTGCCTGCTACAACCAACAAAAACAAACAAAGCGTTCTTGATCAATAAAGCCGTTTAGGTGTATGAATGATGCACCATAAAGTAGTGTTTATCAATAAACCATTTCATAGCCCTTTTTTTTTTTTTGTGTGCTTAAAATAGCTGTTTTATGCCCTATGATCCTTTACAAAGGCGTTTAATCAAAGCCATTTTATGGTCAAGTATGTATGCATATTCTTGATCAATTTTTGTCCCAATTACAGTTTTTTATACATTTAGATACATTTTTAGTTAATCAATCATTTACAAAGCAGTGCTCCTAAATCTACTTGAGCATTTTCACTTTTTCCCTCTAAAACTGGGTTTCACAGTTTTGTTTGTGAGAGCTTCTTTTCGGCATTATACAAACGGTTGCTCTGCCGAACCCACTTCTAGAATTGTTTATTTATTTATTTCTTCACAAGGAGTTTATTTAGAATTGATTCTTGCGATATGCATGTTACTGAATTAAGGAATTACGTTATGTGGCTCCCAACTAAGAAACAAATGGCTTACGTCTTTCCTTAATAATTTAATATGTCGTTTCGGCAACCATACCTGCTGTTGGCATTATTTGGCACATTATTGGTAACCAAAATTTGAGCCAAAGTAACCATTATTCGGCACAGTATTGGCACATTGGGCACATTATTGCAACTTATTTCGCAACTTTTATTCGGCATATTGTCAACAAGGAGTTTCAGCAACTTATTGGCTTATTCGGCAATTTTTATTTGCATATCAACTGCATATTAACTCCACATGTTATCAACTCGGCTTCAACAACTTATTCAGCTTATTCGGCAACTTGCTTGGCATATTAGCAACTCTGCAAATCATTACCGTTACAATTCAGCATATCATTCTGCATATTATCAACTCGGCTTTGACAACTTATTTGGTTTATTTGGCTACTTACTCGGCATATTAGTAACTCTGCAAATCACTACCGCTGCAATTCGGCATATCACTCTACATATTATCAACTCGGCTTTGGCAACATTATTTGACTTCGGCAACTTATTCGGCAAAAATATTTAGCAAAACATTATACTGCAACATTGCTTATCAACTCTGTGATTTGGCATATCATTCAGCATATTACCAAGAGCATATTAATATCAACTTTGCATTTTATCTAGCATCAGCTTGTTTGGCACTAATTTCTCGGTAACAATATTCCTCGACACTAATCTTGGCATCGGCATAGAACTAGCATCTCGGCTTGTCGAAATCCACATCTAACAATACCATAGGATTCGCGTTAACTCAAGAAATCCAAAGCCACTAACCAGAGGAGCAAAAAATTAACCGACGCTTGCCGATAGTTATGCAACAACCCATAGTTTCAACACACTGCAATTTTCAACATTCCCGTAACCCAGTTTTGACCATACTAGTGTGAAGTACTCATTGAGATGAGTCCAACGCAATAAGCCACGTCAAAATCGGAGCTAAAACGAAACCGTATGAGCCCGTTGAAGTTTGCCTTAAAATTCTACTATTTCGCCAAAGACAACGAACTAGAGTTGGCAAATAAAAGAAATTATTCAGTGCATTGCGGCTAGGATACATCCCATTGTTTTGACATAAAGATAGTAACTGAACAATAATTTAGTTCAAATATATGATTTGCGCAAGATAAACACAAGGCTCTGCTGTGGCATAGTGGTTGAGCATTATTTATTCATTGTTGGGGCACCCGTTCAAATCTCATAGGCAACAATTTCACTTATATTTTTTGCCATTCCACCAAAGGCTGAGTCGATAAACTCAACATATGGCATCACATTATGAGATATTATCCAGCACTTCGTAGTGCACAATTTTCAATAGATTTGAGCCCTTCAATTGTTTTGGCTACAACTATGCTATCAGAAGTCTGATTACAACGATCCAATAGTCGTTTCCAACTATTTGGCACCTTCTGAACACATCCGCAATCATTGACATGGATTATTATCCTTGCAATGTTTGCAATTGATCGCTGCCTGACACCAACAAAGCCTCCATATTTTGGAGCTCTTCGTACTCGGCATAGTCCACATTTTGATGCAATTTTCGTACTTGGCAATACACTACACCCTCGCCTGGGGGGTTATAATACCGCGGCCTACACCTTTACTCGGGGGTTATAATACCGTGGCCGAGCTATAGAGGTAAAATATCCAAAGTTTTCTTTCTCAAGAACCCTAACATCTATTTGCACAATGTAGTGTGGCAACAAAAACTCTCATTTCTTCTATCGCAGATACATACATTCACACATACATGCATTTGTACACATATTCATACGTGCATTTGTTCATTCATTTTGTTCCTGTATATATGTATCCACAATGCTTTTTCTAGGGGATTTAATATTTATTCAAGCAACATCGCTCGGCAATGTGGTCCGGAAGTAAGACCTATATTAGCTACGCATTATCCATCAAAGATCTAGCATTTGTTTATGCCACGAACTCAGAACAAAAAACTTCCACTTCTTGTGTCAAAGAAAGTGAAAGTTTTGGGGCAATTGTGGGAGCCAGAAAAATATCCTAGCTATACGGGTAAAATATCCTAAATAAATATCATCCATCCCCTTTAAAGGGAGGGAACCCAGACACAAGAGGTATGTGTTCTCTCTCTACACTACACACCAACACTCTTCATTTCTATACCTTCATTCTTTAATCTAGTGACTAACTTTACCATCGGAGTGTCTCCGACCGGCAACCCCGATTGGGTGGCGCCGATCATGCTCATCTATGCAGATCTATAGGGACAAAGTTCATCTCTTCGTTGGATCTCTACAATCCATGCGAGAGGATTTTCCTCGTCTCACACATGAGTTATTTGGTTGTTAGTACTTGAGTTACTAAGAGTTGATTAAAAAAAAAATGAATTTTTTTTCTTAAGATTCTTACTAATTTATTTGATTTGTTTGTTATTTGTTTTCTTTTATAGTTACCTTTCTCTACAAGTTTACCTAAGTGCGAGAGCATGATATATAACACAAACAAACAAAACAAATTGAAACTAATAGTTTTGGACTACTAATTTTTTGGTTTGAGCAGGATTGTCTTTGTGTGGAACAAGGAATAATATTGGACTTTTAGATTTTTGAACATATTTGTGAATTGATATATTCACTTTATAGTTTAGATTTTTGTTATAGATTTATTCCGCAAATTAGTTTGGAATTCGATTTCATTTCGTTTAATTAAACTCTGAAAAATAAAAATCAAACTGTTGAAATTTGTGTTTTGAACATTTCAAGAGATTCTTCTCATTGAGATCCTTTCGACGATATAAAAAATGTCTCAAACAGAGTCTGAATGAATCCACACAACTATTGAAAAGTTTGGTGCATACAGACAATTCATCATCTTTCTGAAGGCTTAAAACAACATTGTGTTTGTCTTCTTGATGATGATATCAACATGACATAGAGATAGTGTTAGTCAAGAGATTGTTAAAACCTGAAGAACGGGCCTTGCAGATGTATATCTGGGAATTAAGATTTATAGAACATTTGATGGTCAATCTTATCATTTGATCAGAGTCTTAAGAAGTATAGGTTAGATATAGATATGTTAAGGACTTTAGTAGACTTAAGTCTTTGTTTGACCAAGAATAATGAAATATTCTTGGATCATAAGAACTCCAAGTATATGAAGCATTTTTTAGGGTCAGGTATAGCCTACTCAATAAATTGGCTAAGTAAATACACAAGTAATCTCAATGACTATCTTTAGAAGGCGGTTGTATGGATATTAAGGTACTTATGATATAACCGAGATTATGGATTTCATAATACTTGATATCTCGTTGTACTAGAAGGGTACAAAGACGTCTACTGGATATTTGATGTAAAGACTACAAATCCATTAGTGGATATGTTTTGTCTATTGGAGCTGCAACCATGTCTTAGAGATCTTCCAAGCAAATGTGTATCATGCGATCAATGATGAAATCGAGTTCAGTGCTTTAAATAAAGCAACTGGAAAAAGCTAAATGGATTCGCCATTTCATTGAAGATATTGTACGAAGGTCGAAACTTGTGCGAGCAATGTATATGCTTTGCAATAGCTAATTAGCTATAATGAAATGTCTAGACGTGTTCGTCGAAGACGTAATTCCGTATGACAACTAACCTCACGTGTTGTCACTATAGACTATGTACAGTTTAAGAACAATATTACGGATCAGTTAACCAAAGGGTTAAATCGAGAGTTAGTAAGAAGTTCTAAAGGGGAATGTGGTTGAGGTCTTTTGTGATAATGTTATCGGAACAAAAAACCCAACCTAATTGACTGGAGATCCCAAGATCTAAGTTTAAAAGGACAACCTAATTTCGTGTAATAGATGAGTCATTGTGGAGGTAAATCCTCTTGCCCATTCTTATACGCAGTGATACCCTATGGGGTGGAAGGTTAAGCTAATGCTTTTAATGACCTATATGCATTTAATAGTCAAGGATGGTATAGCAAGATACCTGAAGAATGTCACCTATATGAGTGCAAAGTGAGGCCACTTCTATAATAATTGTCAATGCCAAATTCATGAAATCACTCATTGAACTAGGTGAGTGTTCAAAGCCAAACAAAACATAATAGTGACAACTAAACTATGGTAGGAGAATTCCTATGTGAAGTTTATTGTCTCGATTTACACAAACAATAGAACAGTTTAAGACATCATGTTCACTAGTTAGCCAGTAAATCCGATAGGCTTTCACTAGGAGAAGTTCAAAGCCAAAAGGTACCTTTTCCGATGTAAGGATTTTTCGTGGTACTCTTTCATTGAGTCTTTGTTGTTTCTTGTTCTTTCTTTATTCGGCCAATTTTATTCTTGTGGAGGATTGTTGGAAAATAATGATTTTTTGACAACTTTAATGCGAAATTAAAGCGGGACTCAACCGTCGATTGAGGTGAATCCGAGTGGGTTTGTATTATCTAAAGTGAGAAGATTACAATACGAAATGAATGAGTCGAAACCATTAAGTTATGAACGAGAATGATCTCATAAAGTGGGCATCAATAACAGATAGGCTTGGACTTGGACCTAATCTTGGTTTGGATTAGACCTAGGCTTGTGCATGTGCATGTGCATGTGCATGTGTTGGGTTTGGATTTGGATTTGGATTTGGACTTAGTCTTAAGCTTGGGTTGGGCTATGCTTTGATGGGCTTAGGTGCATGTGTTTGTGATTGGGCTTGGATCGAGTTGTGGCCTAACACCCGTATCCATTTTGCAACCCATCTGGTTTGAATTATCAAATTGATGCATTATATACACATTATGATTTATACAATGCATTTGGTGATTTTCAACCTTTGTAACTTTAGCCCTAATAGCTAGAGTTGATGACATTTGATGGCTTTGGTTAATGGCAATTAATGTCATAACCTTCATGGCTAGGAAGTCCCTTACAAGTATAAAATGGGCATTTCCCCTCTGTTTTTGGTAAGAGTTTTTTAAATATGGAAAATGGAGATGGTGTTTTGAAATAAAAAAATCGAGATGATTTTACATCAAAATAATTCTAGATTTTTTCTGTCTTCTTTTTGCTAGTCCTTTCATTTGGTTCTTATTAGAGGGAGAGTATTACCAATGTTCAAGTTTGCTGGAGCTGCTTCAGCGAGTGCTACTATAGTAGATGTTCAACTATTTTATCTTGAAAGATAGACGCCGATAGACCTCCAACACTATCGGTAAGGTGGCAAATAAGTTTTAAGAAAACTGTGTGAAACATAGGACTCAGTTTGCGTCCCTTGTCATTTGTTCTTTATTTTTTGAAGATTAATTTTATTTCGACAAGTTCTAATATTTATTTATCCATATTATTAATTTATTCTAGTGATTTTGATTTATTTGAATCCATTACATAATCAATTCATATTGTCATAATTTATTTTGTATTTCATTCTTCAATAATAATAATAATAATAATAATAATAATAATAATAATAATAATAATAATAAAAAGTTGTTTTGTCATTGCTATTTTATTTTATTTATTTTTCTATTATTATTATGAAAAAAATACCAGCAATCTTAATTTTTTTAAAAAATTTTTTATAAATAGTTTTTGATAAAACGGTTTAGTTTTTATTATAGTTTATTCTAGTAACACTTGGAGTTAAAATTAATTTAATTGCCTAAAATTATTGAATTATTTTGAGTTGTTTATCTTTAGTAATTTAGTCATGCAATTTATTTTGTGTTAATTGGTTATTATTGCATGAGTTATTTGGTTGTTAGTGCATGCGTTACTAAGAGTTGATAAAATAAAATAAGAATTTTATTTCTTAAGGTTCTTACTTATTTATTTGATTTATTTGTTATTTGTTTTCTTTTGTAGCTACCTTTCTCTATCGGTTTCTCTAAGCGCGAAAGGAGGGTATATAATACAAATAAACAAAACAAGCTGAAACTAATAGTTTTTGGACTACTAATAGTTGTCGGTCCTAGGTCTAGTTTTTCTTTTGAATTTTAGATAGATTTTGTGACTTTCGATTTGATTGATGAAATGAATTTAGACTTCTCTTAGCTTTCTGGGCTTCAAGTTAATGGTTTGGATTTGTAAAATAAAAATGATTTTGTCACTGATTTTGAAAATGAAAATGACTTTGAAAATGATTTCGAAATTTCAAAAGATTTGGAAGATTTAATTGAATAATTAGAAGAGCAACGTGCTCAACCTAAAATGGAAGAAATTTTGTCAATAAATTTGGGTAGTAAGAAAAATTCTACAAAAGTTCAAATTAGTTCTGGTGTGTCTTTTGAGGAAAACTCATAATTGATTAACCTTTTAAAAGAATAAAAGATATTTTTCCTTGGTCCTATGAAGACACGCCTGGAATTGATCTGGATATTGTCCAACATCACATTCCTTTATACTCTGATGCCAAACGTATCAAATAGAAATTAAGAACGGTTTGATGCAACTGGCTTTTCAAAATCATAGAGGAAATCACTGAACAAATTAATGTTGGCTTTTTAATGGTTAGTGAATATTCACAATGGGTAGCTAATGTAGTACTTGTCCTTAAGAAGGATGGTAGAATTAGAGTTTGTGTTGACTTTAGAGGACAAGGCCTTTGGTATATGTACGCCTTTAGGACATTTTCTCATGAATTCAAAAGTTAATATCCAAATGTAATGATTCACATGCTTTATATTCATGTCATATAGTGATAAAGAATATATGATGCTTGTGACTTGTAATCTCATGAATTGAATGAATGCATTGCCTGGGAGCTTTCTATTTTGAAACTTGCTTATTTCTTCTCTTGATCCTAATCAATTTTTCTTTAATTCTTAACTACCAATTATATTCTCTATAATCAATCTCAAAACTACTATTCCATGTGAGTTTAGATTCTTTAAAATATCAGGGCATTACACCTCCATACCAAAGCCATGAAAATATAATTAATATTATGTACATATGACTCTAAATATGAAACTAATTGGTCAATGGATGACTTTATATTTTCTTAGTCCTCGTCTGGGAAAATGTTATTTTAGCCATTTTTTGACATTTTGATTAAAATATAATGTAAAATAAACTAGTATATTTATGATAACTTTTTTATGGAAAAAAAAATATACATAAAGTATAGAGAAAAAATAATCTTTAACTTTTTTGAATAGTTTATTGCATTTTTAATTTTTTTTAGTAACCTTTTGACTTTTAAGCTAAAATGGAGAATTGCCAAACGAGTTTTAATTATAATTAAAACAAGTCTTCGTCATTATTTGGTAGATTTAGTTGTTAGAGCATCTCCAAGGCTAAGAGGCAAAATGCCTTGCAAAAGTACACATAAAAGTATCATAATTATTTTGCCTAACTAGTTTAGCTAGTGTATACTCCAACCATACTCTTTATTTTAGCTAATCAATCAAATTAATTTTTATGACATGCTACATATATATATATATATATATTATATAAATATAGATAAATGAATAAATAATCTTTTATGACATGTTGTATATATTGATATGGCATTTGCAAATGTATTTTTTAAAAATATATATTAAATTATTTTTTTAAAAAATATTTTCAAACGATCATATTTTCAAATAGTAATATTCTCTCCATTTGGAGATGTTTTGGCACAATCCAATGGTTCAAAGCCATTTTGGCACAATCCCAACCAAGATTAGGACATATTCCAGGATGATCACTCTAAACTATTGAGGTCATCCTATACTGATTCTGGTTTGGACCCGACCCATTGTATGTTCTGAATTCGGGTTTCATTGTCTTAAATAGTCATTCATGTCTTGTTTCTCCTTATACCTCTTTGAGTTTGGCTTTTGGGTAGTGTTGGTCGTGTTTAGAACAAGTTGGTAGCTTGATTTTCAAACTGTCGTTGCCCAAACTTTTGGACCTATGCCCTGAGCATCACTTCTTGCGCTCGAGCAGCCTTTGCAAAAGTACTGGGAAGTGGTATTCTTCGCTCGAGCGCAAAGTTTCTTGCGCTTGAGCAATCTTGGCTTGAGCGGCCTTTCTTGTGCTCGACCATTGGTGTTCTGTCTGTAAAATTACTGGGAGTTTGTATTTCACGCTTGAGTGACAACATCTTGCGCTCAAGCGATGACGCCTTTTTCCTTGTCTCTTGACGTTCAAGCGTCGCTTCCTGCGCTCGAGCAGTGATTATTTTTGTGTTTGGACGCTCGAGCATCACTTCTTGCGCTCGAGCAGTCTGTGCGTATATCAGATCGCAGAACTACCCTTTTGGGTCATTTTTTCATTTCATTCTAGCTCTAAAGATTCCAAAAACCCTAGATCTACACACACACTCTCTTTCTCTAAAACTTACATTCTCTCTATAAATACACTAAGATCTAGTGATTTATGCACCCTACTTCCTTTGTTAAAATGGAAGAACAATTTATAGGCTCTCTTTTCATCTGAACAAAAGTGGATTTCGGCTTCTTTGAGGTTTCTCCATTCTCTCCTTGGTCTTCTAGCTTCGAGGTAGGGATTCTCCACATCCTAGTATGAGTTTTGCCTTTGCTATTTGCTATTTCAAAAGATTATAGTGGTTTGGGGGTTTTTAACAAAAACCTAGGGTTTGAAATCAAAATGTGAAATAAGGGTTTTCAAATGGGTTCTTGAAAAAGGTTGTGATTACGAATTTGAGATTGTTATATGTTGAAATGAGATATTTCTTGCATTGAAATGGATTTTCAAAGAGAAAAGGGTTTTGCCCTAAAATGTAAATGTTGAGATTGTAAAGAGAAAATGGAATTGATATGGAAAATTGTGAAATTGAAATGATGATAATGATGAGGGTGGAGTTGGATATGTATTATCACTCCTATTTAAGATTTTGAAAAAGTGTATCTTTACTGAAAATTTATGTATCTGTTACAGATATTTGTTTTGGGCTATCGGTAGAGAATATCTATGATTATTGTAGAAATTGCATGAGGATTAAGTGAACTCTCATCCATATGCATTGAACATTGTTTCTTAATTAATAGATTGAAAATGTATAAGATTGTGAGAAAAGTGGGTGAACGTGGGAAAGATGTGTGTATCACCAAACCAAGTTGGTCGGTGTGTCCAGGGTGAAAGTCCCAAAAAAATGTGGGTATATATGGGTGTCGATTCCCATGGACGGAATATCCTTAAAATGGCAATAGTACTACTTGTGTAAGCTACGTTTACATGGGTGCCGTTTGACAGTTTTTCACGGACGAAAGATGTTACACCCCAATTTTTAACTACTCAAAAACATTACCAAAAGCCTTTAATTTAGGTCATTTTTTTAAAAATAAATATCTATTATCATTGAGTAATAGAAACATAATAATGCATATTCTCTCTTTCAATGAATACAACAATAACAATGATACATGTCAAGCTTCTGCTACGGAGCTACAAATAAATAATTACAAATATCAATATATAATATTTATTTCCTTCCCATCCACAACGAAATCACACAAAAGAGACTCATGGACTTCTTAACTATTCAACTATTGGATCCGAATTCTCTTCCTGGAAAAAAATAAAAATAAATAAAACAACGAGGGATGAGCACAATTGCCCAGTAGGAATTTCATAGTTCTATAACAATAACTAACGCACAAATAGAAATGATCATGCATACAGGGTGATACCATTTAGTAAGGTGACATTTTGTAAGCTCAAAATATTATTTGTAGAGTATCTTTTTCTCAAAATTTCTTTGAACATTTAAGGAAAACTTTCAGGTATAAAAATTATCCTTCATTATCAGAAAAACCATAAATCATTTTTGAAAAAAATATGTTTAAGGAGCAACATCACTTTGAATTTATTAACCAATTCCAAAATATTCTTCATTTAATTTCCATTTTAATAATCCTCTTTTTATTTCCATTTTTCGTTTTTACTAATTCCCATTATTATAACTCCATAACGTAAAAATCCAAATCTCCTTTATTTTCAATAACAATTCTCCTACACTCAACTCCTATTTGTCTAACAATTACTTCACATCCACATTTGCAATATCAATTATAATTCAACATAACACAAGAATAATAAACCTACTTAATTCAATTTCTCAATTAATTATGAAATAAAACTCTTAATCTCTCCTTATAATTACATACAACCCGGTGAGTTCATTATCACCAATCCCTTATCTAATTACTATTTCCTTATCCATACTTTTCAAATAATTTCTCTATGCATTTCCCTTCCATACCAAATTACACATCAAATTGCAATTTCATAAGTTCATCCCAAGTCACAGATATCATCACCGATTCAACGCATTTCACAACACATTCCACCTTTTGCCAACTTGATACGGCCAGATAGTGGGCACTAACTCATAACACCTTTCACCTTTTGCCGAGTTGATAGGGCGGGATAGTGGGCACCCGACTCTTAACACCATCCACCTTTTGCTAACTTGATACGGCCGGATAGTGGGTACTAACTCATAACACCTTACACTTTTTGCCGACTTGATATGGTAGGATAGTAGATACCCCACTCTTAACACTATTCACCTTTTGCCGACTATTATACAGCGGGAAGTGAACTCGCAAAAACCATTTTCTCAAAGCCCATATCTTTTCAAAAACCATGTTTTTCTACATTTACTAACTGTCATACGGTAGGACGTGGACACCCAAAAACATTTTCAAATTTAAAACCATCCCTCACATTTGCCGACTATTAATACAGCAGGACGTGGACACCCAAGAAAACATCTGTTTTCCACTTTTGCCGGCTATTAATATGGTAGGACCAGTGGACACCCAAAAACATTTTTCCTACATTTGTCCAGCAATAAGCCTAGACAAGGCAATTCGGCAACTTAAATTTAAAACCACTCCTACATTTACCGGCTCTTATACGGACGGATGTGGGCATCGAAAGACATTTTTGACTCCCTGCGCAGGTACCAACTATAACATAACCCAACCCAACTCAACACAACTTAACCGAATTGAATGACAACCCAATTCAATACCATTCAATACAATTTGGCATAATTCAATACAAACTCTTAAACCTCCACATCATCATTTCATTACAAAGCTCATATCATTCATCCAATTACTAATTTCTTTCCCCCAAGTTTGGTTTCATATTATAACATAATTTAAAATATCAACATTAAGAGTTCAATTGCAACTTTTACATAAATTTTCAAACTCTTTAAAATTTCAATTAAACTGGTATATGTGTAATTTAACACCTCAATTTCATGATACCACTTTAAATTTCAGCAAAACCATCATCTATCTGCATGAACCAAACTAGGATTTTTAAGAGAAATTAAAGCTTTTCACAAAACACTTTTTATTCCAACTCTTCTATTGCTTATACACCCAAATTCTTAACCAAAAATCATAACCTAACAAGTAAACCCCAACTCTTCAAATCCTAAACCCCCAATCTCCTGATTTTTCACAATATGCTTAAAAATGTAAATTTTGTATTTGTATAAGGAAAATACCACAAATCTATCTATAAATGAGAGTATTGAAGGAGAACTAGAACCCCTACCTCAAGGGTCAAGAAAAAAAACAAAGCTTCAAGAAGAAACCTTTGCAAATCCAAATTTTAATCGGTAGAAAAGTAAGATCTTCAAGCCTTCTTCACTTTTTGGTAAGAGATCTTGGCCAAATCTTTGGGAAATGGAAGGTATTTGGGTAAAAAATCTAGGGTTTTTTGGACTTAGGATGAGGGGAAGGAAGAGAGAAAAGAAAAGTGGAGAGAATAATCTAGAAAAGCACTTTTTAAGTTGCTGAATTTGCGCAGTCCACTCGAGCGCCACCTTCGGCGCTCAGGAGCACTTGCTTCCAACACAGATACTAAAACTTCAAATGGGTATAACTGTCTTATCCGGACTCCGTTTCAGGTCGTTCTTGTGTCCAAATCGAAGCCTCGGAAACAAGCTTCCAATGGTTCTAGCCTCATACACAAATTCAAAGTGTGGAAAAAGAAAAGGGCAAAAAAGAGTGATGGCTGTTCGTAAGAAAATTACTCGAGTCAAAGTTTTTGGTCTAATCTTACTCAACCATAATGTTACTACTTTGATCAATGTCCCAAAATAAAATAGGGAGGCTCCAAACACAATAATAAAAATATCAAGAGCAATTCCACTAGTCCAAAAAATTCAGACTCAACCAAGCAGACCGCTCAAGCGTCTAATCTTGCGCTTAAGCGAATAGACTAACAAAGTCGACCGCTTGAGCGACCACTCCTGCGCTCAAGAAGAAATTCACAACTCTCAGAATCTTAGACAGACTTCAAAAGTATCGGGAGCTTCACAAGACTGCTTAAGCATCAACTCTTGCACTCGAGCGAAGGGAAAAATTTTGGGATGTTACAACCCACCTTAAGAAATTTCGTCCCTGAAATCTAGAGAAACTGAGACAGATGGAGCACAACTCTTAACTCAACACTCTTGGGATGTATTCCTAAATTTAAAATAAGAGGTGAAACGAAAGCTATTCAGACCCAATGGCATGACATCACTACTAACCAAAAGCTAGGCTCTGCTCGAGATAGATTCTTAAATTTTGGTTCAATACCTCAATGCCCTAAAGACACCTGAACAAGAAGAATCACAAGGGAAAGATCACAAGTTCTTTTCGATCAATACATACATCGGAATCCAACGGGCAATGATCAACATCAACCTCTTATAATCCCCAAGGTCCATAATAACTCCCCAATCAATAACAACACGGACACTGACTATCGAATGGCCAAAACTCAATTTCATAGGAAAAGGAAACCACTATTACACCAAACACCAGGTCAACACAAGTAAAAACAAATGACGTATCCCATTGTACGGTCCAATACCATAATTGTCAATTGCATGTCAATTAGCAGCATTATCAATTCTTTATTCAACATAGCATTTAAAACTAGAACAGTGAAAATCATTCATGAATATATTTAGATTAAGTTTTTAAGATTTAGTTTAACCGTGCCTTCCCAAGCCACACACAAGAAAATGAAATTTTCATTTTCCACATCAATCTCAACATTCTCCCAGTGAATTCCAACCATCACCTAATACTTTCCTTCACCCACCTGGTGACATCACAACACCTTTACCATACACATTTGTAATAACAACAAATAGAAACAATCCAGTACATCCAAGAAGTAATAAAGCACATACAATTTCCCAAAAATTGGGAGTTCTTACTCATTACAAACGTCAGCACAAATAAGTTCATACCAAATGTTAAAAACTTACACATCAAATGACACACCGTTATGCATTCCCCTTCCATACCAAATTACACATCAAATTGTAATTTCATAAGTTCATCACAAGTCACACATATCATTACCGATTCAACGCATTTCACAACACATTCCACCTTTGGTGGACTTGATACGGCGGGATAGTGAGCACCCAACTCATAACACCTTCCACCTTTTGCCGACTTGATACAACGGGATAGCGGGCACCCGACTTTTAACACCCTCCACCTTTTGCCGGCTATTATACAGTGGGAAGTGAACTTGTAAAAACCATTTTCTCAAAAATCATATTTTTCTAAAAACCTTGTTTTTCCACATTTACTAACTTTCATATGGCAGGACGTGGACTCCCAAAAACATTTTCAGCTTTAAAACCATCCCCTACATTTGCCGACTATTAATACCGTAGGATGTGGGCAACCAAGAAAACCATATGTTTTTTCACTTTTGCTGGCTATTAATATGGCAGGACCAGTGGACACCTAAAAACATTTTTCTTACATTTGTCCAACGATAAGCCTAGACAGAGCAATTGAGTACCTTGAATGTAAAACCACCCCACATTTACCAGCTCTTATACGGATAGACGTGGGCACTGAAAAACATTTTTGACTCCTTGCGTAGGTACCAACTACAACACAACCCAACACAACTCAACACAACTCAAACTAATTCAATCACAACCCAATTCAACACCATTCAATATAATTCGGCATAATTCAATACAAATTCTTAAACCGTCACATCATCATTTCATCACAAAGCTCATCTCATCCATACTATTAGTAAGTTCTTTCCCCAGGTTTGGTTTCATATTATAACATAATTTAAAATATCAACATTAGGAGTTCAATCGCAACTTTTACATAAATTTTCAAACTCTTTAAAATTTCAATTAAATTTGTATATGTGTAATTTAACACTTCATTTTCATGATACCTGTAGCACGTCCGGCGGAGGGACCTCGGCTACAGTTCGGACTCGATTTTGTGTCGGTTCTAAATCTGAACCAAAGAGTCCAAATCCGGCAAATCGTTTGAGAAAACAGATTTTTTGAAAAGTAGTGCCAAACATGGACTGCTTTGCGGACACATGAGTCGCCACCTAAATATTTTATTTTTGGGAAATTTAGGAAACCCTGACTCGGTGCCGAAGGCCACATGTCCGTCATCACCAAAGTGGTCTTGGCTCGGGAGCTTGGGTACGATCGAAGGTCATTTATGAGCACCTTTCGCCCGTCCAAGACCGCCTCTACTAACCGTGATATCCGTTTTTGAAAACTTTATGCGTTCTTATTCCGGTTATTAACCTAGAATTACTATGTGATGCGCACAACACAAAAGTATAGACTGGATTACCTAACTTGGAAATAAACATTGCATATCCGTTTTGTCTCGAAAAACGTGTTAGATTCTTTTGCTACTCGCAAGTAGGCTAAAATGCGGATTTCAACGAGTTATTCCAACTGAGGCAATCCAACCTCCACCCACGGGCATTCAAGCAGTTTATCATGTAAGCAACTAGCCGCAAGGTAAGCCTACTATCATGGTAAACATTCACACGCATGCGACATGTTAAAGCATAAAACTTACATCGTACTCCGCGCCAAAACAAGAAACTGGTTAGCAAACATGCATGACCTAGTTCATGTTAAATGGCTAATGCATCACATACAGGGGTGCAATCTGAACAGGCTCGGCTAACCCTAAACATGGCATGTGAAATGTGATCAAATAGCATGTATTCAATTTGGAATTTGAAAATACAATGCAGTTTGTATGATGTGCCGAGCCCGATGTATGTAAACAAATGCATGAATGCACGCATGCATTGCATAAGGTATGCTAAAAATAAACGTGCCCTAACCTACCATAAGCAGGTAAATAAAAGGGAGAAAGAAATGGGGATTGGAAGACATACACCCACTCACGCACACTTATTACATTTTTGCCCTCGCTCGGAGGGACCGAAATAATAATACAGACCGAATAAATAATTAACTAAACTAGCTAATTAAATATTACAAATCGACTGAATTAATTAAATTAAATAATTAATCTAATTAAGCATTAAATGCCTCAGGGTGAGGGTATGCCAGCGCCGGACTCGCTTCGAATCGCACTACCATGCAAGTATGCCTCTTTATCTTGCCATACTCCTCGAAAATTTCCAAAGTCCTGTGATTGCCTCTCCGAGTCCGGAACACCATCGGCTAAGGGGATGGCCACCGCCAAGGGAAATGACCACCGCCGAAAATTATGCTATCGGCAGAATTTTGCTTGGTCGGCACTTAACAGTGCCGGTCGGCCAAAATTGCTGCAGAACCTGCAATTTGACAGCAGCAGAGGACAAGCAGTGTATGGCAATGTAATTCAAAGCATGTATGCACCGAGCACATCCCACATCATGGTATGGACTCAAGAGGGCATGTGCCTCGATCCTCGGACCACCAATCGCGCATTTCCATGCATGATGGCCCTAAGAACCAAGAGTGCAAATTTGATTTCAAATGCATGAAATGCAAACAATCAAACAAGGGTGCCAAACCTCTATCATACTTCACTTCAAGAGGCTTAACATACATGCAAATGTGATGCAACCCTAAGCATGTTATCTATCACGCCAAATGAACAATGTGATGCACTTGTGCAAGGCCTACAAGCAAGCATGCAAAACAATGAAATGATGGACTTAGACATGAATTAGGCAACTCAAAAAGGCCTAAAATCAGTAGGCAAAATACCTACAATTAGAGACTAAACACACACACACACATGCACATGTTAAGGTACACAACCCGAGGCATAAACAAGCAATATCCAAGCACACTTAAAGAGGCCAAACACGGACTAATAGCATGCACATAAAGCTCTGAAAATCACACAAAATGTGATACCAAAACATGCAACAAAGCAAGCCAAATGTACAACAAATGGCCCAAGTCTTGAAACAAGCCATGAAAGTTTAAACCAAGGCCAAGTCCACCAAGCCTCACAAGGCTAAGGGGCCTCAAAATAGGTCCTAAGCAGACCTAAACAAAGCCTAAGGAGCACCTAGATGGCATCTAAGGGACTCAAGTACAAAAGCATGCAACATGACCAAAACATGGAGCATACAACATATGCTTTTAAAGCATTAAAGAGACAACTAAAGCATGCATACGAGCACACCAAAAAGTCTGAAACAACATGCTAGATGGTTCCAAACTATCAAAAATGAAGTAAGCATGGCATGCTATACACTCATACTCTCAATGCCAACAAGCCAAATACAAAGAGGCTACCAAATACATGCTAAGATTAGCCAAAATAGCTATGGACAGAGCTAAATCATGGCAAAATAAGCTTACAAGCTTCACAAATCTAAGCCTAAAACATGCTAGAAACTAGGGCATACAACCTAGACATGTTAAGGCATAAAAGGGCATTACAAGGCAACTATACTAAGCATGTATAGGAGACCAAAACCAACTTAGAGGCATGTTATATCATGGCAATATAAGCATGGAAAACAACTCAAACATGCTCAACACACACTCAAGCATGAAGCTCCTTAAGGAAGCAAAATTTGCCTTTTTCAAGGACATCAAGGAGAGGGGGTGGCCCTCCCCTTTTTGAGACTTCAAGGCATGCTCTTTACCACTGAAATCCCTCAAGATTTCAGTGGTGAAGAGATCCTATCACCAAAATCTCGGATCTCTCCAAAATGGCACAAAAGGTGGCCTTTTCAAGGCCTAAAGGTGGTCAAAGTTCCTTAAACCACAAAACACTCTTAATATACAATAAAGAGGGTCAAAAATCAGAACTTTTATGTGCCAAACACTAAGCTCAAAAATAGTTCTAAATTAGGTAGAAATGAGTTGCAAAAATGGGGAAAAAAAGTGCAAGTTTCTCACCCTTGATGACTACCTTCACAAGAGTTGTTGGTGTTGCCTCCTTGAGCTCAAATCCAGTCAAGAATCACCAAAAACCAACCTCTAGAACCTCTGTCCCAAGAGAAAGGTGGAACACTAGGTGCTAGTGTGCAAAAGTAAGGCACAAAACACCTAGTTTAACAAGAGAATGATAGATATAGGGTAGATATATATTTTCTAACCTAAACCAGAGCTTCCTCTCTCTAAAAATGGCTGAACTCTCTCAAGAAGTCCCAACCCTTGAGCAAAGGGAAGAGCTTTCCCTCTTATAGGCCAAAAGCTTACAAGCTTAGCCACTAAGCAAGCTCATCCCTCCATACACGTGTATGGAGGGAAAGACAATTGCACACAGCTGTCTGAAAATATCTCAGAAAGCAAGTGCACAGTGCTCGACTGGGCAAATTGGTCATTTCGCCCAAAATAGTGCCGACCGGCACAAAATAGTGCCGACCGGCACAATATAGTGCCGGTGACAACTACAGCCAGCCGGTGGCCTCTAGCCCCAGCCGGTGGTGTGTGGGGATGCCTCATAAAGCATTCCCTGCCCTTCCAAGGCAAATCACAAGTGTTTGGTGCAAAACCAAACACAAACGGTCGAGTTCGGAGGTCCTGAGGCACGGCGCGCGGGCCGAGAACTCCGGGAACTCCAAACGAACACAACCATGGATAATCACCGAGTGTTCCAACGGTGACGTCCAAGTCTTGAGGACGGTCAAAAATGGGGTGTCTACAATACCACTTCGAATTTCAGCAAAACTATCATCTATCTTCATGAACCAAACTAGGGTTTTTAAGAGAAATAAAAGCTTTTCACAAAACACTTTTTTATTCCAGCTCTTCTATTACTTATACACCCAAATTCATAACCCAACAAGCAAACCCCAACTCTTCAAGTCGTAAACCCCCAATCTCATAATTTTTCCCAATATTCTTAAAAATGTAAATTTTGTAATTGTATAAGGAAAATACCACAAATCTATCTATAAATGGGAGTATTGAAGAAGAACTAGAAACCTCTATCTCAAGGATCAAACAAGAAAGCAAAGCTTGAAGAAGAATCCTTCGCAAATCCCAATTTCAATTGGTAGAAAAGTAAGATCTTTAAGCCTTCATCACTTTTTGGAAGAGATCTTGGCCAAATCTTTGGGAAATAATTTGAGTAAAAAATCTAGGGTTTTTTGGACTTAGGATGAGGGGAAGGAAGAGAAAAAAGAAAATGGGAGAGAATGATCTAGAAAGGCACTTTTCAAGTTGTTAAATTCGTGTAGTCCGCTCAAGCGCCACTTTAGGCAGTTGAGCGCACTTGCTTCTAGCACAGATACTAAAACTTCAAATAAGGATAACCTTCTCATCCGAACTCCGTTTTAGGTCGTTCTTGTGTCCAATTCGAAGCCTCAAAAACAAGCTTTCCAATTGTTCTAGCCTCATACACAAATTCAAAGTGTGGAAAAAGAAAAGGGCAAAAAAGAGTGATGGCTGTTTGTAAGAAAATTACCCGAGTCAAAGTTTTTGGTCCAATCTTACTCAACCATAATGTTACTACTTTGATCAATGTCCCAAAATAAAACAAGAAGGCTCCAAACACAATAATAAAAATATCAAGAGCAATCCCACTAGTCCAAAAAATTCAGACTCAACCAAGTAGACTGCTCGAGCGTCCAATCTTGCGCTCGAGCAAACGGACTAACAAAGCTGACCGCTCGAGCGACCACTCCTGCGCTCAAGCGGAAATTCACAACTCTTAGAATCTTAGACAGATTGCAAAAGTACTGGGAGCTTCACAAGACCACTCGAGCGTCAACTCTTGTGTTTGAGCGGAGGGAAAAATTCTGGAGTGTAACAAAATATCTGTGAAAAGTTGTACGGATTTGAGATTTCCCCCTATTTTTTATTGTAAAGGACATGATTTTGAGAATTGTGATACAAACCTGGCATGACATAGTTTTCGGAAAGAAATGTAAAACATTTGGTATGGGCATTGCATATGCATTCACCTTGTGGCTTTGTTAAGATTTATACATTGTGGTGTAGTAGTTCTACTAGGCTTTGGCTCACTCTATGTGGGAAAAACCATTTTTAGGTGCTGGGGACATGCCTCTACCAAGGACTTAGCTTGAGAGGTCTGTGGAGGTGAAGGTTCATTGTTATTATTGAAAAATCTAGAAATTCCCTAGATATTGATTTGTGATTATGTATCAATTTTAAACAGTTAATAACAATCTCATTCAAACAATCAAAGACAAATTGACACAAAGATTTTACGTGGAAAAACCATAATAGGAGCGCCTCTAATTGTGATAAAAAAAACAATGGGCAAAGCCACAAAACAATCCACTAAGAAGATATAAAAGAATTACACAAGTGTACTCTTAATTACCTAGTGAATCTACGTCCGAATCAAACTGACCCTTATGTGCGTCTTCCAGCCCCACCTTCACCTTGGAATTGTCTTGCCCAACGTTGAATCTACAATGTCGATGTCGAATCATGATGATGAGCCACTCCGGAATTCACCAAAGCTTCAGGCTCAAATTCCACAGAATCCACCAAAGAATAATACTCTATTTTGTATTGAATAAACAAACAATCCTTTGATGTATACTTCTTAAACCATAAGTTGAATACTCAATTAAGTATCAAAGAAACCAAGCAAAATAGCCCCAGATATAAACCCTAATATCCAAGAAGAAGATCTGGAAGTCATAACCCTAAAATCTGACTAAAACACATTTATTTCAATCTATTCCGCAATCTCTACTTGAGCGCAAGAATGGCCGCTCGAGCGGACCTCGCTCGAGTGCAGGAAAGTTCGCTTGAGCATAAAATCCCAACTTCCAGTACTTTTGTAGACAATTCTAATGTTTGGAACCAAACATTCTCCGCTTAAGTGCACAAACGGCCGCTCGAGCGGACAAGCAACTTCGAATGCATTTTTGCATTTTGCTTTGGGGGCGCTACATGAAAGAAATATCAGCGAAGTGGCAAACATGAAAGAAATATCTTCTGAAGCTTCTCTGCAAGGCACAATTCAGGTTGGATTTGCATCTAAATATTTATAACCTAACTGAAATAAAAGAGCGAATAAATTACAACTAAAAGGAGTTTTGTCAAACGGGATTGCCAAGAATAAAAACCTAACAATTATTTTGTATTTATTTTTGTACAAGCCTAGGGTTTTCTCTGTATTGAGCTTAAGACTCTGTTTTGATGTATCTAAGCATTGACTTGGAAAGATGTAAGCCATTAGGGCATATGGGTATCTGTTTAGCTTTCATTTCTTTTCACTATCTTGTAACATATGTTATAGATTCATAATGTACTATTTATGAATGTATATCGCATGTGTCACCTTTTGTATATCAAATTCTGATTAATGGAAGCTTGTCATTGTTATTTATGTGGAGAAGTGGTTCGAAAATACTCTTTGGATCCTGTAGGACGCTCGTGATCCTCAGCTAGCCACCTGAAAAGGAGTGAACACTCCGGTCGGGGATGCCGGTATTAGCACTCCGACGGATAAATCAATATATACTCTCTTGGTTGCTTGTAAGTTAAGTTTTTAAGTTTTTTCTCACATGCCTCTTTTTGGCTGCTGTTTTTCTATTTATATACACCCTTGGTCCTTAGGGTATGGCCCACTCTTAATCTGTCGTGTGATTGTTCATTCGGCCTTCCATTTGTTGTATTCCTACTTCTATTCGGCCCTTCGCTCAACTAGCTTTATGGCCGATTAGGATGCTCGGCACCTAGAACGTAAGAGACGGCGAATATAATATATATCCTGTTTTTGTAAATATGTACTCGGCCTATCTGAGTCCTTTATTATTCGGCTCCCACAATTGCCCCCCAAACACCCCACTAACACCAGTTAGTCGGCATGTTTGGTTTCGAATTTGGAAAGTCAAAAATTCGGCAGTTAACCTCATTCCAATGTGTGTCAGAACGCACACATTTTTTTTGGGTCATCATTACAAGTTCTTGCCCCCTCGTACGATTCCTCAATTTAATGTGATTTAAAACTTTTTCTCTTTGGATGTATGTTTTGAATACTCGAAGTTTCTGGTTCGTCTTCTAGTATGACTCTTTTACTTCGCGGCCTTTACAACTTCCTTCTGTTTCTCATTATCCTTTCTGCTTCTCGTAAGTTTTCTTCTCCTTCACTCCCAATATCATTTCCTTGTTTACTTTTAGTTTTGCATAACCCTTAGGCTTGTTAGGATGGCAAAAAATTTGAAAGATCTCTTTTCTGCGGATCGAGTTTCCGGCTTCCGGCACCACTATTCCATCCCCAGCGACGTCCATCTGTCGCTCGTGGCGGATAGCACCACCGATATAGAGAGGACCGATGAGAGTACAATCATTTTTCCTCTCCTATCGATTGCTGAGGGCGGAGTCTGTTTTCCTCTCCACCCATTTTTAAGGGCCGTCCTTCGACACTGGGGTCTAATTCCTTCCCCGCCTAACGTAAACTTTTTCCACATCATAATGGGGATTATAGAGTTGAACTGTCGTCTTAGGATTAATCTAGGTATACCTGCAATTCAGCATTGTTATGCCTTCGGCAAGTCTATTGGTTGGTTAGGACGCTATTTTCTTAGGGCCAAAGATTCCAATCATCACCTAATGACTATGCTTGCTAGCTCTGGCAAGCGTGTTGACGACGTGAAGGTCGTTGTCTGAGGCAACTGGAAATTCGGCGAGGGTGAAGATCGCCTAGATCCTATGCCAAGGCGAAAAGGCGAACCAGGTGGCTATATAGCTGACTCTAGTTTATCTTATTACCTTATATGTATTTGGCTTTCATTCCATGTATTTACTGTTTTGTTTATGCAGGTAACGATTAGAAGAAAGCATTAGTTTCAGCCGACGACGTTGTACTTGCAGAAATTAAAATCGCTCTACAGTTCGTTGGTCGTCCAAACCTTCAGAAGCAAGGGAGGGCGGCCCACATTCTCTTGCAATACGCGCCGTCTTACGCAACGTTTTCGGCGGCAGACAACATCCCAATTCCGAGAGGTGAGGATCAGCTTACAGCCCTTATCTTCTCCAGCTTCAAAAACATAAAGGAGGTTGGTTTATAAACCTCCGATTTGGAACACGAGGGAGAACAAGCAGACGATCCGGTCGCCGAGGACCTGAACCAGTTAGAAGCCAAGGTAGACGAAGCTCTTAACTCGGCCTTTGAGGAAGCTGGACTTAATTCGTCCGACCCTCCGTCCACCTTAGGCCAAGGGGACGTCTCATTCGAAGACATTTTTACAAACTTAGGGAACTTACCTGGCTCTTAGCCTGATAACATTGCCGGCGAGTCGCTCAGCCAATTGGCCAAATGGAAAAACGCCGAGAGGATGGATGCCCGAAAAAGGGCTGAAGCCGAGCGAAACCAACCTCCACCCCCTCCACTTGTCGTTAGGGAAGAAACTCTTCCACCTGTTCCTGTTAAAGAGGTGGTCAAAAATGAAGTGGCCGAAACGGAACCTGTTGTTGATGAACAGGAGGGTCAAGTGATGGAGCATAGGGGTGAAAAGCGCCCGACCAATCACGAAGCCATTTATTCGGAAGACCTAGTCGACAAACGGCCACGCTTGGAAGAATCGAACTTGGTTGTGCTGTTCATAGTATAACCAAGGATAAAAAACATGCCGGTTGGCTTTGATGCATCGACTATCAGAGGCTGATCTTGGCTGTCGCTTGGCTGTCGCTTTGAACCAAGAATCGAACTTGGCTGTCGCTTTGAGCCTGGCTTCCTCCATCACTCTGCCGGCTGACAGAGCAACTTTTTGGGCAGAGGCTGATCTTCTGGCCATCGCGTTGGCCACTCAATCGGTGATATTGGTACGTGACCCTTTATAGTTTTGCAAGGCTAACAAAAAGAGTGTTTTTATATTAGCCTACTGATCCTTTGTTTTGTAGGCGGCGGGAAGGATAGCCGAGATTGGACATTGCCAACACGATGCTATCGAATAGATCGGCTTTCTTACAGCTGAATAGGAAATCGGAAAGGGGAAGATAGCTGAGGCCTCTCTTCGAGCCGAGTCGGAGGCCGCGAAAGCGGCGGCAGAGAGAGAGAGGGCCGATGCTGAAGCAAATAAGGCCAAGACTGGGGCACAATGGAAATTTGGCTGAGCTCTATAGTTAAGCCAAATAGTTTGCCCTTGCCCCAGCAAGTTGATGAACCAGTCGGCCTAAAAACAGCAGAAATGGTAGTTTAGGAATTTGCTGGGGCACAGTGAAAATTCGGTTGAGCTCTGATAGTTAAGCTGAATAGATTGATGAATCTGTCCTTGCCCAGCAAGTTGATGAACCAGGCGGCCTAAAAACGGCAGTTCAGGGAGTTGCTGGGGCACAATGGAAATTCAGCTGAGCTCTGATAGTTAAGCCGAATAGATTGATGAATTTGCCCTTGCCTCAGCAAGTTGATGAACCAGTCAGCCTAAAAACGGTAGTTCAGGGATTTGTTGGGGTACAATGGAAATTTGGCTAAGCTCTGATAGTTATGCCGAATAGCTTGATGAATCTGCTCTTGCCCCAGCCAAAGCATGAGCTGGAAGGCCGGATAGTTTTAGTTCATGGCATAAGGTTTTTGAAGTTTAGCATTAATGAGATCGCCTCGGGGGTGCTGCACCCGTAAGGAATAAATGGGGTGAGTATTTCTTGTGCGTAGGTCCCATTAGTGTTCTCAGACACAATAACCCAACCCAGTCTGTTGAGGAAGGTTAGACAAGTGCGAATGTTAAACAGACTATTCTTCAACAGTAGAGGAGATGGGAGGACATTGGGTGAATTGGATGTAGAGATGAATCGAAGTGGCGAGCTTATACACACGAGTAGTAGGGCGTTGAGGGAGTGGGAAAGACGCTAGTCCCCTCGTCATCGAAGTAGGTCACCCAGAAGGGAAAAGCAGCAACGGGGCAAATCCCCTCAACCGCGCTCCAGCAGAGAATCCAATGCGGCACCGCGCCCGTTGAGTTTTGTGATTTTTGTGGGGAACAAACCAATAATGGAAGCGGATTCAATCGTTCACAACCAAAATGTGGCAGTTGAGTTCGCTCGACAGATTTTTCCACCAGAAGTGTAGCGGTTGATGGTCGATCGACAAGATTTCGAAGTGTTTCGGGAAGGCATCCATGGGGCGGTGAAGGGGCTGTACACCGCCTATGAAATTGGCATGCGTCTACGTGCCGCACGGCGGGATATAGAGCAGAGAGATGAATGCATTCGAAGCTTAGAAGCTCGCGTGAAGAAGGCTGAGCCCGAGCTAAGAGAGGTCAAGACTGCTGAGGCACAATTGGCCGGAAAATCTAACTCAATCGTGGAGGAAAGGGTGACCCAATGGCTAATAAGTTATGCGCTCGCCGATCGAGATATGGCTAGCATGTTTGCAATTGAGACTGCTAAGTCCAGGGCTTATGAAAAAGGCTTCCATGCCGACTGAAAGGTCGGGATAGACAAGACCAAGGAAAAAATTGCCGAGGAGGTGTGCCGATGTGAGAATCGTGGATTCAAGCACGGGGTGGATCAAGGCACTTCAGGCCTCGGACGCTCTCCGGGCAATAGGCGTTGATTCGGAGTTGCCACTATATCAAGGTCGTCATTTTCTCTTTGCGGCCTTCGAAGTCGAGAAGAGTGATGATGAGGCAGATGCCGATTTAAACTAGATATTGTGTACGCTCCAACACAGATTGGGAGCAAATTATGTATTTATTGGTTAATTTAATAAAACACCTTATTTTAAATGTTTGCATGTTTCAATTTATGTTTATACATTCTGAGCAAGTCGGTTAATTTAATGAAACATTTCATTTGAAATGCTTGCATGTTCCAACTTTCACCAACTATGTGTGTGCTTTTTAATCGTAATATTCACGAAAAGTGCACCGAATCCACGGCTTTTATCTGGGCCAGTCGTGAGACCCACAAAGATCGCTTTGAATCCGGAGACTTATTCGGCTCAAAAGTCGCACTAGGGGGGCTTTGAACTCGAAGGCATTTTACCTTGGCCAATTGTGGTATCCACGATGGGCTCTCCGAATCCGGAGTCTTATTTGACCCCAAATGTGACCTGCACGGATGGGGCTCTGAATTTGTAGGCTTTGTTATCTTGGCCAATCGTGATATCCACGAAGGGCGCTCTGAATCTAGAGGCTTTATTCAGCCCAAACGTGACCTGCACGGATAGGGCTCCGAATTCGGAGGCCTTTTTATCTTGGCCAATCGTGATATCCATGAAGGGCGCTCCGAATCCGGAGTATTTATTCAGCCCAGACGTGACCTGCACAGATGGGGCTCCGAATTCTTAGGCTTTGTTATCTTGGCCAATCGTGATATCCACGAAGGGCGCTCCGAATCTGGAGGCTTTATTCGGCCCAAACGTGATCGGCGCAGATGGGGCTCCGAATTCTGAGGCTTTTTTATCTTGGCCAATCGTGATATCCACAAAGGGCGCTCCGTATCCGGAGTCTTTATTTCGCCCAGACGCGACCTGGACGGATAGGGCTCCGAATTCGGAGGCTTTTTTATCTTGTTCAATCGTGATATCCACAAAGGGCGCTCCGAATCCGGAGGCTTTATTCGGAAGACTTTTGAACTGAATTTCATAATGAGAAAATAGGAGACTTTGCATTGCAAAAGTGAAATTTGTACATGGTGAATCATTCAAAACGAGTATCATGCCCCACAGGTCAAGTTTAATGATAGATTTTACACAAATGCATGGAATTCCAAGGGCGTGGCAGACTCCTCCCAGACATGTCTTTGAGCCGATATGCCCCTGTTCCCGCGATTGAGTCGATTTGATAGGGGCCGTCCCAGTTAGGATCCAATTTGCCATCAGCCAGATTCCTGGTAGCTAGAAGTACTTTCTTCAGGACCAATTCGCCTGGTACATAGCGGCGTAGCTGAACACGTTGATTATACGACTTAGCAAGTTGCTGCTGGTACCGTGCCATGGATGTAAGGGTACGGTCTCTTCGTTCTTCAATCAGGGTCAAATCCAAGGCCAGCATCAAGTCGTTTTGGTCCATATCAAAAACTTTTGATTTCAAGGTTGGGAGGCTGATCTCCAAGGGAATGATTGTTTGCGTTCTGAAGCACAAAGCGAATGGCATTTCAACAGTGGAGCGCCTTGGAGTAGTGCGATGAGCCCACAACACACTTGGCAATTCTTCAACCCATTTGCCTTTAGCTTTCTCCAGCCTCTTCTTGATGCCGTCCAAAATGGCTTTGTTGGATGCTTCAGCTTGGCCATTACTCTGTGGATAAGCCGGGGTGGAGAAATATGGCCGAATACCATACTTGCTGCATAGTTCTCGGTAGACGTTGCAATCAAACTGGGTGCCGTTGTTTCAAATAAGTGCTCTTGGAATGCCGAATCGTGTTGTGATATTTCTCCATACAAAACGCTTCACATCAGAATCTCAAATGTGTGTTAGTGCCTCCGCTTCTACCCATTTTGTGAAATAATCTGTTGCAACAATCAAAAATCGCTTGTTGCCCGGGACGCGAGGCAATGGTCTGATAATGTCAAGTCCCCATTGGGTGAACGGCCAAGGACTGGTTATAGAGCTTAACTCTTCGGCAGGCAGATGGGTTAAAGGAGAAAACTTCTGGCACTGTTCACATTTCTTCACGTAACATTCGGCATCAGCTCTCACCCCTGTGTCACAGCTCCATGAGCCAAAGAACACCCGCTAGAATGGCACCACAGCTACCTTCATGTATTTCAGTCAGGAGTTCCTCGACTTTATCCGGATGAACGCATTCTAGGTACGGACCAGAAATGGATTTTTTGTAAAGCTTTCCTTGCGGATCCAAGTAGTATCGCAGGGCTTTGTTTCACAGCTTGTGTGCTTCTTTCTTATCCATTGGGAGCTGTTCGGAAGATAGGAATGAAGCGATAGGGTCCATCTAACTCGGACCTGATTCTATGACACTGATCTGGGCCAACTCCGAAGGGCCAATGCTCAGCTTAGGGATGAATCCTACTTTAATTGTCCATCTAATCTCTGAGTTGATAGTGGAGGTTAGGCAAGCCAGGGCGTCCGCATGTGTGTTATGATCTCGGGTTATTTAGTTCAATTCATGATGGTCGAATTTTGCCAGCAGGGAACTCACCGTTTTCATGTAAGCTGCCATACGGTCGTTTTTGGCCGCGTATTCGCCCTTTAACTAATTAATGACTAGCTTTGAATCGCAAAAAATAAGCAGATACCGAGCACCCAAGAGATGTGCATTTCGTAAGCCGGTTAGAAGTGCTTCATATTCGGCCTCATTGTTCGATGCTTTAAAGCCGAGTTTTACTGCCTGCTCGATTATTGCCCCGTTAAGAGCCATGATCACAACGCCGTCCCTGCTGCCACATTGGTTGCATGACTCGTCACAGTATAGTTGCCAAATGTCCCCAACGTATATTCTCCAATTCGGCTTAGGTTGAATTTGATCGGACTTAAAGTCGGCAAGACACCTGATGTCACGACCCTAACCCGCCCTCGTGGATTAAGGACATAACCGGCCAGTAATCGTGAGATTACCTACGACCTCAAACCAAACCAAACGTATATTAACAGAGTTAGTGGGGGCCAAACGAAAGCAATTTAAAAAAACTTTATCCTTAGAGCTGTGCTTACATGGCACGCCAAACAAGTTATACATATAAACATTAATAACTCACAACAGAACTAAAGTATCAAAGCTTCAGCACAAACAAGATCAACCCAAAACTATGTCAACCCGTGAAACTATATACACACATATACAAAACTTTGCCAACATGACAAAATGTAACTACATAACAAAAGGGTGAAGATGTGTCTCGCGCGTGAGACACGAGGGCTGACTTTCCAAAACCTATGTTGATCTGCTTAGGCTTTACTGGGGCTGGGTCTAGACCTCCCTTGGCTCACCTACAAACACATGAATGAGCATGAGCGAAAGCCCAGTGAATAATATCAAGTAAAGGAAATGCATTGAAACATTATACAATAGACGGCCTTGGGCCCCAATTCATTCATGTTAACTGGCCTTGGGCCTTTTCAAACTTTCATATCAAACTGGCGCATGGGCCTTTCAAACTTTCATATCAAACTGGCACATAGGCCTTTCAAACTTCCATATCAAACTGGCACATACGCCTTTCAAACTTTCATATCAACCCTTGTCCACCATTCAAAATTAATGGACCTTACAGAACTTACATGGAAGCGAGTAATTGGACAATGACATATTTCAGATATTACTCACAGTGATCGGCTTGTGGAGTTGCCCTGGAGCTTGACCCTACATATCATGTAACACATATGGGTCACAACTAGTTCAATCCGTTCATTAATTCACATATTCCTCTTTAGGATTCATTCTTATCTCTTTAACTCAGTTACAATGCTCAATGTATGCCTAAGAGTGTTTAGAAGTGAAAGGGAACGGAAAACAGAACATAGAATGCATTTTCAGATTTTCAGAAAACAGGGTCCCCACTCAAGCGGACCCTTAAGGCCTGCAAAGTACTGGTTGCATGAAAAATACGCTCGATCGTGCATTCTGGAGCTCGAGCAGAAGGTCTGTCTATAAGCTCCCCCCACTTGAGCATGAAATACCCCGCTCGAGCGGACATCAAGTCTGCAAAAAGTCTTTGAGCACGAATTCACGCCGGCGGCGGCTTCGCCGAGCGGCATTCAAACTTTCTGGAAATTCCAAAACTGTTCTTGGAGTTCAAATTCGATGTTCAAAGGTCTCAATTCATGATTTTTGGCTCAAACTTCATATATTTACGTACTAACATGGTGCAAATGTCGAAACATATCATCATGGAGCTCAATTTCAGGAATTAAACACATGCATGTTTCAAATCAACACTAGACTCCTTCCCATCATACACATTCATGCATTCAAAGCTCTTATCTTCATGGATTATACATGCATGTGATGTCTAGCTCCCATTCTCAACTTAGATGATACCAATGGTGATTATACATGAGCTTTAGCTACAAATTTACATAGATTTCAAGCTCAATTATACAAATTCCAAACAATTACACACATGCATGCATATATGGTCTTCCAATTCAACAAAATAAACTCAAAACATGCTCTTGACCATCTATTAAACTTGAATTCACAAGGTAATGACCAAAAATGCATGAATTACTCACCAAGGAGTTTAATCTTCACAATCTATGGCAATTCTTGAGCTTAACCTCCAAAATTTCGAAGCTTTAAGCCAAACCCTCAATCTCCTAACCTCTCTTCTTCCAACCGACCCTCTCTTCTTTTCTTTGAGTTTATTATCAGTCAAAATGAGGCTAGGGAGAGAGAGATTGAGTGTTTAAATCCTTGACAACAAAACCCACTAAGGCCAATATTATAATAATAAAGTAGTTGGGCTCTAATTCATCAATTTAATCGATTTAATCTAACCTGAACCAATTTTCAATTAAATTTCACCGTAGGCCCTAAAAATTATGCTAGTCACAATGGCGTAATCAATTTCGGGTTCTGTGGCCGATAAGGCCCTTAATTAAATTTCCAAAGTAAATTATTCAAACAGATATTCCTACGGTGAACAGATAGAACTTCAGAATCACATGTATTCACAAAATGGCACATAAAATCATGCTAAACACATAATCATACACAAGTTAAGGACCAATTAGCATACTACGGAACAGGGGTATCACACCTGATGAATTCGGCAACAATATCGGCAAGCACTTGCCCCTTGATTAAGGTTCTAGGTAAGAACTGGATATCATACTGGTCGAGTTCCAGTGCCCATTTTGAAATGCGCCCTGATGCTTCTGCAATACGGAGTACTGACCGGAGGGGGTAGTCCGTTAGTACCCCAATGGTATGCCCCTGAAAGTAATGCATCAGTTTTCTAATTGCCATAACGAGGGCCAGGACGAGTTTTTCCAATGGAATGTAGCGTGTTTCGGCGTCAACCATTGCTTTGCTTACGTAATAAACTGGCCGCTGCTCCCCAAGTTTTTCTTTTAACAGTACAACGCTGACGGCCTGGTCAGAAACTACTAGATATAAAATGAACGGATCACCCGCTGAAGGTGTCATCAAGAGTGGAACTGATCGAAGGTAGGTCTTCAGACCATTGAAAGCGGCTTCGCACTCAAAGGTCCATTCAAAAGCTTTACCCTGCTGTAGGGTATGAAAGAATTGTCGGCAGTGATTAGTGGAACGACTGATGAACCTATTGAGTGCGGCGGCCATCCCTATCAACTTTTAGACCTTCTTGATTGATTGAGGAGAGCTGAGTTCTAGGATTGCTGTGATTTTCCTCGAGTTGGCTTCGATTCCGTGGTGGTTGACAATGTAGCCAAGGAATTTGCCGGATCCGATCCCAAATGCACACTTGGAAACATTCAGCTTCATTTTGTACTTGCGTAAAATGCCGAATGTCTCTTCTAGATCGGCTAGATGAGTCTGCTCTTCTTTAGACTTAACTACCATATCATCAATGTACACTTTCATAGTTTGGCCGAGTTGCTACTTGAACATGGCAGTGACTAGCTTTTGGTAAGTTGCTTCCGCATTCTTCAGCCCAAAAGGCATAACCTTATAGCAATAGGTCCCTCTTGGGGTAAGGAATGCAGTTTTGTCTTGGTCCTTCGGATGCATGGCAATTTGATGATAGCCTCTGTAGGCATCGAGGAAGCTCATACGTTGATGACGCGCCGTGGCATCTACGAGTTAGTCTATTCTGGGGAGGGTAAAACAATCCTTGGGACAAGCTTTATTTAAGTCCGTGAAATCCACACAAACACGCCAAGTCCCATTTTTCTTCTTTACAACCACAGTATTCGACAGCCATGTAGGATAGGTAACTTCCCAAATTGCTCCAGCATCAATCAACCAGTCAACTTCTTCAACAACGGCAGCAGTGTGTTCTGCGGCCAACCGCCGACTTTTCTGAATATTCGGCTTACATTTGGGGTCAACATATAAACGGTGTTGAGAAACAGATGGATCCACCCCAGCATCTCATATGGTGATCATACAAATACATCAAGGTTGCCAAGTAAGAAGGTAATTAGCTACTGCTTGTCGATGTTATTCAGAGAGGCTCCGACCATGAAGAACCTGTCAGGATTCCCGCCAATTTTGATTCGATCCAGGGCTTCTGTGGCCTTTTCACTCGGGAGCCACCCAACATCGTCGAGGCTCTCTCTATTTGGCACCTCAATAGAATTCACTTCCAGCTCTCTTGGTGTCTTTGCGGCAAGGAGATAACATGCTTGTGCCGATTTCTGGGAACTACGGATTTGTTCAATGCCGCGTTCTGTCGGGAAGCAGAGCAGTTGATGATAGGTGCTCGGCACGACCTGCATGGTATGCAGCTAAGTTTCGCCCCATGATGAGATTATACGGCGAAGGAAGCTTAACAACTAAGAATTCCACATCCACTGATTGGGAGCTCGCACGAACTGGTAGTGTGATTTTGCCCAACGGGTATTCCGGATTAGCGTTGAAGTCGAATAACGGATAATGAGCCGGGGATAGGTCCGACTCAGTGAAGTCGAGTTTGATGAAGGTCTTATAGTATATAACTTCTGAAGTACTCCCCTGGTCAATGAGAACGCGTTCAATGGTGAATCGGTCTACGCGTGGTTCGATGACCAAGGGATCAATGTGCGGGAGCATTACACCGACCAAATCAGAATCATCGAAAGTAATAGTCGGAGCTTCATGGGGCCGTTTCGCTGGTGTGATTTGCTTCTGGGGGTCAAGATGCGACTGAATTGTATGTATCACGGATGCCGTCGGCAAGCTGTAAATCATATGGATTACGCCGAGCGGGGGTGAATCTTGTCGTAGAGTAACTGTTGTGGCTGAATTATTCTTTCGGACGTGTTGCTTAAGTCGACCGTCTTGTACCAACTCTTCAAGATGATCTTTCAAGGCATAACAACTATCGATATCGTGTCTGTGGTCTTTGTGATATTCACACCGTCTATCCCGTCTTCTCGTGTTGGGAGGTCCAACCATCTTGGGTGGCCATTTGAAGAACGAAAGATGTTGAATTTTAGACATAATCGTGCTGATTGGCTCCGACAACTCCGTATATTTCTTGTCCGCCCACCTGATGCGCCTGCTATCCACTTGAAGTTGTTCACTAGCCCGTTGTGGACATTGGTCATTTGATTGGCGTGAATCTCATCTTCTGTCTCGTTTTGCCTGATTCCGTGGTTCAGGGCTTGACGAGGGTACAGAATTTATTGGCTGAACGATCTCAGATGGGGTTGTCTTGTTGGCCTTGTGCCCGGCTTTAACCCGTAGGGCGTCATCTTCCATTTTGCAATATTCCTTGACTTTCTTCATTAGCGACCAGACCGTTTTGGGGGCCCTTCTGCTCAAGGGGCTACGGAGGGCACTATCAGGGTGCAACCCCATTTTGAAGGCGGTAATGGCCATAGAGTCATTGCAGGCATCATCCACGAGATTAAAGCATTCCTAATAGTGCACTGAATAAGCACGTAGGGTCTCCCCTGGTTGAATTTGCATTGCCCAGAGGGAGTCGGCCTACTTCGGCTGGACCTTATTGGTGATGAACCTTGCCCTGAAGGATTTTTGGAGTTGATGGAAGCTCTTGATCGATGTCGGTTCCAACTTATAATACCATCTGACGGCCAATGGTCCCAAACTGCTGGGAAATATTCGGCACATGAGGGCCTCGTCATCTGCATGTAGTGTCATGGCTTGCTTGTAGTGATGGATGTGATCGGTGGGGTCTGATTTTCCATCGTATAGGGTGAACGACGGAGCTTTAAACTTTTTTGGTAGTACTGCCTTTGCGATCCGTCACACAAAGGGATCATGTTGGTCCTCTTCGTCTGAACCATTTCGTCGTCACTTATTCCGTGCACGCGGACTGTCTTCGGAGGAACTGGAGGTTTCGACCCGTCCCTTATTTTTGGGTGCTAGGGATAATGAGTCAGAATCACAGTCACTATCTTGTCTTCGAACTCGAGGTCGTCGACCATCCTCTCTCAGAGGTTGTCCCGGATCTTGGCGTGTGGCTTGTTGGGATTTTGCCACTTCCAAGGCTAAATCCTGACGAAGGCGCTCATTCTCAGCGATCATGTTTTCTAACCTTTGTTCGTTTTGCTTCGCCTGATCCATAATTGCTTGCATTGTCTTATGTGCGGATGTCAAGGGTGAGGTCTGGGCAGCAGAGTCGAAGTTCAAGGCTCTTCATGCGTTAATGTTTTCTGGTCCGAGTAGGTTGCTTGGAGTGGTATCAACTCGTAGTGTAAGGTCGTCAGTGACTACCAGAGGATCTTCTGTCACGCCCGCCATAGATGTGCTAGAGTATTTCCACAGACGGCGCCAATTGTGGAGAAGTGGTTTGGAAATACTCTTTGGATCCTATAGGACGCTCGTGATCCTCAGCTAGCCGCCTAAAAAGGAGTGAACACTCCGGTCGAGGATGCCGGTATTAGCACTCCAACGGATAAATCAGTGTATACTCTTTTGGTTGCTTGTAAGTTAAGTTTTTTTGTTTTTTCCCACCTGCCTCTTTTTGGCTGCTGTTCTTCTATTTATATATGCCCATGGTCCTCAGGGTATGGCCCACTGTTAATCCGTTGTGTGATTGTTCATTCGGCCTTCCATTTGTTGTATTTCTACTTCTATTCGACCCTCCGCTCAACTGGCTTTATGGCCGATTAAGATGCTCGGCACCTAGAACGTAAGAGACGGGCAAATATAATATATATCCTGATTTTGTAAATATGTACTCGGCCTATCTGAGTCCTTTATTATTCGGCTTCCACAATTTATTAGTTGTTATGAGATGGGTATATTGTGTTTATTTTGGAGCGTTACAACTTGGTATCAAAGCATACTGGGTTTGAATACTTTGGATATGTAGGAAGTGGTTCTTACCACAATAGGTTTATCTCACTTGATAGAGGTGTTTGTATGTTTTGTAATATTATGTGATAGCATGCTTATGTGTTTATTTTGAAGCGTTACAACTTGGTATCAAAGCATACTGGGTCTGAATACTTTGGATATGTAGAAAGTGGTTCTTACCACAATAGGTTTATCTCACTTGATAGAGGTGTTTGTATGTTTTGTAATATTATGTGATAACATGCTTATGTGATTATATAGTTTTGGGGTTTAATTCGTAAGATGTTGGTTGGGTCTACGGGTTTCTCGAAGTCCTACTAAAAGAACACTTGATCACTGTTGTTTCTAATTGGAGCTTTGGTAATGCCTCAGGACAATCATTATCTAGGAAAGAAAATCATATGTGTTTATGTGACTACGTGCTTATGGGAGTAAATTACTGTTGTCCATCGCTTTAGAACGCGAGTGAGTTAGCTTCGGTATATTTATAAATGTGCTAATCTCTTTTGTTACCTATATTAGGATGTCAGGACGTAGTCATAGTGGTGGTAGCGTGGTAGGCCTAGAAGGCATGAGATACCTTTACCAGATGAGATTCCAGTACAAGAAGAAGGGGTTGGTCAAACCAATGTAGCCAAACCAGTAGGTCAGCAGGCTATGGGCGCTTTGGCCCATGAAATGACGGGAGCTTTGTAGGAATTTATGGACATTCTCAAGGTTGAGAATCAAGTCCAAGCCCAAGTAGCTGAGGCAGGGCCGTCATTCTTGAAGAGAGAGTTCTTCTGATCTAATCCAAACGAGTTTTTGGGTGATCCTAAGGAGCCACTGAAGGCCGATGAGTGGTTAGAGCAGATAGTGAAGTCGTTTGAGATGCTTGGTATCAAGGACGATGAATTGAGAGTGACCTTCGACGCGGGTCAATAGTGGAAGTATGTATATGGGCACATTGGAGTGACTTTGGAGGCTTTTGTCAACGCCTTTCAAGACAAGTTCTTATCTTCCACTGTTAAAGAGAAGTTGAGGGACCAGTTTTCTTAGATCAAGCAATTGAACACACTGGTGACCAAGTTGCAGGTCGCTTTTACTACTCTGTTGAGGTTTGCACCGGAAGTCGTGGTGACTGGGGAGTGTCATTGTATAGAGTTAGAGAAGAGATTAAGGACCAGGCTTTTGTTCAAAGTGGCCAGGTCAATGATTAGAGTTTATGGACACCTTGTGGAGGCAGCGGCTCATCTTGAGACCGTGATGCAAATGGAGGAGAAACGGATGAGGGGCTCCAAGAGGAGTCAGGATGTTCAGTGGGACAGTAAGAGGCAGAGGGGTTCTATCCCATAGTAGTCCTAGGGAGCACAGTCGAGGTCCACTTTTTCAGTACCGAGTTCGAGTTCTGGTAGAGGTGGTCAGGGAGATTTCACTTACTTTAAATGTGGCCAGTTGAGCCACAAGTCTCCAGCTTGGCCTTAGAGGGGAGGATGACAATGGTTTGCATCTCGTCTGCAGCTCATTCTCAGAGCCAGAGTTAAGAGAGAGGGCAACTACTTATCTATTATCAATGTGGGCAATCAGGGCACATGAAGAGGTTTTTCCCACAGTTGAGTGGCACATCTGGTGCGTCTAGTTCGAGGCAGACACAGAGCCACCAACTTGCACAATCAGCACAGGCCTCAAGGGCCAATCAGGGAGCCTCTTCGACTCAGTCAGTGCATCAGACTTATGCTCCAAGGGATGAGCAAGTGGAGTAAAGACCTTTAGGGCATTTGTATGCTGTTACCATGCTAGACTTAGTGCTAGTGCCTTCAGTTATGAGAGGTACTTTCTTGTTATGCAATTCTATTACCATTGTGCTGATTGATATAGGTGCATCTTATTCTTTTATTTCGTCTACATTTGGATCGGCATTGGGGTTAGAATTGGCTCAATTAGTATCTTCACCCAGTGTAGAGTCGCCTATTAGTGGTGAGATTGTTTTGGAATAGGGGTGTTGGGGTTGTGAGATAGAGGTTGCCGGTCGCTGTCTTCTTCTTGCTTTTGTATTGATTGATATGTCAAGCTTTGATGCTATATTGGGTATGGACTGGTTGTTATCGTATTGGGCTGTCATAGATTGTTACTGCCAGAGGGTTATTGTATGTACCTTGAGCGGTGATTGTTTTTATTTTATAGAGGACAGAGCTAATAGAGTTTTATCGCTGGTGTATGACCTGCGTGGTCTGAGTGAGCTTAGTTGCCTTCTTGCAAACTTTCTGGGTAGTGAATATGATTTTAGTCCAAGTTGATTTTCAAGGGTAGTTTGTGAAAACTTGGATGTTTTTCCCAAGGATCTCACTAGTTTGCCATCCCACCATGAGATTGAGTTCTCTATCGAATTAGTGCCTAGCACGGCACCAATTTCTATGGAACCTTATAGATTTGCACCCGTTGAGCTGAGTGAGTTGAAGATTCAACTCTAGGAATTGCTAGATAAGGGTTTTACTTGCCCTAGTACTTCACCTTGGGGAGCACCAGCTCTCTTTGCCAAGAAGAAATGGGGTGCATTACGACTTTGCATTGATTACCAGAAGTTGAACCAAATAACTGTTAAGAACATGTTCCTAATGCCACACATAGATGATTTGTTTGACCAGTTGAAGGGGTCTTGTTGTTTCTCTAAGATAGACTTGAGATCGGGCTATCACCAGTTGGGGGTAAGAGAGGAAGATATTTAGAAGACAGCATTCCATACGTGGTATGACCATTATAAGTTCCTAGTGATGCCCTTTGGGCTAACCAATGCACCAGCCAGCCATGTCTTTGGATTTGTTGAACTGAATCTTTCGTGAGTTCTTAGACCGCTTTGTAGTCGTCTTCGTAGACGACATCTTGATTTACTCACCCTCTGAGGAGAAGCACGAGGAACACTTGCGAGTGGTGCTTGAGTTTCTTAGAACCCACAAACCGTATGGTAAGTTCGGGAAGTGTGAATTCTGGTTGAAAGAAGTTAAGTTCTTAGGTCACACAGAATTCGGAAAGGAGTGAATGTAGACTCTTCAAAGATAAAAGCAGTATAAGATTGGAAACAACCTAAGAATGCCTTTGAGATCCGTAGTTTCTTGGGGTTGGCAGGGTATTACCGTTGATTTGTGAAGGATTTCTCTAGATTAGCCTCGCCATTGACTAGACTGACGAGGAAGGGAATCAAGTTCGTGTGGAGTGAGTGTTGTGAAAAGTCATTTCAAAAGCTTAAGGTTAAACTTACCACTACTCTAGTCTTAATTATTCTGGAGAGGAGATTGGGCTATTCTGTGTATTGTGATTCTTTACGGAAAGGTTTGGGTTGTATTTTAATGTAAGACGGAAAGGTAGTAGCCTATGGCTCAGGTCAATTGAAAACACATGAGAGGAACTATCCTACCCATGATTTAGAACTAGTGGCTGTGATCTTTGCCTTGAAGATTTGGAGGCATTACCTTTATGGCGAGAACTTTGAGGTGTTTTTTGATCATAAGAGTTTAAAATACCTGTTTTTACTAAAAGATCTGAATTTGAGGTAGAATAAGTGGATGGAGTTTATGGAAGACTATAATTTTGAGTTGCACTATCATCCAGGAAAAGCCAACATAGTGGCCGATGCCTTGAGTAGAAAATTCAATAGTTGTGTAGCTTGTATTGCCATCTGAGAATAAGAGATGTTGGGTGCTATTGGTGAGTTTGACCTACATTTTGGTTTGTCTGTTGAGTCAGCAGTCCTATTTTCGGTAGTTGCACAACCTACACTTGTGAGCCGAGTTGTAGAAGTGCAAATAGGTGACCTTGAGGTAGAAACCCTTTGAGAGAAGATCTCCACTGAGAAGGTAGAAAAAGGCTTGAACATGTCCTCTAACTCAAGTGTTAGACACCTTGACCATTTTTTTGTGCTAGAATCTTGTCAAGAGAAGGTACTCCGGGAGTTTCACCATTTACGCCTTGCGGTGCACCCTGGAGGCGCAAAGATGTACCATGACCTTAGCCAGCAGTTTTGGTGAAAGGGTATGAAGAAGGATATGACCGTGTTTGTATCGAGGTGCCTTACTTGTCAGCAAGTGAAGGCCGAGCATCAAAGGCCAGCGGGTTAGTTTGCCTAGAACAGAGTGGAAGTGGGAGCATTTCACTATGGATTTTGTTATGGGTCTTCTGAGGATTCAATGGGGTAATTATGCCATTTAGGCTGTAGTTGACCGATTGACCAAGTCAGCGCACTTTGTCCCTATGCATACGAGTGACTTAGTAGATTATCTAGCCAACCTTTAAGTTAGAGACATAGTGAGGTTGCATGGGGTGCCTGTAACGATTGTTTCGGATAGAGATCCGAGTTTTACGGCTCGGTTGTAGCAGAGCCTACAGAATGTCTTTGGCATGAGGATGGCTTTTAGCACCACATATCATTCTCAGACTAATGGGCAGTCAGAGTGTACCATTTAGATTCTAGAAGATATGTTTTAGGGTTGTGTTCTTGACTTTAAGGGGTCATGGGAGAGACAGTTGCCTTTAATGGAGTTTGCCTATAACAATAGCTTCCAGACGAGTATTGGCATGGCATCATTTGAGGCCTTGTATGGCCGACCGTGTAGGTCTCCCCTATGTTGGGTCTAGAGTTAGTCCAGGAAATGACGGAGAAAGTTACACTTATCCATAAAAGATTGGTCACGGCTCAAAGTCGTCAGAAAAGCTATACCAACCATAGGAAGAGACTATCATCCTTTGAGGTAGGAGATCATGTCTTCTTGAAAATTTCACCTAGACGGGGTTTGATGAGATTTAGGAAGAGTGGGAAATTATCTCCTAGATTTATCGGGCCTTTTGAGATCCTAGAGCGGATTAGAGAGGTAGCTTATCGCTTGGCCTTGCCATCACAACCTTCCAGGATTCATGACGTGTTCCATATCTGTACACTCTGGACGTATGATCCAGATCCATCACATGTGTTGGATTGGACCGAGTTGGAGGTAGACGAGGATGTCTCATATGAGAAGAGACCGGTGAAAGTCTTAGATACTCGAGACCAAGTCTTGCGAGGCAAGACAATTCCTTTGGTGAAAGTGTTATAGAGACATCATGGGGTTGAAGAAGCAACTTGAGAACGTCAGTTAAAAGTCCGTGGGAAATGTTCGGACCTATTTGTTGGTACTTGAGCATGTATTGAGAGTTTTATTGTACTAATCTAATGTAAACATTGTATATGTTTTGGAAATGTGAATTTTATATTTAGTATTGAATGGATGACTGATGGATAGGTCATGGTGATGAATTTAAATTACTATTATTATTGTAATTAGTTTAAACTTGGTTTTAATGTTTGATTCAAATTTCAGGGATGAAATTCTTGAAGGGGGAAAGATTATAGCGATTCTCGTTTGGACCCGACCCATTGTATGTTTTGGATCCGGGTTTTATTGTCTTATGTAGTCATTCATGTTTTGTTTCCCCTTATTCCTCTCTGAGTTTGGGTTTTGGGTTGTGTTGGTCGTGTTTGGAACTGGTTAGCAGCTTGTTTTTCAAACTGTTGTTGCCCATAATTTTGCCCATACGCTCAAGTGTCATTTCTTGCACTTGAGCGGTCCTTGTGAGCTTTCAGTACTTTTACAGGTCTACAAAACTACTGGGAAGTGGTATTCTTTGCTTGAGTGCAAAGTTTCTTGTGCTCGAGCGGCCCTTCTTACGCTCGAGTGTTGGCCTTCTGTCTATAAAACTAATGGGAATTTGTATTTCACGCTCGAGCGACAACTTCTTGCGCTTAAGCAGTGACGCCTTTTTCCTTGTGTCTTGACGGTTGAGCGTCACTTTCTGCGCTTGAGTGGTGATTATTTTTGTATTTGGATGTCCAAGCGTCACTTCTTGTGCTTGAGTGGTCTGTGCGTATATCAGATCGCAGAACTACCTTTTTGGGTCACTTTTTCATTTCACTCACTCTCTCTTTCTCTCTAAACATTCCAAAAATCCAAGATCTACACACACACACACACTCTCTCTCTCTAAAACTTACTTCTCTCTACAAATACATTACGATCTAGTGATTTCTTCACCTTATTCCCTTTGTTAAAAAAGAAGAACACTCCGTGGGCTTTATTTTCATCCGAACAAAAGTGGATTTCGACTTCTTTGAAGTTTCTCCAATCTTTCCTTGATCTTTTAGCTTTGAGGTAGGAATTCTCCACACTCTAGTATGAGTTTTGCCTTTGCTATTTGCTATTTCAAAAGATTATAGTGGTTTGGGGTTTTTTTGGCAAAAACCTAGGGTTTGAAATCAAAATATGAAATAGGGGTTTTCAAATGGGTTCTTAAAAAAGGTTGTGATTATGAAATTGGGTTTGTTATATGTTGAAGTGAGATATTTCTTGCATTGAAATGGATTTTTAAAGAGAAATGGTGTTTTGCCCTAAAATGTAAATGTTGATATTGTAAAGAGAAAATGGAATTGATATGAAAAATTGTGAAATTGAAATGATGATAATATGATGGTGGAGTTGGATATGTATTATCACTCCCATTTGAGATTTTGAAAAAGTGTGTCTATAATGAAAATTTATTTATTTGTTAGAAATATTTATTTTGGGCTATCGGTAGAGGATAACTATAATTGTTGTAGAAATTGCATGAGGATTAGGTGAACTAAAACTAATTTCTCATCCATGTGCATTAAAACATTGTTGCTTAGTTAATACAATGAAAATGTATATGATTGTGAGAAAAATGGGTGAACGTGGGAAAGATGTGTGTATCACCAAATCAAGTGCCTGTGTATCTAGGGTGAAAGTCCCAAAAAATGCGCATATAGATGGGTGCTGGTTCTCGTGGATGAAATATCCATAAAATAGTAGTGCTTGTATATGCTACGTTTACATGGGTGTTGATTGACGGTTTCTTGCGGATGAAATATTCGTGAAAGGTTATACTGGTTTGAGATTTTTCCCTGTTTTCTATTGTAGTAGACATGATTTTGAGAATTGTGATATAAACTTGGTTTCGGAAGAAATGTAAAACGTTTGGCATGGGTATTGCATATGCATTCATCTCATGACTTTGTTAAGATTTTTACATTGTGTTGTACTATTTTTACTGGGCTTTGGCTCACCCTATGTGGGAAAAACCATTTTCAGGTGCTGGTGATTTGCCTTCATCAAGGACTTAACTTGGGAGGACTGTGGGGCTGAAGGCTCATTGTTATTATTTTGTATTTAATTTTGTACAAGCTTAGGGTTTTGTCTGTATTGAGCTTAAGACTCACTTTTGATATACCCAAGTATTGACTTGGAAAGATGTAAGCTATTAAGGCATATGGGTATCTATTTAGCTTTCGTTTCTTTTCACTATCTTATAACATATGCTATAAATTCAGGATGCACTATTTATGAATGTATATTGCATGTGTCACCTTTTGTATATCAAATTCTAATTAATGGAAGCTTATCATTTCATTTACGTTGCTATTTATTAGTTGTTATGAAATGAGTTGTGTTTATTTCGGGACGTTTTACATCCCCTGAATATTCTCTAGACGATCACTCTAAACTATGGTTTGTTTGGGTGAAAATCGATAGGCAACAAGGATGGAGGTAAGCATGGCAAGGGAATAAAAAAAAGAGAAAGAGAAATAAAGTCATACCTGATCAATGGGCTGGAGCAAGCACAACAATGATAAAGGGAACAAGCAGGTGAAGGGGCCAAGTAGATGGAGATCTCTTTTCAGCTAGAAACAACATTTGTTTGTCAATGGAAGCTAGTTAGATATGGAGAATGAAAATAAAAATGGGCAAAATGCCTATCCCAATGTAGAGTCGGTTTGAAGAGAGAAAACAAGGGTTCACTAGCAAAAATGCCTAACGATGTTGTTTTGCCTCTCTCCTTGGAGATGCTCTTAGAACTCATAAATTTAACACTAACTCATCTAAAAGATTAAGTTGTTAGAGAGAATGATAGTTTTATTATTTATATCATCATCACATTCTCCAACATATGGTTAAACTCTCTTTTCATAAACAGGCCAAACACAAGCAATTATTATATCTATCAAGTCAACGGTGAGGTTTGAACAAATGATATATTATTGCTATGTTAGATGAGTTGGTTAGTTGTCAACCATTTTTCATATCAAAGTGGACATTAGATCTTGGTATCTAATAAATTGTTTACTCCTAACTTGTTTAAAAACTTAAACAGTTAGAAAGATGTATTATTTTATTATTTATATGCTCTACACGATCCAAAAATGTATCAGTTATCCATAAGCTAGTAACAGTTACGTACTTAAACTCTACAATAAATCAAGCACACATTGAACCAGTGCAAAGATGGAGCAACATTTATTGGTGTATTATGCACACATATATGTTTGTGTATGTGCATATATAATGCAAAGTGGAAGACACATAGTTACCACCTCTTTCACTATAGAACTTTGAGATAATTAAAACTAAACTTTTTTTAGTGGCTTGAATGATTAACCCAATATTACATAATTTTCACCAATTAACAAAGGAAAGGGATCATGTAAAGATGTGATTTTCCCTTTAATGGAATCTTTGTCATATATAATAACCATAAATGGGACACTCCATTAATGTTCTTCTTTGGTCCTTCATTGGACAAACAAAATGAGGATGACAAGTTAAGCAACTTTGCTTGGGGGAATTGCATTGGTTCGTCACTTGTGGCTGTGGGTTGCTACAACTCTCAAGTCATGGGTATGCCTCAACCAATGATTGAATTAGGATGATTCTTTGGTGGTTGGATGCAGCTAAAAAAAATTGTTGATTTCTTAAATTCAATTTTTGTACTAGCTAATCACAATGAACGAATAGCATTCTAGATTGATGTGCAAATTTATATTGATGTGCTTTCTACCAAATGTGGTCAAAACAAAAAAAAAATATATTATATTTAATTGTTGGAGGGGTTCATACATCTAGATTGTAGAATTGGATAAAAGATGATAAGATCCAATTTTAAATAGTAATTAAAAAAAAAACCCTTTAACTTTAGTGACCCTGCAACTCTTAGGGGTGTTTGATATGAAAGATTTTGATTAAACTAGTTTAAAAAAAAAATGTTAAAATAGCTAATAAAATAAAATGTTACTCCTACATATAAGTCAATCACCTTTTCTCTTACAAAAATCTATTTAACTACAAAAAAAAAAAAAAAAAAAAATTCTACAAATTTTCTCAAATATAACTTTTTTTTTCATCTCATAAAATAATCAAAGAATTAAAAAATCAACTAAAATAACTAAGTTCTCAAACCAGACTTTATCCATTTTGGAATCTTAAGATGAAGTTTGTAGGTGTATTGCGTGGACCAAATTTGGTTCAACAAATGAATTGGTACATATTGTAACATATAAAGGTTTTAAGAACTAATATTTTTTTGTCTCCAAAAGTAAAACTTTTATTGTGAAAAAATTATAAGACCCTTGTCATCACTAAAAGACCGTGTAGACAAGTCAAAAAATATTTTTAATCACAAACATTGCTATTAAATACACTTTTAGGGGCAATAATTTCATACAAAAGGGATTTACTCTTTGAGGCGCAATTTCTAGTCGCCAAAATGATAGTAATTCGTCATTAAATGCTTAATTTTGTCATTAAAAATATAACAATGATACTTTTGATAACTAAAATATTTTGTTTTAAAAAGTGATTTTGTCACTAATTTTTTGTCTCAAAAATTATAATTTGTTGCAATGTACATTGTTATTATTATTTATTTAGTATAAATATTTGATTAGGATATTTTTTTATATTTTCAAATAATGTTTAGATTTAATTTCCTACTTTGATTAGGATTATTGGCATATACTATTGAGTTTTGCTTTGTAATACCCCAAGTTGTAATGCTCCAAATTCTACAAATTCCGATTAACATTTATTAAATCCATTATCACTCATTTTAGATATCCATTCAATTTATATGCAGAAGCCAACTTAATACTCAACATTCAATAAGTTTTATCGTGGTCAAAACGAACTTCTCCATTCTTGTCATTACTTTGAAGTATGAGAATTACAAAAATTCACATACATTTATACATTCATAGCAAAACTTGAAGTATTGACTTCCTTATAAATTTTCATATTTTTCATATTTTTTTTTTTTTTTTGAATGGCAAAACAAAGGAGGTTCATTGATGTAAAATGAAGTACAACGTACAAGACAAAGTACATCAATAAAGAAAGGGAAGTGCAAAAGCATCACAATGGACTGAATTATCCCAACTAGGTTGGCACAAAATAAAACAAACAATGTCTTTTCTCGTTTAGTGTCTCCCCTGCTATCTAAAATGCCTTTTCCAAATCATTAACTTATTAAGGCCAGTGGTGGTGGCAAACTTGGTCTCCCTTTTGAATCTCACAGTTGTCGTGGTGAGCCATGCCGTTGTTGTGGTGATGATGCTAGCAATGGTCATGACTACGTGACTGACAATAGTATGTTGCAAATAATTAAGTTGATGTTATTTCTAGTGACGACACTTTTGAACAACATAAATAACTTCAAATAGGTATATAGTATAAAGAGATGAAGAAAATAACATTCAGATAATGAGTATGAAAATGAGGGTTAAATTCACAACTTCCATGGTTGGTCAAATGAGTAAAAAAATCTAAAAAAAGAGGAATAAATCCTGTGATTTCAAAGTAAAAATTTAGACATAGATGCTTTGGATAGATTTAGATTTTAATGAGAAAAAATAAGAATAAATCTCGTGATTTATTTGAAATAAAGATTTAGATTAACAAATCTTATAATTATTTAAATTTCATTAAAAAAAATAGGAGTAAATCATGTAATTTATTTAAAATAAAGATTTAGGTACATATGCTCTTGATAGATATCGACTAACAAATCATATCCTTATTTAAATTTTATTATTTTAAAATTTTAATTGTTAATATATGTGATAGAGGGAGAGAGAAAAAAAATAGGAGTAAATCTTGTGATTTATGCAAAGTAAAGTTTTAGATACATGTGCTTTTGATAGATGTACAAATCATATTCTTATCCAAATTTCATTAATTATTTCAATTATTTTTATTTTTTATTTGACTTTTTATTATTCAAAAATTAGAAATTAGAAAAAATAAGGTAAGAGAGATTTCACGTGCTGCCATGGAGGAGAGAGAACATCAACTTTAACTCAAATATTAATATTGAGATTTTGGAGACTTTAGAGAGCCCATTACATTTGCTTATATAGATAGACACATACATACATAAACTCACTTTGAAATAAAGAAGACTTGGTCCAAATTCAATCTATAGACTTCGTAAAAAGATCATTTTGTCATTTTTTATCAAAAATCGACAAGCGATTGTACCAATCTTCATTTTAAATCAGATTTTTAGAAAGATCTTTGTAAATAATACAGGTCAGAATTAACCAAATTTGAAAACTCAAGAGTTTTTCACATAAAATGCCATGCGAAAAATAAAATCATTTTCTGATGTTGTAAAAGACCAAGGGAAAATGAAAGGAATTGAACCCCGGAGGATCCAATATGTCTCAACTAGGTCTAGAAAGGTTGGTTAGGTTGTTTGGCTAGGCCTAAATTCATCCAAGTGCATCTGGTTCTAGGTAAAAGTTCACAAATCGGGAGTTTCAAACCATTTCTTATATTAATCATCAAGTGGCGTTTTCAAAGCAGAACCAAGTATTATAGCCAACTAAAATGTGGTGTCCACAAGTGGCAATAAGACTACAGTGGTGGCTTGTTGGGTTGATGTTGAAAATGCTTTAAAAAATATGATGGTGGTTGTTGCAGAGCTGACCGAACACCAACAGAATTTTTTACCACCCGATTTGTTCTGTTTCGAACCATTGTTCGATCAATATTATCTTTAACACAAAAATGTCAGTTCGAGTGATGGGTGACGGGCATAATCAATCCAATCTTACTCATGAACACCCTTACTCCTTACAATCACAAAAGCAATTGTTACAACTGGCCTTCTTTTGTCAAGAACCTCTTTATTGAGACCCATTGGCATTGCGTCTCCTCAACATGGTTATCCAGTTTCCATTGTCATCACACCCTCATTATCGCCCTCGTCATCAATCAAACATCATCAACTTCATCAATTTTCACCACTAGCGTAGACTTGGGCTTGCTGGTGCCAAGTGATGCAGTGTGAAAATATGAAGAGTAGAATATGACGCAACAAGAATGCTTCAACCCTTTTACAAATTTGTTGAATATTAAGACTACTAAAATAAGAGGCAAAAGATGAGACCTCTCTCTACCAAAATTGCATATTATTAAGGGTTAATTACACTAAGACCCCTTGATGTAGAGTGTTTGGCCATAGAATTCCAAGAATTCATAGACAAACAAGGCAAATAACAAAAGTACTAGTAGACATGAAATGACACGTGCTCGAATAACTTGAGATTTGGTCAAGACATAGAAAATGATGCCATGATCAAGACCCATCGCTTTGTAATGTCAGTATGATGGATTTCGCCAAATTCCATTGTTTAGGACTCTAACCACACGTTTTTCCTTTTTGGAAAGATTTGTTTTGTTAATTACTTGGTCTTTGAAAATCCACTTGAAGCTAGGCTTTTTTCCAGAATATTTAACCTTTATTATAGTTTCCAGATTTGAACTTAACTCAAATCTTTCTATTTTTGGTAAATTTCATATTGTCTTTTATTTAGGTTTGATTAGTAAGCTTTTCTTTTTCCTAACATATTTCATATTGTAATTAGAGTTAGCTCCTCTACAAATAAGAGCTGTAAGCCTTAAGGCAAATTAGTTTATTATTGAGAATTAAATTATACAAGAGAGAGTATTTCTTTTTCTATCAAATTCATGGTTGTTCTTTGTGTTGAGTGTTCATCTCATTATCTTCCCTACATCACCCCCTTAACTATTATCAAATATCACTTTACACTCTTCATCTATAAACCCATACATATTGACCCCTTTAGCTATGAAAATTATACAAATGCACTCATTTTAGAAGTAGTATGAAGAGGGTTTATAAGGAGTGGAAGTGTTGCATTTTTATAAATGTAATATTCGTTAATGGTTTAGGGGATCTTAGCATAAAAAATCCTATTATCAATCAGAAGTTAAGTAGCCCTAAGGCTTACAGCCTTAATTATAATAAATAATAATTCCAAAAAAAAAAAAAAAAAAAAAAAAAAACACTAGTAAAGAAGAATTTTTCTTGTAAATCATGCAATTATAATTCTTGTAGGATAGAAAAATAAGTAAATCAAAATAAAAACCTAAATAAATAGGAAACTAACTATTCTAGACAACTCAATATTAAATCAAATTATTTCTAAACAAATTTGGTGATAGCATCTTCACCTAAACTTTCAAAGTATGTCAAATTTTTTTTTTTTTTTTTTTTTTTTTTTTCTGCTTAGGTAGCAAATTAGCATATGTCAATTGGACATGGAAGCTCTCCATTTGATGTCAAATCTATTATTTTTTAAATATGAACTCTTTTATTGTACATGAAAGTTCTTTTATTTCATTAAAAAAAAAAAAAAAAAGGCATGAAATAGGAATATATCAAAATTGGGATAAAGAGGTGATGCCAAATGCCACATCAGCTTTTGACACACCGGGTAGAGTTTATACTTGATGCCAAAATATGATCGTTAAAATACTACATCATATTTGAAGTATACGGTGGAGGTGTTCTAAAAACTCGACCAACGAACAACATATTGCAAATAGAACACCTTATTTTATTTTATTTTTTCCCTACAAGAAGGACAAAGACATGAAAGAAATTTTATAACATATAATCTGTTGACCAAAATACTCTTTAATTGCTTTCAAACTCTAAAGTTTCATGATTTTTCATGTAGATACATGTTCTTTTTTGGGATATTTACCAATAAATATCATCCCACAAACAGTTTTACTAATTGTTCTCAAGGTTATTTCTATTGTTCTGATTAGTTCTATTAGCGAGGGAATATCTTCTCAATTGATCCTATTTCCTATGTTTGGTAACATTGAGTGGTCAATTATACCTTTCTTTTTTCCCGTTTTACGATTTTGGTAGGATTACTTCCAAACATTTGGTAATTGAAATATTACAGTAGAAAACATTCACATCATTGCGTTAGGGTTTTTGGGGCTGCCGTTACGTGGTGGGGGGATTTAAGGTGTGTGCTTATGTGATGCACTAACGGAGATTTTGGAATCAGCCATCGGTATTGCCAGAGTTGTAAGGTATGTTTTTTTTGGGGGATTTGCTTTTCGTGTTTGTGGTAGATGCTTGGTGTATTTGTATATGTCAGTTGTATGTCATACCACACATTCCAAATGCATAACATGCTACATGGAGTTCATTCATTTTGTAGTGGCTATGTTACAGTTATGAATGTGTCTCATTCTTACTCAATGTTTATCTATTTCGCATATGGTATAATTCAGTTGTGTATGATTGCATACTGGGGCTAAACATTTCCTTTCATGGTCGTGCATGGTGTGTTGTACAATGGTTTCGTATATAAGGGTGGGGTGCATACATGATATGGTTTGGACATTCCATGATGGGTCTAGGTTCATTTTTTAAAGTTTCATGTTCATTGCATATATGAGTTTGTAACACTGTTGTTTATTGTAGGGATGGGCATGCATGTTATGTTGTTGTGTTACTCTTGCGATAAGAACGCCGCAATCAAGTTAAAATATCTGTTCCGATTCGATGATTTGGTTAACTGTGTGTGTGGAAAGTTTGATGGGTTGACACATGGAAATGTGTCTTTGTTTTTCAAGATGTCAGGATCCAATAATTTCACATTACAAAATGATGTTTTATATGGAAAAAATGATTAGCCTTGCACGATCTTTTCTCTTAGAACACATTGACATTGTCATTCAAAATAATGTCACTCGAGGTGTACACAAATTGGTGATATACTCAAAGTCTACGTGCCGGTATGTGTAAATTGCCCATACTAGTAGATGAGTCAAACATTGATGATGAAAAAGAAGATCTATTTTCCAAATTTTGTCCTTATGTCAAGAGGGTTTTTTATCCGCCAGAGACTCATAGTATCATGCATGTGGGTCAAAGTTTTGAGGGAAAAACAAATGAATTTCGTAGGTTCATTCGAAAGTATGCGGTTGAGTGTGGATTTTGGTTCAAGTGTGTGAAAAATGACTCCGTTCAGATTATAGTAGTGTGCGCGATGAGGGAAGCAAAAGGATGCATGTGGTCTATACATGTATGAGTCCTACATGCTGATGAGTTCTTCTACATCCATAATTGAAATAGTGAGCACAGTTGTGGTGTTGCCTTTCGAACAACCAAAAACCCATGAGCTAGGTCAAAATTAGTGTTCGATTTTATTTCTGAATAGGTACGTGACAAACTGTTAACAAGACCGACTGATGTTGTTTACAACATGAAAAAAGATTATGGATTAGAGATAAGCTATCAGGTTGCATGGTTGGGTATTAAAAAAACGTGTGGCAATATGTTTGGTGCACATTTCATTTCTTTCGATCAACTACGGTGGTATAGTCATGGAGTTATAGAGAACAATCCGGAAAGTTACATTAACATGGATTACAAAGAACAAAATCACCATTTTGAACGATTTTTCATATCATTCAAAGCATGTATTGATGGTTTTAACCATTGTCACCCTTTACTTTTTTTGGATGGTACCTTTCTGAAGGACAAATTCAAAGGCAACTTACTAGTTGCCACTACAAGGAATGGAAATCAAGGTTGTTCTTTCTCCTCACACACAGCATATATGTGGTTTTTTTTTTTTTTTTTTTTTGATGGAGGGAGGGGGAGGCGTGTGTGTGTTTCGATTGGGTTGGGTTACGGTTGAACAATAACATGTACATATGTGTTTTCCATTCAATAGTGTCTCTATTTATATATATATATATATATATTAATTGCATCCACTAACAAATAAAAAAAAAAAGGTCTATTCTCCTTAGCAATAGCCATTGTCGATTCGGAAAATACTTCAACTTGGGCTTGGTTTTTGGAACACCTTGTGAACTTCAACGACAGGACACTCTCGGACCGTCACACCGGCCTGCTCGAATCAATTCCCAAAATATTTCCAACAGCCCATCATGCATTCTGCTTACAACATTTGCAACGGAACTTGCAAGACAAGTTGTAACACAGTAATAAATTACATCGAGCTGGATTGCTAAGTTCCGGGAATGCGCATACGCACCAATTGTAACTGCATTCAATTGTAGTGTGGAGAGGTCCAAAATGTCCAGTCGAATTTTTACAGTGGCTTTTCTAGAAGATTTATCCCCTAAGTATTAGGAAAACACTTATTTTCAGTACACACACTATTTTCAAACACGATAAAATACATTAACTTCACATGTTGTAGTGTGACAACTTATTCGCTGACATTTCATGCACATATATTTTCATATGGTTTTGTTTTATTAGGGGTGCACATTACGGCGAGATATGTTTTAACACTGCTAAGTCATTCAACTCATGGATCCGCGAGGCACGACACCTCCCAATCACTCAAATAGTTGACAGTATTAGGATGCAAATTATGAACCAAAGGTTGAAATGTAGACATAAGGCAACAATGTGATATGAAGTTCTTTGCCCAAAAATGAAGGCCCGTTTGGTGAAAGCGTACAACAAATGCAGGTCCTAGCTTGTAAGCCAATCAAATGAGGATATATACGAGATCCATTCGCACCCATCAGTATTGGTTGATGTTGTCAGGTGCACGTGTTCATGTTTTCAGTGGTAGATTAAATATCTACCATGTGCACATACGATGGTTGACATCCGTAACAAAGACCAAGATTTGTATGAATTGGTTGAACCATTTTACCATGCTTCCCATTATCGGTTGTCATATGCTTCAAGCATAAATCCCATACCTACTATTGAGAAACCACCATTCAGATCTAAAGACTTCGTCATATAACCACCGGTTGTCAAACGACCACCAGAGAGGCCAAAGAAAAAAAGAATACTTTCTAGAGGGGAAGAAGTCCAGCAAATCCATTGCAGACGATGTCAACGCATGGGGAACTACACCAGAAAGACATGTAAAAAATCAATTTAGCATTCAATTCACGCATCAAGCTTCTAAATGTTTTACATTTCAAGTTGTTACCATCGTATAAACGGTTTACCCAAATAAACCGGTGAACCAAACACCCCACCTAGTACATTATTTATGTTTTACATTTTGGTCTTTTTTTCTTTCGATTATTTAAATCCACAATAATAAACAGGTGAAACACACCACCACTAGACTACTATTTTAAAAGGCTACGCTTTCTGCTTAGTTTTAATCATTTATATTTACGTAGAACATCTATATACTTTGTCACATTTTCACAGAACAAGCTTTTGTGTTTCTGTGACTCAATATTACTACAACTTATCAGTTCATAATTTTCTAGACTCAATACTTTGTAATACTTTGTCATGGATTGCGGTTTTCCTATATTAGTTGTCGTAGCCCTAGTGTGGTATGAATGAGTTTGAATATCATTACGCATGTTGGTTATGTATGTTGTGGATTTAAGGGTATTGGTAAATGTTGTAGTTTTTATTGCTTGTGACGCATAGAGTTAGATGGGTGTCGGGTATGTAAACAATGAGGTATGTGTCACTGTGTGTTGCACAAACAAACTCAAATCATGCACAACAGCGATGAGAATGGGGGGATGATGCGTGATGGATAGGGGATCACATTTCCAATTTGGCTCGCATACAAGATGCATTCACCTTCGATCCTTGGGACTCTATACGATGCGATATCCCTGACTCTAATGGTTGGAGTCGAGATCCAAATTTTTTATCAAAAATTGGGCTTAGTTTGAAAATTTTCTAAGTGTAAAAATTAGATTTTTCAAAACTTACGATTTTGAAAATAAGCGGTCAAATGGTCACTCGAGTGAAGATTCGAGGCCCCCAGTATTTTCACTATACACCTGCAAAACTTCTGAGATATTGTGTTCACTGCTCGAGCGGTCTGTTCGGGATCAGCATCTTTAAAAGTCATTTTTGGGTTATTTTTCTTCATTATTATCATATTCTTTCTCTCTCTCCTCTCTCTATCCAGCCATTGTTGAGTTCCAAGCTCACAAAAGCTTGGATTCCATCTCCTTAGAGTAAAATTCCCACCCATATTCCTTATATAAAACAAAGAGCACAACAAGGGCTTTCATCGACGTTGAAATTTCAGGGTTCTTCCTCTTCTTGCCAAAGGCAGGGATTTTTTTGCTTCTCTTCAATATTTTCTTATCGATAGATGAATGTATGTTGGTATTGCATAAAAACCTCATGTTGAGGGATTTTTTTAAAAGCATATAATTGAAGTAAGGGTTTTTAAATCAAGGGAGTTAACTTTATGATTTATTGGACTTAAGGAAGTTTTGAACAATTGGAACATAATTTTGCACCTTATGGTAAAAAGCCCTAATTTTTGTCAAACCCTAGTTACGGATTTTATTTTTTTTAAATGATGAATTATTTCAACTAGCCTTAAATTCTTGAAATTAAGTTTATGATTGGTTAAGATGAGTATAAATGATGATAATTAATTGTTGTGAGAATGATTATGGTATATGAGGGTTATGTTGGAGGAATTGATAATAGAAATTAAATTACTATTTTGGGAAGTGTATGATACCAATTATGTAGTATAGTTGAATATAAGGAGTTGGTGTTAATGTTGAGAAGTAAAGAATTTCATGGGAAACAAATTGGAATTATTTCTAAAGATGAACTTTTACCCTTATCATGGAATTATGTTGTTGGTTTAATCTATGAGTTGTAATAATGAGTTACATAATGAATTGATGGATTGTGATGCTGGAATAAGGGTCCATTTCCTTTTGACTCATGACCGATAAAGCATGGCGCTTAATAAAGGTTCTGCATTCCTTCCAGAGTAGCGCCCAGAAAAAACGAGTGGTCTGTTGAGATATGTGAAGGTTCCGTGTTCCTTCCAGCTTTTGATCAGTAAAGCGTGGTGCTTGATAAAAGTTCCGCCTTCCTTCTAGAGTAGCATCCGGGAAAGTGTGTGGTTTGTTGGTATGGCCTGTGAAGCTGGTTGTTGGCATATGGATGCTCATTGAGAATTTTATGATAATCCCGTTATATAATTATGAAAACTGTTAGATGTAAATTTAAAGCGTGTAATGTGGAATATGTTGTTAATGGGTAGACTCTTATAGTCCAATTTTGTTAAATTTGTTATGGTGTGTATGTGTTTGGTGTTTGGTGTTTTGTGTATATTGGTAAGGTGACGAATTGTGACGTAATTAATGATTGTGAAATATGAATTAGAATTAGGACATGATTAGTCAACTTAAAAACTTTATCTAAGGAAATGAGATTTAAGGAAATTATTTGAATGAATTTTGATGCGATAAAGAGTTAACAAAAGAGGTCTGTATGAAATGTGGAGTGGGATTTTGTGAAAAGAGTATCTATAAACGGACACATTATTTATATATGTATCATTTGATGGCATTCATGATCACATTTATCTATTAATTATTATTGTTGGGAATCGCTATAGATCTCTACTGGACCTCGTGTTCATCCCATGTTGTTTAATCATTTTTCAGGGACGGAGTCGGGTATAACAGTTGGAAGATCAAGAAGTTACTTATTATATAATGTGTCTATCTTATGAAAATTGCAAATGAAAGATTAAAGGATAGTTGTGTTGAAGTGGTTCTTTCTATGTACTTTTTTTTTTTTTGAAATCTTTTATGTAAGCCCTTTTAGAATGTACTATGAATATCATTATGAATATTTTTAGTATCATTGTATTTATGCGAGAGTGAACCTCTTTTATTCTATTTAGCTTGTCTATAACTATTTTGGAAATGGACTTTTATAAGGAAATTTGGTAAATTATCCAAGTAATGAATTTGGGGGTGTGACACTAACAGTGTCAAACTAACACCAACAAACAATTCCTCACACACGTGCAAAATCTGTCCACATAAAGCACATAATGCTCAGTTTTCCTCACGACTTGCTATAACGTGGTCACTGTACCATGACGATGCGACTTGTGCAACACGAACAACATATTAACATGTGCCCATAGTACCGTTACGAATGTAACACATGTGAGTTCTGCAATCCACTATAATCACACAATCAATAACACAGCATGAACTGCATTAACAATCGGCCATCACCCAAAATGCTAGCAACAATTACCCAGCAACCCATAAAAGCAGATCAAATGCATACAACCAATCTATTTACAATCGCAATTATAGCTTTATGTTCGCGCCAGAGGTACTTAGTTACAACATAATCAACATATCCACACACATATCATAACCTTCCAAACACACCCAGCCAGTATACTATCCAACCAACACACAACCGATTAATACGCAACATAAAACAGCGCACATTATTTTCTACCATAAATACTACTTCATTCCATTTTCAATACCGTCATTAACAAAAACACATCAAGCACCCACAAAATCACAAAAAATAAATAAAATAAAGACCGCACATTTATCATTTACCTACATCACTCGTAATACCAATCTAAACTTCTGACCGTGTGGTTCATATAACAAAAACAAAGTGCGTAAAACCACATTCCTAAACAAAAGCAATAATATACGATATTGTGTTTAAATGTCCGAAAGCATTGTAATACTAAACAAGCATCTCTAATCTTTCAGCCCCCTCATCGGGTCGTTCACAAACCCCTTCACCATGTTCACTCGTAACATGCAGCCATTGTTACCTTGCAATGTACAATTGACGTCAACAAGATGCACATGTTGTTGCATCACAGCGTAGACAATGATTGCATAGTCTAGTTTGCATAGGGAAACAAACAACATATTTTCAATATCATAACAAAAGCCACACCAATGTATTGTGCACGTCGTATATTGTTAATATTTGGATACTTACGAGTCAGTCTTCTGTTGCGAACAATTTATAATAGCCTCGAGAGGGTGGTTGAATGTTTCAACAATGCTCATATCGTCCATCTCATCCTTGTGCAATGACCTCTTCATGACATTCGATACACGCTCTTTCTGTCACACATAAACCCCCTTCCCACCAGGTATGTTCAACACTTTGTTATTTGCTTTAAAACCAAAGACCTACATATGAATTAAGTGTGCATATTACCAGTATAAGTGCTTCAGCATAATGCACATCTGATCTGATAGGTGTGTGCTGCCTTATCAGATTGAAATGCTTTCAACTCCCGTCCTTCATGTCATATGCCACTAAAGTCCAATGCGACAGATAACAAATGGCGAAATGAATGTACTAACAATCTTTCAAGGTAGAAACATTATTCAACACGTAACTCTCCATTGACTTGGTGTTGTTTTTGATCATGTCATGCGAGATAAACAAGGTCTGTGACATAATCCATCCTTACGTGGATTACGAAATCGAAAAACACAAAAATACTCACCATACAAATACTACTGAAGAAGTATGATTTATCCAACAACTCGTCAGCCGCAGCCATATTCGTTTGATCTGTCAACATCTTTGCATACGCACCAATCACCTGACGTCAAAAAAAATCAAATTCATTACACCTTCGAACTGGATGAATGGATACAACATGTCACAATTTTGATATATATTCAGCAAAAAAATAAAAGACATTACATTAAAGAAACAGTTGAGAACTTACATTACACTATCCCCCCATACAAGGTCCTTCATATCGATAAATTACACAAAAACACCACTCGCTTTGTCATCCCACATAATAGCCTTACGCAAAAAATGGTTACATATTATAATTGAAATAATGTCAACAAAATAAATAAACGAGTGATGATGTGCATCATTATGTACTCCTCGCCATTCTGTTCATAAGCTTTATTTATTTTCGCTTTCTTTCTCACAGACATCATTTTCCACACCCCAAATCGATTGTTCATATCGAACCCAGACCATTTTTTAGCGAGAACACCAACATTGTCCACATCAATAATGCCATAATTCACAATACCTTTCTCAGCGCCCCCAACCTCTTGCATGTTCATGTTCATGTTCATCTTTCTCCCATATCCACAAGCCAATGGATAATCATAATCTGCTAATTTCCGTTCGTTCCTAACTTTGTCCTTAATGTTGCGTACAAATGAATTTTATTTGCCCACTCATTGCCTAACTTTCATCACGTATGATACCACTTTCAGTTCATTATCTAACAAGTTCAAAACACTCGAACCATACTCTTGTGCCAGGCTAGAATTCGACACCGTGTGCACACCTGCAATTCCATCACCATGTTCATATATTACTGTAGCTTGGATTGGCATGACATCGTGCACTACCGTGTCTTCAACCATTTTGCCACCCAGATTATGACTTCTACCAATACCACCCTCATCAAATTTAGAATAAGCTTGGGTAACGTTGTGAATATGATGGTCAACCAGTTGATCTTCAAGTATTGTTATTATCTATCTCAATTCCTTATTTTCATTTTTCAATTTTTATATCTCGTCATCTTTCATCTTCAACACACACCCCGAACTCATCAACAATGTTCACAACTTATATCTCCATTTTCCTTGTCAGCATTGAAACCTCTCCCTCTAGCCTTGATATCTCACACTCATCTGTTTTTCTCTGCATCTTAAGGGTAGTAACTGTCTTAAGTACAGTCTTTAGGTCTATGTCACACGTCACTCCATGTTCTATCATATGCATCGAGTCATGTGCGGCACTTGATTCCATGCCAACATTTTTCATAGTGTGGTGCACCACATTTATGCTATCATCCTTGCGATCATTTGTACCACTACACAACTCCTCTTCACCCACATTCATGTTCCCACATTTTCTACCACCATTAGGTTTTGCATCAACACTAACCCCAATGTTGTTTGCGTTGATGCCACCAATGTCACCCTCATGACCGCCTTCTACTCTCTCGTCCGTTGATAAAATGTCATGCTCGTACTCCAAGGACCTTAATTGATCGACCCTTACTTGCCACATCATGCACAAAACAAAAAACCACCACATACAGCCACACGCTCAACGCCATTGGCTACAACTTTTGTGAAAAACAATGAACGTGTATTTATGTATCCACATACCAGGAAATTGACCGGTGCTGCAAAATCCAACCCCCGTGACCTGGTTAGTAATGCACCAATGTCCTATTTAAGGAACCTTGGGAACATATTTTCTATTTCAGGCTTCACTATCATTGAATGTTCACAAAGCTAGTATTGCGTAACGACCCACACATCATTACATCCTGCTAAAAATACAAAAACAACTAACAAAACAACAAAATTACTACATTTTTAGATGAGGATGCCGCGTACCAGCAATGCAAACACACATCTGGTCACCTTCTTTGGCGTTTAGTAGAAATCTTTGATAGATCCCATCAACGTTTGCAGTATTGAACCAGTCCAATCATATGTCTGTACAGTATTTAGATCGTCAATGTACAAATGCCTAACTTATTATCTTATCGGAATTAGAGAAAAACAGTTTCCCACACATATACAACGTCAACAACTTTGCGGTGTCCTCTTCGTCCTTCTTGCTATGCACATACACCGCTTTTAGAAACAATGTCTTCATGAGTTTTGAGGTTATATGCATGGTGTTATGACTCCTATGCTGTATGAAATCTAATACTGACGTTTGACAAGGGAACAGATCAAGACACCTAGTACCACACTAAATACCGAATAATAGGCTTATGTTGCTTCTATAAAACTTCACAGTAGCCCCGCCAATGTTGAACGTGCCACCCTATTGATCATATGCCCATATGATTTTCGAAATAAGCTCGACATACTTTCTGAAATCATTGGGATTTAGTTTGTTAATGCGAATCGATCATGATTCAAAATGGAGTTCTCTTCAACTACTCAAAATGACCTCCCTCAATGTAGACGTTGCAGAAGCTTAACGATCCCCGCGATGTTTGAATGGAAGTTCATCCTTATAGGGGCATTGCATAATGGACCGGTAATAGCCTTAACACCTCTTCACCGACTGCATAGTTGATGACTTTGCTTATTTGAACAGTATGCGACCCTACATCTTCACACTATAGACACCTCATTTTTGACAGCCCATAAGACTTGGGCACCTCATATTACTCATCCAATGATGAATTTATATGCTGTGCAAACACTCGATTTCCTCAGTAAGAAGCCCTAGTTTTAAGTCTCAGAAGCTTACAAACCTTGCACCACTTTTGGACCAAAACAACATTTTTCCAAGCCTGACCACTCAGAGGTCTGCAGGTCAACTAGTGGCCAGCTAGCCAGAAATGAGTGGCCGATTGTCCCCCTAGTAGTCGGCCGGCCAGTTGTTCCGATAAAACATATATTTTCTTGCCAGCTGTTCCCACAAGTGTATGCACTACACCAACTATGTCTATACTGATATTTCCGAGATAGTAACATATTTTTCTGTATATACTTGACCCCTCTCTAGAATTTAGGTTAGAAAAATTTTGTGAAGCAAAATTCTTGGAAAATATTTCTCTCTTTCTATCTTGCAACCTATATACACCTTACCTAGACTTCCTTAACCAAATTTTTAGGGTTCTTTGCTGAGGTTATTGAGCTTGAATTTCAGCTTTTGAGGGTGGGAATTTGTTGGTTTTATACTCAAAGTGTTACTCATCTCCAAGAGGTATAACCCTGAGCTCTTTTACACCACTTCTTTCCTATCTTTATTTGCTATTTCTGGATTGTTTTTCAACTATTTTTGTGGGCTGAAACTTGTGCCTTAAAGTTATTAAAAGTAGAGGAGTAACCCACCTTTCTTTGAACCTTATTTTCCAAACTTTTGCTCTTGTGTTTCCCATCTTTTTCTCAACTTTTTACCATTGATTTTCAGAGTTTTTCAGAGGCTTAAAATGTTGTTTTGAGGTCCCAAAAATGAAGGGGTCACCCCTCCTTATGCTTGTTTACTAGTTTCATTTCCTTATTATTTTAGCTTACTATTTCTAGCTTTTCCATGTAAATTTCAGCACTGTTTTGGTGAGTTTTAGGACTGTTTTAGATTGTTAATTTCATTTATGTTTTGTATAGTAGGCTTGTAGTGTAGTGGTCCTCATTAGTTTGGTGGTTTAGGCCTTAGCCACCAACCTATTTGAGTTGATAGCATTTATTTCATGTTTTTTCATACTTGTGTTCACTCATAATCATCTCTCCACTCTCCCTCCTTTCTTGGCTTTTTTTATTTCTTTGAGAGTTGTTTCAATCAAGTGTTGTTTAAGCTTGAGAAAGAGACCCTTCCATACTAAATCGTTTAATCTCTTTGGAGGTTCATTAATAGGGCATTACATCTCTTTCTTGCCCAAAACAACTTCTTGTTTGACACTTCTCTCTATTTAGTGGACTTAATTCTAATTTTTTGCCTAAAATGACTAAGGAATGGAAAGGTAATTAAAAGAGGTAATAAAATTGGAGTAAAAGTGGAACAAGATCATAAAATCAAGTTTGGAGTTCAATCGGACTTCAGTTGAACCCATTGAGTCTTGAAGCATTTCATATTTTTTAGTGATAATAATGGTTCAAGGTTCAATGTCTACCACTTCCCTTGAACAATTCCATGATAGGAAGGGGGTTTTGTGAGTCTTTCATTGTCATTTATTGAAATTTTGTCTCTTGATTCATAAATAATCATGCAATAAGTTTGCGTTGATTGATGGTTTGCGAATCAAGCGTATCCTTCCTTTGATCTGTTTGATGATAAGGAGAGGTAAGATGGACAAACATCCCTGAAAATACTCTATTTGTGCTCTGTTTCATCTCTATTGTAGTAGGGAAGTAACAAAAACTAGTAGCTAGTCAGACACCTCATTGTATGGCCGATCACTTCTTCTAGCCAGCCGGCCACCTTTTTTCAGCCAAGTAATGTCTTTTTCCTTGCAAAACAGAGCAGAGGTTGGGAAAAAACAATTCAATTTTCTAACTGCAAAACATAAGCATTTTGGTAGCCAAACAGAGGGCATTTTCAGGTGAAAATCCACATTCACACATGTGCCATTCCTCGCTCCTCGAGGCCCATTAAAATTATGTTTAATAGTAGTTTGTTATACCTAAAGTAGTGGACTTGTGTAATTAATTACTTAGTTAATTAAATTTCGTATTGTAACTAATTAGTTAGTTTGTATTAATTAGTTAGAATAGCTAGTTATTTTTTGTGTTGTACTTAATTAATTAGCTAGAATAGTTAGTTAATTTGTGGCATTGTAATAAGTAGCTTAATTAGCTAGGACATTTATTCGGACCCTCTTGTGCGAGGGCGAAATTGTAATAATGTGTATGTCTTCCAACCCCCATTTCTTTCTCCTTTTTATTACCCGCTTATGATGGATAGCATAGAGCACCATATTTTAATTAGCATTTTCCATGACTTGCATCCATTTGTCTTGCATGTATAATGGTTCGGCTCGTCATACTAACCGATATCAAAATTTCGAATTCCTACTTGAATACGTTTGCTACTGCATGCCATCAAATTGATTCACATGCCATACTAGTAGCCGAGCTTATTAATTGCATATTGTATGTATCGCATTAGTCATCTTGCATTTTAGAGCATGCATTTTTCTAATTATTTTTATCTCTTTTTGGCTTGCATGCCTTGGAATACTAGGTGAGCATTTATTGCTTTAGCATATTGCATGCGTGTGATTGTTGCCATATTAAGCATAATACCATGAGGTTAAGTGCTTAAGTGATATACTTGTTTGAATGCCTATGGATGAAGGCTAAATTGCTTAACTTGGAATGATTTGATTAATGTCCACATGAGCCCACTTTTTCGAGTGGCGCATTCACAAACCCTTTCAAAACACACATGAAATCAAAGTGTTCCAAATTTTGCAAATTAGTCTATACTTGTGTGCAACACATAGTAAAATTAGAATACTAACCAGAACAAGAGCATATACTATAAATAAGATTCACATCATGATTAGTAAAGGCTGATCTTTGATTGGGTGAGTGGGGTGCTTAATTCATGACTTTTCCCTCTCATACCTAAGTTCTCAAGTCAAGACATTTTGGTGATGACGAACACGTGACTTTTGGCACGAGTCATTAGTTTCCTCAATTTCCCAAAAACATTTAGGTAGCGACTCTGAAATCTAGCAAAGCAATCCATGTTTGGCATTTTGATTCAAAATCGATTTTTCAAAAGATTTGCCAGATTTTGATTGATTTGTGTTTATCTATTTCACATTGCACTTGTGAAATCAGATTCAAAACTACAAGAGTCCGAACTGTAGGGCTATTGTATCTGAAAGAAGCATGAAAAGCAAGCTGCACACACTCATACTATTTGACTTCGAAACACTGGCATCCTCAAGTCGTTTCCGTTCACAAGAACATGCCCATGGGCTCCTCTTAATGTCAAGATCTGTAATGCCACGATTAACACAATACGGTCAACAAAACAACAAGAAACGTCACATGTAGTGACACATAACTCATTGTTCATATACACGACACCCACCTAATTCCACGCGTCAGAAACAATAAAAATTATAACATTTACCAATACCCTCAAATCCATAACATACATAACCAACATACATAATGATATTCAAACTCGTTTAGACCATACTGGGGTACAACAACTAATATAGGAAAATCGCAATCCATGATGTCTATGCCAACCACGCACTTTAACATACACACACTACCTCCATACCAAAATATAACACATAATGATTAGTTCAAAAGTGGCAGGGTCACATTCCAGATAGAAAAACACTCCATCACGTGTACACATAACAAACGTGGGAACCCGATAAGTTAAAATCTAAATTCAGAACCCACTTCCTTATCATAACAAATACGTACCATCACAATGCCACACTGCCACACATGCATAACACACAACCATTCCACATATCTTAGCACAAAATTAAACAACCCATCCACACATAACATTCACCAATCAACATGTTCACATTGGATACCCAAAGACAGAACCAAAATAGGCATCAGGAATCACATAACATAACCCTAACATGAAAACCCCATATGGCCACACTTCATAATATACAACACATACAGATAACGACCATAACAATATACAAACAAGCATCATCTGTTACGGCCTCTATACTATATCAATGAACAAAACACCAACCACTCTATGTACTTTACTAGATGAAACACTAACAAATTTGACACAAACAAACAAATAATACATACATTTCGTTGTCATGGTCATGGCCACAAATGTTTCACTTGATAAGCAACTCAAACTTCGCACCATCACACCGCCCTCTTTTCTCCTTCTGTTCAACTTCGTGATGTCAATCGTATCAAATATATCAATGTCATACACAAAACCCTCTAATCACTCCATCACAGGCCTCTCCGAATCACGAACAATCATCAATATCACACTAATTGGTTGAAATTTGGAAACAAGAAAATGGAATCAATCAAAATTAGGGTCTTGAATTCAAGCATACACCATAGTCAAAGGGGTTACATCTCAAATCGTAAATTGGTTTGAGGACTTTGATAGGGGTGGGGAGGGATGTGTGTCACGTGATATATACACCACACCACGGCAAAAAGAATACAGAGCCTTAGTTCACTTTCTTACATTGTGGCACCCAAATCACACGCGTAACATGGCACGTGATAAACATCTACCAACACTAAAACATGAAAACGTGGCATGTCACCACCATACACCAAAAAAGATATTGAACCACTGCTATGGAACCACACGCACCCAAAACGCCAAACACAACTATTAGGCATTGAAGAAGCCCAACTAATGGTATTTACGTCTTTCCACAATGGAAAGAACCAAACGGATCAGAAGAAAATTCTAGGGCCAAATGGAACACATTTTCAATATTTAAGATTTATTGGTAACTTCCCTTTTTTTATAAAATTAATATTTTTAAAATTCTCTCATCAATATTTATCAAATAAGATCAATATTGCATATCAATTTTTTTTTTTTTTTTAAAGTAACATTTTACTCTTCAAATTAACATTAATGGTAAAATTTCAATGTATATATTATTGTGAGACCATGAAATATCCTCTCACATGGATGTTGTAGAGATCCAACGAAAAGAAGAGCTTCACCCCTGTAGATCTGCAATGAGGAACATAGTCGGTGCCACCCAACCGAGGTTTCCGGCCGGGAGTACTCCGATGATGAAGTTAGTCCTGGAATCAAGAAATAGTATATATCTATATTAGAAGGGGTGTGTGTTTTGTGTTGGGAGAACAGACATACTTCTCACTTGGGATGCCCCCCCTTTTATATAGAGGGGGGTGTGATATTTGTTTGGGCTGGACCCATTGTGGGCTTTGTTTGGGTTAGGCCGAATAAGCTTGTACCTATATTTTTCTAGCCCCCACAATTGCCCCAAAACTTTCATTGTCTTCGATAGAAGGAATGAGGGTTTTTATTGCCGAGTTATGTTGTTCAAATAGATGTTAGGTCCTTTGACAAAGAATACATTTGATAAATAAATAACATAAATGAATAAATGGCTGGATGAATACATGAATGTATGAATGTATGTACAAATATATGTATATAGAGGAGAGAAGTGAGCTAAAGCCCAGTGGGTAATACTATCTCTATAACGATGGGTCACGGTATTATAATCCCCAGGTAAGGGTGTAGGCCGCGGTATTATAACCCCGGGCAAGGGTGTAGTATATTGTCGGGTGCAAAGATTGCTTCCAAATATAGACTTTCGTGCCGAGCTAGAAATATTTTATATGGCGAGCACGAAAATGATTGCCTGAACAAAAAGAAGGCAGATTAAATAAGGTAGATATATCAGCCAAAAAATAGACCACGGTATTATTACCCCCATGTGAGGGTTTAGACTTGCGGTATTATAACCCCCGGGTGAGGGTGTAGGCCACGGTATTCTAACCTCCGGGCGTAAGTGTAGGCCGCGGTATTCTAACCCCCGGGCGTAGGTGTAGGCCGCAGTATTCTAACCCCGGGCATAAGTGTAGGCCTTTGCTGATGGCGCTCCGTGCCGAGTGCGAAGATTACGCTGTACTCAGAGATTTTTACTGATTTTAAGTGGCGGCCAAGTGCCAATATGGAAAGGACTTTGAATAATATATCTTGTACCGAATAAGGTGGATGTGTTAATCACCAATAATATTGCTCCGCTTGTATAGAATTGCCAAGTAGATATTGGGCCAACTATTTAATTGCCGAGTTACTCGGTTTGCATTTAGTCCAAGGTAGACTTGCCCCATTCCTTTCGAATGACAGGTGTTAGTCGGAAAGAATGTAGATTCCCATTGCCCTATGTTTGTAGGGAAGATTCAGCTTTGGTAAAATGACGGTGCGAAAAAATATACAAACTGCCGACTACCAAGTGTGTAATGCATTGCCCCAAAACGAGCGCTTGCTTCAAGCTATGTGAAAAGGAGCGGGAGTTTGTAACTCAAGTAAACGTTGTTGTAATGTTTGTACCAAGTTGGCCGAGTATGCATGTATATCAAAGGTGCCGAGATGATGATCAGCTGATGTGCCCCAATTAGAAAGCGAAAAATTGACTGATGTCCTAGTGGGCAATTGTTTTTGCCAAATAATGTTGTTAGGCGAATAAAGTTGTCGAATACTGTGGCTAATGTTGCTGCATAAAGTTTGACAATGCATAAAGTTGACCAATAATGTTGTTTAGTCAAAGAAGGTTGATGCACGGCCGAATAATGATCATAATGTTGAATTAATGATGGTGCCGATCGTTTGGTCGGCGATTTTTTCTTAGCTTCGCAGTGTGTCGGCAATTTTTCTTAGCTTCGCGGTGTGTCGGCATTCCTTCGGAGTTAGATTTGTGAAAAACTTGGTTGGCAATAGTTGCCAATTTAGTGAAGTTAAGCTTCTTGTATAATGTATATTTGTCCCATTGCTTTTGAATAAGGTTTGTTATTCGGAAGGAATAAAATTGAATTGGGCCAAAATTGCGGAGTAGGCCGATAATGATTTGAAACGAATTTTGTGCCCCTGTTCGGTGCCGTGGCGAAATCAAAATGAAGCCGAGACAAAGTAGGATGCTTGGTGATATCGGAATCAGATCTGCAATTTACTTGTATTTTTATTTATTTATTTATTTAATATATATATATATTTTTTTTTTGCGAGCTGAAATTGCATATTCTGACCATACGGATGGACCCGGAATGCATCAAATAGCTGGAAAGGACTCTTGGATCGCTGTGATCAGACTCCTGATGGCATAATTGTAGCCAAAATAGAGTTGATGGCTCAAAGCGGTGGAGACTGGTGCTCTGCGATTCACTAGATAATTGCTCTTATATTGCAAAAAATAAAAGGAAATTAATGTGACTGGCAAGCATTGAACCTGTGCACTTATGATAAAATTAACATTGAACCACTCTACCATGACATGCCTTGTGTCCATATTTTGTTCATAAAATATCTGAACTTGATTTGTTTGGCTATTATGAGATGTAACGTAGCCGCAACCCACCGAATAATTTGTTATGTTGGCCAACTCCTAGTTGTCTTCTCCAGCAACGATAGATGATTTTCTGGGCAAACTTCTACTAGCTCGTACGGCTTCGTTTTACCTCCGATTATGATGCGGTTTGTTGCATTGGACTCGTCTCAATGAGTACTTCACGCTGGTATATGTGATCCGCTTCGCAACTTTCGACAGGCTTTGGTTATTTTTGGTTCCTTGGGTTGGTGGGTTTGGACTCTTTGAGCCGATGTGAATCCTGTGGTAGGTTCAGATGTGGATTTCGGGAAGCCGAGATGCTAGTTTCATGTCGAGATAGTAATGCCGAGATTTTGGAAAGCAAATTGTGCCAATTCAGGTGGCAGCCGAAATGATTTGCATGTGAGCACTTTCAAGAAGTATTGCCGAATAAGAAATGTGATTGAGCAATCTTGCCGAGTAAGAAATGTTAGCCGAATAAGCAATGTCGCGGTGTAATGTTTTCGAAGACTTGCCGAATAAGTTGCCGAAGCCGAGATAATATGCAGAGAATTGATAGTTGATAAGAAGCCGAATGATATGCTGAATTTGCGGAGTTTGATAAGCAACGTTGCCAAATAGTAGCGCCGAGCAATATTGTACTTCCAAGAAGTGAATGATGAGATTTTTGCTGGAGGTAAATAAATTAATAATTGTAGTTGTTCCTAGAGTGTCCAATGTTATGGAGTGGAGGTATGTGTGGCCAAGTAGGATTGCTGAGAAAGGTAGAAGAGATGCCGAGTAACTTTGTATCTTTGCCGAGCAATCTTTTATGAGTTCTAATACTGTCAAAATGCACATGCATGGGCTCAAAAGCCGACTAATTCTTCAGAGTGGAGAAATTGTCAAGGCTTGCCAGATAAATTGTGGTTGAGATAGGTGGGTCGGCAACTATTTTGGTTTGCTGAAACACATTGGTCAGCAACTTAATTTGAAACACTTGGTCGGCAATTCCTCTCGGTTGTGCCAGCCGGAATACTTGGCCGGCGACTTTAGCTTGGTGTTTTGGCAGAATATCACCTCGATTGAGTTGCATCGCCCTCGAGATTCACATTAATTCGAATTTTGGACAGAAATTACATACATTCATCGGCAGTGTGGTTGCTGAGGTGTCTTTGTACGGAGACAACATTGAAACCCATTTGATTCTTCTCAAAAGCACCTACAACTTGATTTCCACGGCCATACTCTTGGTGCTTGTCGAGCTTGACCCAATTGTTGGTGCCGATCAATACTCCTCTTGGCTTGCCGAGGTGCTGGTGCTATACTAAGGAGCAGCGCCAAGCTTCGTGGTCAGTTTAGGAAGTGTCGAACGTGCTGTTTATGAGGCCAATAATAGAGCTTTCAAACCTTTAAATACAAACTCCAAAAATTAGTTGGGCAAAAAGGAATGCCAAAGAGAGTGAATCAGTCAAATGCAACATGTTCTCATAATCTCAAGTAAATTACTTAAAGTAAATTGAACCAAGGAGAAGGAAAGCAATTACTAGGCTATCACACTAGCCAAATAGTTCGAATGTATATTAATAGCTGTAACCTTAACCAAGAACACATCTTACAAGTGGAGCTCCTAATTAGCTTCATATATAGCCGATCGAAAGATGACCATAAATTACTATAATAACTCATGAAATTTTTCTAGAGAGAGAGAATAAAGACCCAGCCAGGATTTAATGACAATATGCAGCTCTGGAGCCAAACAAGTCCGGCAAGCTATGTATGATATCTTTTACATACACATGACAATGCAAGTCAATATTAATATTTATGCAAATAGTTATTATCTTACAACAAATATTATTTTCATGCACATGATCAACAAGTTCTGAACAACATTTGTGCGAGTTCAAGAAGTTGGTATCTATTCGGCATGAACTGGGCCAATGGCGATGCCAAATACGGAATACTGCCGAATAATATGAGGTGTATAGATGGCCTCAGTGTGACCAATTTTTATTCTTATATTATTATTATACATATATAAGTATATATATATTTATATTTTTGTGGCATTAACCTGAGCCGTATAGATTGGCTCGTATTCTCACAGTCTATGGAATAAAAAATATTAAATTACCTGTGAGTGTGAAGATTACACTAACAGTTGGGACGATTACCGAAGCAACATAAAAATATATAAAGCTTCCAATAAAGAAACAATTCCTAAATAAAGAAACAATTACAGGCGTGGACTTGGCAGAGCCACCCTTTGTACAATGCCGAAATGAAACTCCCATAAACAAAAGTCTGAAACCCAGTTTTAGAGAGAGAAAGTAAAAATGCTCTGCTTTGATTTTGTTCTTGTTGCTTTTAGCAGGCAAAAATTGATATGCAAAGAACAACCCACCAATATACGTTTACTTACATCACAGATATATATAATATTATATGTACGTAGATCTGCATATTGCAAATTAAGTTGAATCAAAATGAAAATGAGACCCAGCCGTGGGTCGTATTACTTGGGATTGATTTTGCTTTTGTAGAAAGTGCACTAACCTCAAAGCAACCCATATATGTTTACTTACAGCAGTATATTTGTTGTGTTCTTCGTTGATCCCATTCAATCGTTCCCACAGACAACGCCAATTGTGAGACCATGAAATATCCTCTCACATGGATGTTGTAGAGATCCAACGAAGAGAAGAGCTTCACCCCTATAGATTTGCAATGAGGAACATAATCGGTGCCACCCAACTGGGGTTTTCAGCCGGGAGTACTCCGATGATGAAGTTAGTCCTGGAACCAAGAAATAGTATATATCTATATTAGAAGGGATGTGTGTTTTGTGTAGGGAGACCAGACATACCTCTCACTTGGGATGCCCCCCTTTATATAGAGGGGGGGTGTGATATTTGTTTGGACTAGATCCATTGTGGGCTTTGTTTGGGTTAGGCCGAATAAGCTTGTACCTATATTTTTTTGGCCCCCACAATTATTGTTAAAATTTGAACCGTAAAATTCAACTACCGCACACTCACTATGAACATTACGATCACCAATTGAAATATTAGAGGAGAAATTTATTGAAATACTTGATCAATTGAAATTCTTTTGTTTAACAATGAAACTTCAATGCTCGAGTCTAATAGTTAAATATTGAATTTCTACAACCTCCATCACCAATAAAAATATTAAAAGAAAAATTTATCAAAATAGTTAATTGGTTGAAAATTTTCTATTTAACAAATAGAGAGTAAAATTTTACTTTAAAATTAAAACGTAAAAGTTCATTGTTTGATACTCAATACATGAATCCCAAAGCACTAACTTTCGTTCACCTCAATACTGAAAGGCAAAGGCTTGAAACCCTTACAACATGACGTTTAAATTTTTTTCAATGTTGTACATTTCTCCATATTAGTTATTGATTATTTAAAAATCAATTAATTAAGATCTAATCCCTCGCCTAAAAATCAACTACTTGAGACCTAATTCCCTGACTACTTTTTTTTTTTTTTTTTTCGTAAGGGGTGAATTTAGGGGTCACCAACATTTCTTACATGGAAAATTGTTTTTATATCATAAGTAAATAATAAAAAATATATTAAACAAAGTGCTAAAGACTTACAATTTTGGTCTCATAATTCATTCACAATGACATGATAAGAGAATTAAATTTCATATGCTTGAGTTTATGACAAATTAAAAGTTAACACGTAACATACCATTATGAGCGAAATTATAAAACACTACAAAAACTTTAAGGTTTTAGAGATCAAAATTTAAGGACAAAATTAATTTTTAGGAATCAAATATTTTTGTTACGAAAAGTGTCATAATTATATTTTTACCAACGAAAATTAGACATTAGTGATGAATTATAATCTTTTTGGGACCAAGTTTTTTATCTCAAAAAATAAATCATTTTGAGACCAAATTATTTTGTTCCTAAAAGTCTATTTATTAGTGACATTTTCAAAATTCTGTCGCTAAAAGCCTTGTTTTTGGCTTTTCGGAACGATTTTTTAGCGACTATCCTTATAATGATAGAAATTAGATCCTAAATGTCTTTTTCACTTTTAGAGACCAAAACATTTGGTCTTTAAAACTTTTATATGTTGTAGTAAAACTTAAATTGCGAGTCTTATTTTTTTTATATTAGTAAATAAATAAATAAAAATTAAAGTCACTTCCTTGGCCAATTAATAAGGCATTAAACCCAAGTCCACTGCTGTAGGCAACACAAAGTCAAATAAAACAAGAGCAACAACACAACCTACCACCACACTAAAGCTATGCAAGATGAGTGTATACAGCGGTCGTGAGATTTGAGTGTGGCGTCAATGGAAAAATTGTAGATTGTGGCCTTGGATCGGGAAAGACAAAATAGAGGTTAAAAATGTCTATAAAAATTTATGTTATCTATAATATGTCTTTCACAAATCAATAAAAATAAAATGAGGGACTTTTATACATTACTGGCATGTTTAATTGGGTGGATTAGAGCATGAGATTGAGATTATTAATTTGTGGGCTCAATTATCTTATGTTTGTTTTAACATTTTGGTTTAGGATTATTAATCCAATGGATAATTAATCTAATAAATTTGTAGGATTATTAGTAATGGGGTAGGGGTGGGATTATTAATCCAATGGATATTAATCCAATTAGATAATGAATGTCACACTAATTTAATAGGATTATTAATATTTCACTATTAATCTTGTGAATCAAACATGACCTATAAGAATTTTTTGGACTTTATGCAGAAAGTGTTTTAAATGATCTATTTTTCACTAAATTTTCTTATAAGAAACTATCAGTGTGTTTGGTTTCAGTTTTTTGAAAACTGAGTTTTTTTTTTCGTATTTTTTAGTTTTTAGTTAATATTTTTAAATTTTTAAGTAATTTTTTATATTTTTTTAGATGCACCTTACTTAGATGTATCTAAATAGTAAAATATTTGTGAAAAAATATTTTAAAAAATTAATAAATAAACAAAAATACAAAAAATGTACTGAATTTTCGTTCGTTTGTTTGTTTTTTTTTTTTTTTGATATTTTTTGGTATTTAGTGTGTTTTTTAAAAAAAATTTCACAAATATTATTGATGATGCTGCTCGTCCAGGTGAATGGGCTAGACCGATCTAAACTCCTCAAGCCCACTGGATAACCTGCAGGCAAGTTCAATCGGGGAACGGGGTAGTCCCCCGGCGAACCCTCCGGTGTATGAATTAGAAGAGGTGATGGACCAAATGTAGAGAGAGAGAGAGAGAGAGAGGGGATAGAAAACTTAACATTCTTCTTGTCTTCGAGCTTTGCTTATATCCTTTGGTAATCATTTCGCTGTCTCAGCCGTTCTGACCTTCCCGCCGAAAGCTTACGCCGTGGTTCGTCTTGTTCAGGGTGAGGGGGCGCCATTCCGGCTGAGGGGTGTTGTCGCAATAAATGCTGTGATGGGTTGCATTAATGGTGATGTGCTGTGGCAATAACTTTGCAGATCTTTGTCTGCCGACGTGGCCTGTTCTGCACCTGCCACGTGTCCGAGCATCATTGGCCTTTCCTACTCAGTTGGCCTCCAGCTGTCCTGGGTTTTACCAACCGGGTTATGCAATGGGGTTTAAATGGTGGGCCTGGGCTTACTCATGGTGGGCTGTGGCCCTTGTGGGCCTATCCATGTCAGTAGTCCTCCATTCCCGAGTGCAGCTTTAGTCCAACGAAGGGAATAGTAATAAGGAAGATGAATCCGACCGGTAGGGGGAGACTGACCGTGAGAGGCCGAGCGTAAGGGTGGCCGAACGTGAGGGAGGCCGAGCGGGGTGAGGCCGACCATGAGAGTGACCGAGTGGGAGAGGCCGAGCGTGAGGGCGACCGAGCGTGAGGGAGGCCGAGCGGGGTGAGGCCGACCGTGAGGGTGACCGAGCGGGAGAGGCCGAGCATGAGGGCGGCCGAGCGTGAGGGAGGCCGAGCGAGGTGAGGCCGACCGTGAGGGTGACCGAGCGGGAGAGGCCGAGCGTGAGGGCGGCCGAGCGGCGTGAGGCCGACCGTGAGGGTGACCGAGCGGGAGAGGTCGAGCGTGAGGGGGGCCGAGCGGGGTGAGGCCGACCGTGAGGGTGATCGAGCGGGAGAGGTCGAGCGTGAGGGCGGCCGAGCGTGAGGGAGGCCGAGCGGGGTGAGGCTGACCGTGAGGGCGACCGAGCAGGAAGGCACGGGGCTCAAGAGGCGGCGTGTCACGTGATGAGTTAAAGTGGAAAAGACAAGGTAAGGGCAAAAGTCAGCGCATCAGGACCATACACGTGACAGGATTTCGGGGGGAGGGGAAAGGTCAAGCGTTGGATCAGGAGTGAAGCGTCAGGGCATTATTATGGGCATTGATGGTACAGTTTTGGCGGATGATTTGAAAAGTTTTCAAACTGGTGAAAATTAACTTGGACCCTTGGAATACGGGTAAACCGTGGGCGTTTGGTATCATTCGATTTACTTACCTGTTTGCAAGAACCCAAAACATTCCAAGTATCACACCATTTGTTGCGCGCGATACACCATTGGAGCATTTCTTCGACTTCTTAGTGCCTGCCGCTGGTTTATCCGCAGATATACGTTAGAGATGGCGCATAAAGGAAACGTGAATGTGAGGGTGGATCCTCTGGGAGACGACGATGCAGAGGAATTAGCTGCACAATACAAGACGGAGAGGGTGGGGGAACCAGCGATACGTTTCCATGGTTCCACCTTGGTGGCAGCTCCGACACCGATCAGTGAAGCGGAGCCAGATCATTGGCACACAAAGGCGGACAAATCGACGATGACAGAGGCGGAGTTGGGGGCGATCCGCGAGAAGTACCAAATTCCGGCGGGGGTGGAGTTGTGGCTGCCAACATCGACGGAAAGGCCGTTGGACGCCAGGCTTGGAGGGTTTTCCCTATACGAGGACGCATTGAAGGGGGGGCTGAGGTTGCCACTGCCTCAAATAGTGGTGGACGTGCTCAACCACCTAGAAGTAGCCCCGGGCCAGCTGATGCCCAATGCCTGGAAGATCCTGATGGCCTGTGCAAGTGCATGGCCAAAGGCAAATGGGGGGGAGTCGATGGTGTTGGAGGAGTTCTTTGCTTGCTACAAGGCCTCAAGGCAACAGGAGACATGGGTCACCCTGCAGGCAGTTGTGGGGAAGGGGTTGGTGGCTGGGTTGCCTACGTCGATCAAGGGATGGCGGGCACGGTGGTTCTACGTTTCTGCTAGTGGGGGGCCTGGGGTGCGTACCATCTGGAAGGTGCCAATTTGGACGGTGGAGGTAAAATTGGGGCCCGCAGCAGGGGAGAGGGTGAAGAGGATGAAAGAGTGGAGGGAGAAGAAGAAGGTGAGATGGGACGACTTGGTGCAACCCTCTGCACTGTTTGAGGCAGGGCTGGGTCCTCAGCCGATCGGTGGGGATCTTGGCCGAGCAGATCTGGAGGCGCGGAGGGAGGCTCAAGAGGCTGAGGATCAGGCCCTTCTTGCCAAAGTCACCATGTTCAAGAGGGCACAGGACGACCGACCTTCACAACCGATCGCGAAGGAGAGGATCAGGCCTCGCTCGAAGCCGTTGGGGGAGAAGGATTTAAGTAAGTTTGAACCACGAAAGCTCCCTGTGGATCCTGTGAAGGAGAGGGCCAGAGGTGGGGAGGAGGCGCTGAAGAGGAAGAGGAAGAAGAGAAGTGCCCCTGGAGAGGCTGCAGGGGAGCCTGGGCCCAAGAAAGTGAAGGAGGCCCCAACTGTGGTGGAGACTCTTCTGGTGAAGGATACCCCAGAAGTAGCAGAAGTAGCAAAGGTCATCCCAAAGATGGAGGTGTGGAGGTTGCCCCAGCAATTCAAGTGGCATGAGTGTAGCGATCTTTGGGCCAAGTGGCAACAGACCCAAAGGTCCTGCTTCTGAGAGGGAGTGGGTCTGAACACCGCCTTCTATCATGCTCGCGCGGTCGCTGGGAGAGTGGAAGGGGAAGTGGGGCCAGCCAGGGCAGGGGCTGACCGTCTGTTGAAGATTGCCGAAGGGTCAGACCTGCGCGCGGCCGCCAGATTCAATGAGGCTGACCTGCTGAGGGGGTTATGCTCCGCTCAGATGGAGGTAACTGCCCTGGCAGGGGCTCTCCTAAGGAAGGCGGGGGGAGCCAGGCTCAAGGCAGAGAAGGCTGAGGCACAGTTGGAGAAGCTGAAGATGGAGAAGGAAAGTTGGACAAGTACCCAGGCTGAGCTGCAAGCAGTCAAGCTAGAGCTGGAGGATACACGCCGTAGGGTTGTGTCACTCGAGTTCCAAATTCATGAAAGCGTAGGAGATTGGAAGAGTCCCAACGAGCACTGCCATTGCCAATGATCGAGATGAAGAGGCCATGAACAAAGAACGAAGAGTTGGTGAAGGTAAAGATGAGGCAGATGCTAAGGTGGAGGCTCTGCAAAAGGCGTTGGAGGATGAGCTGGCCAAGGTAGAGGGGGAGAGGGTGAAGCTTAGGAGGGAGTTGGAAGTAGAGGGGGAGAAGGCGAGGGCGGAGAGGGAGAGCCTAAAGAATGAGGTGAAGGAGGCGAGGATCAAGTTGATTGCTGAGGGGGAGGCCTGGAAGAGGGAGCTGGAGGCTGAGAGAGCCAAGGCTACAGCTGAGAAGGAGGCCCTACAAAAAGGGCTGAACGAAGAGAAGGCGAAAGCAGCCTCGGAAAGGACAGCCTACCCCGATCTTTATGTGGCAGCTGTTACTCAATTCAAAGGGTCTCCTAAGTTCCAGATGGCAATTGATGCTGCAGTTGCCAGCAGCTTAGCGATGGAGGAGTCTGGGGGGGCTGGCCCATCACGGACGACGGCTGAAGGAAGACCTGAATCTGAAGTCATAGAGAGCTTCCAACGGTCAGACTTTTATAGGCATGAAATGGCAGAGTTCTGGGACAGCGGCTAGAAAATGTTCAAGCGCAAGGCTAAAGAGCTGTTCCCAGAGCTTGACTTCAGCAGGGTGACAATTGGGGAGGATGATGTGGCCTAGACCCCCCTGGACGAGGGCGTAGAAGAAGCAGACCTTATCTCCAGTGAGGAGGAGGAGTGATCTGGAGGATAGGTGTACTTAGGAGTTTTTGTTTTGTTTTGTTTTTTTTTTTTTTTTGTATACACATTTTTGTTTTGTTTTGTTTTTGAAGTATTGTAATAAATTGATGTACATATTTGGCCAATAAATAAAACTCTATTTATGTCTTGTAGTTAGCTGTATTCATTGGTGTGGTGGGTTTGAAATGGAGAGTGAAAAATTTGCCTTCATGACAGAGTGAACTTATGAAAAATTCAACTTATAAAAAATTCAACTTGTAATGAAAATGGGTAATGAACTTATGGAAAAATTCAACTTATGAAAAATTCAACTTCATGACAGAGTGAACTTATGAAAAATGAGCCAGGTGAACTTGAACTTGTGAGATTGGGTTGATAAAATTGGACTGATGAATTAAAGAGGGTGGACTTGTGAATTTGAATTGGAATTTGAACTTGTGAATTCGAACGTGTTAAATTAAAAATTCCATCATGCAGAGTGAGATTGGACTGGTGTAAAAATTCAATGAATGAGAGTAGGAAAGTGGGTTTTAATTTAACTAAGTGGAGATGTTGTAAATTTTTGTGACCTCAACTGGTGACTGAGTGTTCTCCCAAGGCTGTGCTAGTACTTGTTTCGCTGGGTCTTCTGCTGTTCGAAAGTGTTTGGTCGGACTGAGGCTTTTGAAAGTGCTCGGTCTGGCCAAGGCTTCTGTAAGTGCTCAAGTCGGACTGAGGCTTTTGAAAGTGCTCGGTCTGGCCGAGGCGTTTGTAAGTGCTCAGGTGGGACTGAGACTTTTGAAAGTGCTCGGTCTGGCCGAGGCTTTTGTAAGGGCTCAGGTCGGACTGAGGCTTTTGAAAGTGCTCGGTCTGGCCGAGGCTTTTGTAAGTGCTCAGGTCAGACTGAGGCTTTTGAAAGTGCTCGGTCTGGCCGAGGCTTTTGTAAGTGCTCAGGTCGGACTGAGGCTTTTGAAAGTGCTTGGTCTGGCCAAGGCTTTTGAAAGTGCTTGGTCTGGCCGAGGCGTTTGTAAGGGCTCAGGTCGGACTGAGGCTTTTGAAAGTGCTCGGTCTGGCCGAGGCTTTTGTAAGTGCTCAGGTCGGACTGAGGCTTTTGAAAGTGCTCAGTCTGGCCGAGGCTTTTGTAAGTGCTCAGGTCGGACTGAGGCTTTTGAAAGTGCTCGGTCTGGCCGAGGCTTTTGTAAGTGCTCAGGTCGGACTAAGGCTTTTGAAAGTGCTCGGTCTGGCCGAGGCTTTTGTAAGGGCTCAGGTCGGACTGAGGCTGTTGAAAGTGCTCGGGTCGGACTAAGGCTTTTGTGGGTGCTCACGTCGGACTGAGGCTTTTGTAAGTGCTCAGGTCGGACTGAGGCTTTTGTGAGTGCTGCAAATGAGAGTTTCATGGAAGCGACATTCAGACAGTTGAATTATAGAAAGTTGGAACTCCAGTCGATATTTGTATTATGTATTGAAAAAGGAAAATACAACAAGTTTGACAATACAAAAGTAAGGATTCATTGATAGTAACGCTTCAGATGTTCAGCATTCCAGGGATGGGGAAGGTCTCGGCCATCCATGTCTTGAAGTCGGTAAGTGCCTGGCCGTGGCCGGGCCTTCACAATGTAAGGTCCCTCCCACTTGGCTGCTAGTTTGCCCTCGGTCGGATTCTTGGTGGCGAGAGTTGCTTCTCTCAAGACAAGGTCCCCTACCGAAAACTCCCGTGGTCGGACTCTGCGGTTGTAGTGTGTTCTCATTTTCCACTGGTACGAAGCCAATCTGACAGCAGCAGTCTCTCTGAGCTCTTCGATGAGGTCCAAGTCTGCTCGACGGAGTTCTTCGGTTGAGGCGAGGTCCGGATGTAAGACCCTGGGGGTGGGCAGACCGACTTCTACCGGAATGACCGCCTTAGCGCCATATGTTAAGCGAAAAGGGGTTTTCCCAGTAGGAGTTCGAGCAGTGGTTCGGTAAGCCCAGAGTACATGTGGTAGTTCCTCAGCCCAGAGGCCTTTAGCAGCTTCGAGCTTAGTTTTGATGATCTTCAGGAGAGAACGGTTGGTGACCTCAACTTGGCCATTTGCTTGGGAATGACCGGGGGAAGAGAAGCATGGTTGAATTTGGAGATCTACACAAAATTTCCTGTATTTAGCATTGTCGAACTGCTTGTCATTGCCGGAGACGATGGCCCGAGGATGCCAAATGCAGACAATCGATTGCCGATAAACTTAGTGGTGTTCCGCTCGTGATTGTGGCGAGGGTTCGCCGACCCACTTGGTGAAGTAATCAATGGCAACAATTGCGAACTTGGTCTGGCCTCGACCAGTGGGAAGTGGACCAACCAGGTCGATACCCCATTTGGCGAATGGGTAAGGGCTGCAGAGAGTGATCAGCTCAGTGGGAGGAGCATGGGGGATGTTGGCGAAGCGCTGGCACTTGTCGCATTTCAGCACGAAATCAGAGGCATCTTTGTTGAGGGTCGGCCAGAAGTAGCCTGTACGGAGTACTTTGTGTGCGAGAGACCTGCCACCCGAATGATTGCCACAGATTCCTTCATGGATCTCTTGCATTACATAGGTTGCTTGGGTGGGACTGAGGCATCGCAGGTACGGTCGTGAGAAACCGCGCTTGTAAAGGAGGCCGTCGACCAGAATGTAGTTAGCCGACCGAGCTCTGACCTTGGCAGCCTGCTGTTGGTCATCTGGGAGTTCTCCAGTGGTCAAGAAGAGGAAGATGTCGGATGCCCAAGGGATGGGTTCCGTCTGGAAGAATTGCACTTCTTGCAGGTCGGGTGAGATGGCCGAGTAAGTTAGGTATTCGAGGCGAACTCCATAGCTGAGGTCGGATTGGTCGGCGGAGGCCAGCTGGGCCATCTCATCTGCTTTGGAGTTTTCCGCCCTAGGTATGTGTCTGATCTGGAAAGTGTTGAAGAGACGAACAAGGGTGAGCGCCATGTCCCTGTAAGTCCGCATTGTGGTATCCTTGGCATCGAATTCACCCGTGATCTGGCCGATGATAAGTTGGGAGTCACTGAACACGCGGATGTGGCTAACACCAATGTCTTTGGCTAGACAAAGTCCTGCTATCAATGCTTCGTATTCGGCCTCATTGTTGCTGGCCGCAAACAAGAGGCGGAGGACACATTTGAGGATGAGGGTGAGGATGAGGCCAGCCCCGCTTCCTTCCCTGCGAGACGAGCCGTCAACATTGAGTGTCCAACAATGAGGATCTTCAGGCTCTGGTGGAGTTGGTGGAGATGGAGGGTTAGTGGTTGGGGCTGGATTGGTGAATTCCAAGATGAAGTCGGCTACGGCTTGTCCCTTGATTGCTGTCCGGGGGCGATAAGAGATGTCGAACTGGCTTAGTTCTACTGACCACTGCATTAGTCTTCCTGAGAGCTCGGGTTGCTGCATGACCTTCTTCAGGGGCTGGTCGGTGAGAACCACTATGGAATGGGCTTGGAAGTAGGGGCGGAGTCGTCTGGAGGAGGTGACCAAGGCCAGGGATAGCTTTTCTAATAGGGGGTAGTTCTGCTCCGCTCCTCTAAGAGCCCAACTGATGTAGTAGACCGGCCGTTGGACTGAGCCGTCCTCTCTGACGAGGGCTGCACTGATTGCGGTGCTTGATACTGCTAGGTAGAGGAAGAGGGGCTCACCGCTAATTGCCTGTGAGAGAAGGGGAGGATGGGCCATGCACTGTTTTAACTGTTGAAAGGCTTCTTCTGATTCAGTTGTCCATTCAAAAGTCTACCGAAGGACTTTGAAAAATGGTAGGCACTTATCCGTTATGCGGGAGATGAAACGGTTGAGGGCTGCCACTCTGCCGGTAAGCCTTTGGACCTCTTTAACGGTTTTGGGTGACTGCATCTCAATCAAGGCCTTGATCTTCTCAGGGTTGGCCTCGATGCCGCGCTGACTGACCATGAAACCCAAGAACTTGCCAAATCCTACGCCAAAGGCGCACTTCTCTGGGTTGAGCTTCATCTGATATTTGCGAAGGGTGGCAAAAGTTTCTCGTAGGTCGGTGAGGTGGTCAGTGGAGAGTTTGCTCTTAACTAGCATGTCATCCACATACACTTCCATGTTCCGTCCGATCTGATGGTGGAAGACTGTATTGACTAAACGTTGGTAGGTGGCCCCAGCATTCTTTAGTCCGAACGGCATGACACGGTAGTTGCCCCGGTCGGTGATGAAAGATGTGTGTTCCTGGTCGGATGAGTGCATCACGATTTGGTTGTACCCGGAAAAAGCATCCATGAAGCTGAGCATTTGATGACCGGCCGTGGCGTCGACCAGTAGATCAGTGCGGGGGAGGGGATAGCTGTCTTGGGGGCAAGCTCGGTTCAAGTCGGAGTAGTCGACGCAGAGACGCCACTTGCCATTGTTTTTGCGCACCAGGACCACGTTGGACAGCCACTTAGGATAATACATATTTCGGATAAACTGGGCCTCGAGGAGTTTGTCAACCTCTGCAGCTATGAGATTGTTGTGCTCTGGATGGAAAATACGCTGCCTTTGTCGGTAAGGTCGGAAATGAGGCTCAATACTGAGGCGGTGGGTTATGAAAGAGGGGTCGATGCCTGGCATGTCTGCATGAGTCCAGGCGAAGACGTCTCTGTGTTCGGTCAGGAGAGCGGTGAGGTCGGCCTTGGTTTGGGGAGGTAATTGACTGCCGATTTTGGCAGTTTTGAGTGGGTTGGTGGGATCGATGTTAACTTCGACGAGTTCCTCCACAGGTTCGCCTCTGATCAGTTCGTCCTCATCTCGGACGTCAAGTCCTTCAATGATTATTGCCTCCTTCAGTTTGACCTCTTTAAGTGAGGCCACATAACATTCTCTAGCGATGGTCTGTTCTCCTCTGACCGTTCCGACCCCGAAATCAGTAAGGAACTTGAGGGCAAGGTGGTAGGTGGATGTGATGGCTTGGAAGGCATTGAGGGCAGTGCGGCCGAGGATGATGTTGTAAGCAGAGGGGCAGTCGACAACAAGGAAAGTAAGCAACTTCGTGGTCTGCCGTGGGTACTCTCCAATGGTGATGGGGAGATCAATGGAGCCAATAGAGGTCACCCGGTCACCGGTGAAACCAACCAGGGGAGTTTGGAGTGGGATGTGCTTTCTTCCCGATCTTCGGGCCATGGAAGCAGTTGAGGAAGATGATGTCCGACGAGCTGCCATTGTCTATAAGAACTCGTCTGACCTTATAATTGGAGAGGACAGTGGAGATGACAAGGGGATCATCGTGAGGATAACGGATACCTGTACAGTCGGCGTCCGTGAAGGTAATGGGCTCTGTCCACTGCTTGGGTTGCTTGGGGGGTTGGTCTACCGTGGCGACTGTCTTGTCTGAGCCCTGTCATATTTTTCTAAGCTCTGCCCTCTGAGCTGAGCGAGATGGCCCCCCACAAGCAAGACCACCTGAAATGACTCTGATTTCACCAACTGGCGGAGGTGGATTACCTTGACGTCGAGGTTGTCGCGGGGGTCGGTCATGCCCCTGGTCTGGTTGAGCTGGTCGCCGTGAGGGGGTGTGCCTGTGATTGTCTCTGTAGGGCTCGGTCCTTTGCCTCTGCTGAGGGCGGGTGTCTGTGAATCAGCTTAGACGCCCCTGGCGAATGTGGGTCTCCACTTGATCCTTGAGGCTGATACAGTCGTCGGTGTTATGGCCATGGTCCTGGTGGAAACGACAATATTTGGACTGATCTTTACGGTTAGAAGGGTTCCGCGGAGGAAGAGGCCACTTGAGGGGGTAGTCCCGTTGGATCTGGTTAAGAACTTGTTCCATGGGAGTATTGAGGGGTGTATATCGCTCGAACCGACCGGAGGGTCTGACTAGTGCCGACCGGTCGGTGCGAGGAGGTCGGTCGGCATAGCGGGATGTTTGATTATGATGCCGGGTGTTACTGGGTTCTTGGTCTTTTCTCTTTTCTCTGGGGGTTAGATATTTAGTTGTTGAGTCCTGCTGAGCGGTTAGAGAATCCTCGGCGTTCATGTACTTTTGGGCTTTGGAGAGCAAGGCTGCCATGGATGTCGGGGGGTTCTTAGAGAGGGAGAAGAGGAAATCGGATGACCGCAGACCAGCCATGAAGGCTGTGAGGATGACTTTATTGTCATTTTCAGCAACTTGTAAGGCTTCGGTGTTGAAGCGAGTGACAAAGCTGCGCAGTGACTCGCCTTCGGTCTGACGGATGTTGAGGAGTTGGGTCACCGGACGTCGCTGGCGTTGGGCCCCGATGAAGTGGCTCAGGAAGGAGTCACTGAGGTGTTGAAATGTGGAGACCGAATGGTGGCAATCGGTCAACTGAGGCCGAGCCGAGCCCCTTCGGTCACGGAAAGGCTCGCACATGATTTCGTCGGGGAAAGCATGGAGGATCATGAGTGTACGATAGGTCTCGTGTGGTCGACGGTCGGTGGTTCCGCCAAAGGGGTCGATGGTAGGCATTTTGAACTTAAAGGTGGGGTTTGTCTCGGATGGAGGTGACAAATGGGGAGTTTGCTGTAGTGGAGGGCTTATGTTGGATGTTCTGTATGACCCCTTGGAGTTGGAGTTTCATGGCTCGGAGGTCAGCGTCCCAAAGGGGAATGTTGTCACCGCCAGAGGGAGACAGATGTTGGACGCTGCTAGCTTCTCCCTCGGGAGCTGGAGCTATGACTGACGGACGTGGGGGTGGAGGAGGTGGATGCATATGTGGGTGAGGGGGTTGCAAGCCCCCCGAGTTGTGAGGATTGGGTTGTGGGACAGTATGGCCCGGAACTTGTTCTGGATGGGGTGGAATATCTGGAGGTGGTGGAGGAATAGGGAGGTTCCGTTGGAGCAGAGCATTGATTAAGGCCTGGTTCTGTTCGGCCATACGGTTGATGCTGTTGGTGAGCTCGATGAAGTACTGGGGTGGGTTGTCTGGATTGGGAGGGTCGGTCTGGTGATCGGCAGCATTATGGTGGGAAGCCATGGATCTGGTCGTTACCATACACGTGACGGATGAGGTGAAAAGGTTCCTGGAAAAGGGTCTCCGGCGGCAATGAACACAACTGGCGCACGGACAAACCGTTTCCCACAGACGGCGCCAATTGATGATGCTGCTCGTCCAGGTGAATGAGCTAGACCGATCCAAGCTCCTCAAGCCCACTGGATAACCTGCAGGCAAGTTCAATCGGGGAACGGGGTAGTCCCCCGGCGAACCCTCCGGTGTATGAATTAGAAGAGGTGATGGACCAAATGTAGAGAGAGAGAGAGGGGATATAAAACTTAACCTTCTTCTTGTCTTCGAGCTTTGCTTATATCCTTTGGTAATCATTTCGATGTCTCAGCCGTTATGACCTTCCCGCCGAAAGCTTACGCCGTGGTTTGTCTTGTTCAGGGTGAGGGGGCGCCATTCCGGCTGAGGGGTGTTGTCGCAATAAATGCTGTGATGGGTTGCATTAATGGTGATGTGCTATGGCAATAACTTTGCAGATCTTTGTCTGCCGACGTGGCCTGTTCTGCACCTGCTACTTGTCCGAGCATCATTGGCCTTTCCTGCTTAGTTGGCCTCCAGCTGTCCTGGGTTTTACCAACCGGGTTATGCAATGGGGTTTAAATGGTGGGCCTGGGCTTACTCATGGTGGGCTGTGGCCCTTGTGGGCCTATCCATGTCAATTATATTTTTTAAGTATACTTATGTTAAGTGTGTCTAAAAATTAAAAAAAAATTAATTAAAATATTTAAAAAATTCATTGAAAATATTAAAATACAAAAAATAAAAAAATAGAATTCTCTTATAGTATTATTAAAATTCCATCTGCATTATCAAGTCCATAGTGGATTTGGGCTTTTTGTTGGTGGCCAAGCATGGGCTTGCTATTTATGGCCGAACCTAGCGTAGGTATGGATTTGCTAATGGTGGCCAAACCGGACAAGGACTCGGGTTTGGGCTTGGTTTTTTAGACCGATTCATGTCAACACTTGACCTGGACTAGATCTCCTCTATTGTTTTGGGCTTCTAAAATAGCCCCATTTTTCTTGAAATGGAAATATGTCTCAGATTTTGAATGGATAGTCGTCATTGCCTTCAAAGTGATGGCACGTCTATACGATGCTCAGTTAGAGAATTTGAGGGAAATATTTAAATAAAATAATCAAAAAGGGGCGATCAAGGGCAAACTTCTAAATATTTCTCATAAGCTCTCGGACCAACATAAGGCAACCTCATCCGGAAGGGGGCAACCGCAATCTCAAAAATTAAAAAATATTATTTTATATTAAAAATTTTATAATAATTTAAAATTATAAAGATTTACATCTCCAAACATACTTTTATACCTCTATACTGATAATTTTGAATCCGTTCCTGTCGTCCGAGCCTAAATAAATTTTTACGAGGTCATGGTGCATCGACACAATGCTCAATTATATAGTTAAAAGTATATACCTATATACCCTCATATATAAGAGGGAGTTGTAGTTGTTACAATTGATGGCTCTCTTTTTTCGGCCCATTTTACCCTCATATTTTGTTGTTTACTATGTCAATTTTGGGCCATTTTGTAATTTCATGCTAAGTCTTCATGTCATCTATACTATATATTAAGCAAAATGAGGTTTTTAACCCCAAGTCTTGTGGGAGCTCCAATTTCTCAATCTAAATTTCTTGATTTTTTTATTTTAAAAAAAATATCTTAGCATTTATTAACTTCTCCCAACTCCCAAGTCTTACTCTCATAATAATACTTTAATGCATTAAGAACAAGCATAAAAAAAAAATTGAAATCCAACACATAAATTTATTATCCCTCATAATAATACTTTAATGCATTAAGAACAAAGCATAAAAAAAAATTCTTGAAAAGTCCAACACATATGATTATTATCAAAATATTAAATTTTAATATAATATAATAAAAAAAAAGACATTTAATTCCTTGAAAAGTCCAACACATATGATTATTATTAAAATATTAAACTTTAATAGGAAAAAAAGATGACATTAAAAATAAAAATTCTATACCTATACTATATATTAAGCAAAAGTGAATTTTTAACCCCAAGCCTTATGGGAGCTCCAATCTCCCAATCTAAATTTCCTGATTTTTTTATTTAAAAAAAAAAAAACCTTAGCATTTATTAACTTCTCCTAACCCCCAAGTCTTACCCTCATAACAACACTTTAATGTATTAAGAACAAGCATAAAAAAAAAATTGAAATCCAACACATATGAATTCCTTGAAAAGTCTCAACACATATAATTCTTATCATTCATAATAACACTTTAATGCATTAAGAACAATCATAAAAAAAATAAAAATAAATAAAAAATGAAAAGTCTAACACATATGATTATTATCAAAATATTAACTTTAATATAATATAATAAAAAAAGAGAGAAGACATTTAATTCCTTGAAAAGTCTAACACATATGATTGTTATCAAAATATTAAATTTTAATATAATATAAAAAAGGAAAAAAAGAAGACATTTTAAAAAAAAAAAAAAAGACATTTAAAAATCGCAATTCACATATATTGATAATTGTAAATGTATTAAGGAAAATGTGGTTTCTAAACCCCAAGCCTTGTGGGAGTTCCAATCTCTCAATCTTAATTTTTTAAATTTTTTATTTTTTTTAAAAAAAAAAACTCAGCATTTATTGATTTGGTCAAAATCACCTGATCAGCATTTATTAACTTTTTCCAATTCACATGCTTGCATTTATTGATTTGGTCAAAATCTCTGATTAGCATTTAAAATCCCCTCATACAAAAATTCCAATCTAAATTTCCTGATTTTTTGACTTAAAAAAAAAAAAAAACCTTAGCATTTATTAACTTCTCCTAACCCCCAAGTCTTACCCTCATAATAACACTTTAATGTATTAAGAACAAGCATAAAAAAAAATTGAAATCCAATACATATGAATTCCTTAAAAAGTCCCAACACATATGATTGTTATCCTTCATAATAACACTTTAATGAATTAAGAACAAGCATAAAAAAAAAAAAAAAAATGAAAAGTCCAACACATATGATTATTATCAAAATATTAAACTTTAATATAATATAATAAAAAAAAGAAGACATTTAATTCCTTGAAAAGTCTAACACATATGATTGTTATCAAAATATTAAATTTTAATATAATATAAAAAAGGAAAAAAAGAAGACATTTAAAAAAAAAAGACATTTAAAAATCGCAATTCACATATATTGATAATTGTAAATGTATTAAGGAAAATGTAGTTTCTAAACCCCAAGTCTTGTGGGAGTTCCAATCTCTCAATCTTAATTTTCTAAATTTTTTATTTTTAAAAAAAAAAAAACTCAGCATTTATTGATTTGGTCATAATCCCCTGATCAGCATTTATTAACTTTTTCCAATCTACATGCCTGCATTTATTGATTTAGTCAAAATCTCTGATTAGCATTTAAAATTCCCCTATACAAATAATTATAGATATATCCTGTGCATAGTTACTGCAGTAGCTTTTTTAATTTCTCCTGTACACTATGGTTAGTAATAAGATTGTTAAATTATTTTTATAAAAAATCTTAAAAAACATAATTTATATATAAAAAAAATTAAAACAAATATAAATATCTATAATTATCTCGTACATAGCACGGGTGATAGGTTAGTCTATACTATATATTAAGCAAAATGAAATTTTTAACTTCCAAGGCCTGTGAGAGCTTCAATATATTAATCCTAATTTTCTAATTTTTTGTTTCTTTTTAAAAAAAAAAAAAAATAACCTCAGCATTTATTAACTTCTCTTAATCCACAAGACTTTTTGACTTCTCTCATAATTACTGCAGTACCTTTTAAACCAAATATAAATATCTATATCTATATCTATCTATTTATTCATATCTATCTCTAACCCACAAGTTTTGTAAGAGTTTCCACAAGATTTTTTGACTTCTCTCATAATTACTGCAATACTTTTTCAAAAACAAATAATTTGTATATTAAAAAAAATTTAAAACAAATATAAATATTTATATCTATATCTATCTATTTATTTATATCTATCTCTAACCCACAAGTTTTGTGGGAGTTCCAATATCTGAACATTGATTTCTTAATTTTTTTGATTTTTTTTGAAAAAAAAAAAAAAACTTAGCACTTATTAAATTCTTCCAAATCTTTTTAGTTTCTCTAATACACACACTCTTTTTAACTTTTCACATACTTATTGTAAATAGTGAGTCTCTTTTTTGTTTTCTCCTTCTTGACTTTTCACTTTTATACTTTTAACTTCAGTGACCACGTATGCAAACAGTAAGTCTTCTTTTTGTTTTATCCTTCTTGACTTTTCCTTTTGTTTACTGTTTTAATATTGTAGTTAGATAGCGCATAAAAATATTTGTGATTCGTCTAGCAAATAAAAAATTATAATTTGATTTTTTAATATGATTGAACTTAAATAAATATAAACCTTCACAAAGAGAAAAATGTGATTATAATTAGTTGAATGATTTTTTTTTTTTTAAATGTGATTGTATTTCGTTTAATAATTCTTTTTTTTTCATTTATTTATTTTATTATGTGAAAAATGTGATGTGATTGTAGTTTGTTCAATGATTCTTTTTTTAAATATGATTGTTGTAGTTAGTTCAATATTTTTTTTTTAATGTTATTTAATCTTTTTATTTACTATTTTAATTTTATTTTTGATTTTTTAATATGATTGAAGTTAGATAAATATAAACCCTCACAAAGAGAAAAGTGTGATTATAATTAGTTGAATGATTCTTTTTTTTTTAATATAATTGTAGTTAGTTTAAAATTTCTTTTTTTTCATTTATTTATTTTATTATTAGAAAAATGTGATGTGATTGTAATTTCTTCAATGACTCTTTTTTTAATATAATTGTTGTAGTTAGTCCAACGGCTTTTTTTTTAAATGTTATTTAATATTTTTATTTACTATTTTAATTTTATTTTTAATATGATTGAAATTAGATAAATATCAACACTTACAAAGAAAAAAATGTGATTGTAGTTAGTTCAATGATTCTTTTTTTTTTTAATGTGATTGTAGTTAGTCAATGGTTCTTTTTTCATTTATTTATTTTTTTATTATGAAAAAAATGTGATGTGACTGTAATTTGTTCAATGGTTTTTTTTTTTAATGTGATTTAATTTTTTATTTACTATTTTAATGGTTTTTCTTTACAATTTTTTATGAAAAAATATGATTGTAGTTAGATAGCATAAAAATATTTGGGATTTGATTTGATTTTTTTTGTGTTTTGATTTTAAAGTATCAATTATTGATAACGATTAGATTGTATTTTGAAAAAAAAAAATTGTAATTGATTTTTTTAACTCACTGTGTTTTTTGAAAAAAAAAATTATTGTATTTTTTTAACTATCAATTCAATTAATTTGTGATTTGATTTTTAACTTTAGTTCAATGGTTTTTTTTTTAAATGTTATTTAATCTTTTTATTTACTATTTTAATTTTATTTTTGATTTTTTAATATGATTGAAATTAGATAAATATAAATTATCACAAAGAGAAAAATGTGATTATAATTAGTTGAATGATTCTTTTTTTTTTTTTTTAATGTGATTGTAATTAGTTTAATAGTTCTTTTTTTTCATTTATTTATTTTATTTTGAAAAAAATGTGATGTGATTGTAGTTTGTTCAATGACTTTTTTTTTTTTTAATATGATTGTTGTAATTAGTTCAATGGTTTTTAAATTTTATTTAATCTTTTTATTTACTATTTTAATTTTATTTTTAATATGATTGAAGTTAGATAAACATAAACACTCAGAAAGAAAAAAATGTGATTGTAATTAGTTCAATGGTTCTTTTTTTTTTTAAATGTAATTGTAGTTAGTCAATGGTTCTTTTTTTCATTTATTTATTTATTTTTATTATGAAAAAAATGTGATACGATTATAGTTTGTTCAATGGTTCTTTTTTTTAATGTGATTTAATCTTTTATTTATTGTTTTAATGGTTTTACTTTACAATTATTTATGAAAAAAAATATGATTGTAGTTAGATAGCATAAAAATATCTGTGATTTGATTTGATTTGATTTTTTTTGTGATTTGATTTTTACAATACCAATTATTGATAATGATTAGATTGTATTTTGAAAAAAAATTATAATTAATTTTTTTAACTCACTGTGTTTTTTGAAAAGAAATTATTGTGTTTTTTTAACTATCAATTCACTTAATTTGTAATTTGATTTTTAACTTTAGTTCAATGGTTTTTTTTAATGTTATTTAATATTTTTATTTACTACTTTAATTTTATTTTTGATTTTTTAATATGATTAAATTTAGATAAATATAAACTTCCACAAAAAGAAAAATGTAATTATAATTAGTTGAATGATTCTTTTTTTTTTTAATGTGATTGTAGTTAGTTTAATAGTTCTTTTTTTTCATTTATTTATTTTATTATGGGAAAAATGTGATATGATTGTAGTTTGTTCAATGACTCTTTTTTTTAAAAATATGATTGTTGTATTTAGTTCAATGATTTTTTTTTTCGTTAATTTTATTTAATCTTTTTATTTATTATTTTAATTAATTTTATTTTTAATATGATTGAAATTAGATAAACATAAACACTCACAAAGAAAAAAATGTGATTGTAATTAGTTTAATTGTTCTTTTTTTTTAATGTGATTGTAGTTAGTCAATGGTTCTTTTTTTCATTTATTTATTTTTTATTATGAAAAAATATGATGTGATTATAGTGTGTTGAATAGTTCTTTTTTTTTTTTAATGTGATTTAATCTTTTACTATTTTAATGGTTTTCTTTACAATTATTTATGAAAAAAATATTATTGTAGTTGATAGCATAAAAATATTTGTGATTTGATTTGATTTGATTTTTTTTGTGATTTGATTGTTAAAGTACCAATTATTGATAATGATTAGATTGTATTTTGAAAAAAAAAAATTGTAATTGATTTTTTTAACTCACTGTGCTTTTTGAAAAAAAAATTATTGTGTTTTTTTAACTATCAATTTACTTAATTTGTGATTTGATTTTTAACTCACTGTGTTTTTTGAAAAACAAAATAGATTGTACTCATTGGGGTCACATAATGTACCAATTATTGATGATGATTAGTTTGTATTTTGACCCAAAAAAAAATTGTAATTAATCTTTTTAACTCACTATGTTTTTTGAAAAATAAATTATTGTGTTTTTTAATTATCAATTGACTTAATTTGTGATTGATTTTTTTAATTATTGATGATGAGTAGATAATATTAAAAAAATTGTGATTTGTATGATTGAAGTTATCTCCTTTTGTTTATAATTTTATTTTTTAATATGATTGAAGTTAGATATGTGTTGTTCATTAATTATAATACTAACTATCATGTTGATAATGCAAGAATGCTAATGGAAGGCTCACAACAATTTAGATTTTAATTATTTTTTGTTTTACTTATTCAGTGAATTTCGAATAAATGTAATAAATTCTTATTTTTATTACTTTGATTGTCAATTTTTTTTTTTTTAAAAAAAAATTACATATATTTTATGTTGATAATGGAGGAATGCTAACAATTACATATAAATAGGCTAAAGTGGCTATTTTAGCTTAAAGTGGCTATTTTAGCCACAAAAGACAAAATAGGCTATTTTAGACTTTAATATAATATAAAAAAAAAAGACATTAAAAAATTGTAATTGACATATATAGATAATTGTAAATACAACCCGTGCATAGTACGGGTGATATGCTAGTATTGATATATGAAGAAGTCAGATTGACACATGAAAACCATGGCTCTCATTTTTTCCCCCCGGTTTTGCCTCCTTAGTTTTCTCTATGACACTCCACTTTGTTTTATTAGGTGTTGGATTGTTTGGTAAATTCATATCCATTGTAAAAACATTCAGTTTGTTTGGTTTAGATTTTCAGGATTTATTTTTTAGAAAATTAAAATTTTTTATTTTTCATTTTTATTTTTATTTTTATTGAATATTTTTAATAGTCTAAGTAATTTTTTAATTTTTAGATACACCTAACATAAATACACTTAGAAAATATAATATTTATGAAAAAAAATCTTTAGAAAATTCACTAAACACCAAAAATATAAATAAAAAAAATATAAAAATTCAGTATATTTTTCATATTCTTGTGTATTTATTATTTTTTTAAATATTTTTTTAGAAATATTTTACTTTTTAGATACATCTATGTAAGGTGTATTTAAAAAAAGTAAAAAAATTGCTTAAATTTTAAAAATATTTACTAAAAATAAAAATACAAATAGTAAAAACAAAAAATTCAATTTCTAAAAAATTGAATCTAGAAAATTGAAACCAGTTCTTTGATGATTGTATGGACAGGTGTCGTCCACGTAAATTGTGGAAGAATTCAAAAGTCAGATATCACAATTGTCTGTAAGATACAATCTGACTCTGTTCCGAGCTAACTTTGTTCTCATGCTTCTCTTTCAAACCCAGTCTTTGTTCTCATCTTTCTCTTATAATCTCTTTCATTTCTCATGCTAATCGATTGAATCCCAAATCTCGCTGAGCCTTTCTTACTGGGCGAGCTCATCCCAAATCTCTCAGTTATTTCGTCTATCTCTTTTCATCTCACAAGTAGATGTATCGTCAAAGAAAGCATGGAAACGAGAAGGAATGGGATAACCAGACGCTTCAAAGCTTAGCCCTAATTCCATTCAATTTTCTTACAAATTCAGAGGTGAACAAACTTTTTCTCAAAACTTTAGGTTTCATGCTTTGTTTGAATTTGAAACTCTAATGAAACACTTAAATCTACTTTTTTTTTATCCATCTATTAGGCAAAACAAAGAGGAAAAGAAAGTCCCTGAATCCGTCACCACCAAAGCTAGTTTTCTTTGCATTGAGGTAATTTTTTACTTATTTTTTTTCACACTTTAAGGGTTTAGTTTGTGTATTTAACATGTACCCTGTCTTGTCTTTCAATTGTGTGTGTGTGTGTGTGTTTTTTTTTTTTTATTTTTTATTATTATTATTTTCGTTTCTATTGCTGGAATTCAGCACATGCAACTAATAATTTTCAATAATCCTTTCCATCTACAGGTCTAAAAGGCTTAAATTTGGACCACAATAGTTAGTTTATTAACGTTATGGTAATTTTCTTTGTGTTTAATTTTACCACCCTTCAAAGTTGCACACAATGTATTTGAAAATTTGTTGTAGTCATGAGATGTATCAGAAAATTATAGCCACGTGTGATTGCGAAACTGGTAGTCAGATGTCCTTAAATGTGAATTTAATCGGTGAAATTTCTTGGTTTTTTTTTACAGACTCTTAGACTATTTAAGAAAGTTGGATGTATAACTTATTATGATTCTTTGGTTATATGGTGGAAGCAGGTGGAGTTTGGAGCCTATGGCTATAGTTGGAGTATCAAAAATGATCCGTAGCTCGAATATATCGGGCTTGAATAGCTCGAAAGTAAAAGTTTCTCTCTCCTCTCGATCTCTTCCATCTCCGCCTTAGCAGTTCACTATAGTCTCCAAAGAAATCGGCCTCTCACCTCTCTCTCCTCTCACCTCATCCCTCTTACCTCTCTCGCCTTATCTCTCTCATTCACTCTCCCATCTCTCTCCTCTCTATCTCTTCACTCGTCCCTCTCACTGTCTTTTGAAGAGTCTGAAAGACTACGAGGCGGTGGCCGAAGGGCGACAAGATGGTGGATGAAGGACAATGAACGCAACGAGAGGGCGAATGACGACTGTGACCAATAATCTGAGGTAAACGAAATCGCAAAGTTAGAGTTTACGTTTGGCTTCAATTTTTGTAGAAATTAGTTGATTAGGAGTGTTTGGGGTTGGATTTTGCTTGCAATTTGTGTTAGGGTTTGGGATTTGGCTTTAATTTGTGATGTGTTAGGGTTTGGGATTTGCTTTTGAATCTGTTATCCTCTGTATACATTTGATTGGTTTTGCTTGAAATACACATTTGTGATGAGTTTGGTCATGTAAAATATACCTGTTATCAATAATGAACTCTATTATCAAGATTAACTTGGTTAACCTGGTGGTGTGCCTAATTCAAGATTGAACTCTGTTATCAAGATTAACTTTGTTACGGGTTAATCTTGAATTAATTTTAATCTTGATGAAATGTTCCTATGTTAAATAATTTCAAAATTAATTCAATGAATAATTCAATGTTACGTATTGTGAAAAGCAGTTGAACTCTGTTATCTTAATTCAGCAGATTGAGCGAGTTCTATGAAAAATTAATTCAAGATTAACCTATTAACCAAATTAATTCAGGATTGAACTTTGTTATCAAGATTAACCTGGTTAATTCAACATATCAAGATTGAACTCTGTTACCAAAATTAATTCAAGATTAACCTGATAACAGAGTTCAATCTTGAACGCATCTGTCTCTAATTTAAACAGATTGAACTCTATTTATGGATCACATCACTATGAATGCGTCATTATGTATCAGTATGATGCTTGTTCATCAGTATGAGGTAGTTAATTTTGTTGGCATTTTTTATGCAGATAAAAAAATGGCTTTATCTTCTACTAATAATAGGAACATAAGATTAAAGCCAAGAATATAAGAGATTATCATAACACAAGGAACAAGCAGATATTAGTAACATTTATGTTATAAAAGCAAGAGAATCCACTTACTGGAACTGAAACTGTAAGTGGGTATAGATTCTTCTTAGCAAAGTAAGTGACTTGATGTGGAGTGCCTTTCAATGGAATCTGATTATAGAAAATGTAACTTTCAAGTAAGTGGATCAATGCCAAAATGGCAATTTATATAAAAATACCTTGTTATGAACAGATTATAAAATAAAGGAACACTGACGTTTTGTACACTGACTTTAGTTTATATATCATTATTACAAAATTAATCCAGCAAATCGAAGCTCCTTGAAAATATTTGAAACTACTATTTTGAATTTGATCAAGGATATTTCTTTCCATGGAGCAAACCATAGACAATGGATCTGTACAACCAACCCCAAGTAGTTAGCATTGGGGCTTGTTCTTTTGCATAAAGAACTATGAAAGAAACATTTTCTCACAGAACATTGAATTAAGGAACATTTCATAAATCCATGATTATGATAAATGTTCACAGACAGAACATTGAATTATTCATTGAATTAATTTTGAAATTATTTAACATAGGAACATTTCATGAAGTTGAGGAACATTTTATCAATTTTTCACAGAACATTGAATTAAGGAACATTTCTCAGTGTAAATTATTTAATATTGAAGTTCACTACATAATTTTTCACATAATTGTCATGGATTAATCAATGAGTTATGAGATTTTAAAAACATAGGGTCAAAATTAATCATGGATTTTTCACAAAACAGCAATGTCTGGATTTTTCACAGAACATTTTTCATGGATTAATCATGGATTAATTTTTCACAAAACATTTTTTCATCAACAGAACATATTTTTCATCAACAACAATGTTCATAACGGATGATTTCATCAACGAACATCTTTTTTCATCAATGATTTTTGCGAGTTCAATGTGAAACCCTAAATTAAAAACAAAACCAACTAATGGGTTAATGACCATGAATCATAAGCGGCATCAATCATAAGCAACGAAAATTATCATAAAAGCATGAATCAAAACAGCAGCGACACCTTTCAGCACACACAATAGCAGTGGCAGCACCTTTCGTACACACAGCGGTAGCGGCAGCGCCCGTCGGTACTAGTAGAAGTGGTAGTAACCTCGTCGGCAGCACCCTTTCGCACACACAGCCTCATCGGCGTCCTCTCTTTCACTCTCTCTACTATGTTCTTGTTTTTCTTTTATGTTTTTTTTTTTTTTTGGAAACGAAATGTCTGAGTTTTGTAAGGGATGACCTATGTACAAAGAATGGGGGTGGGTGTACAAAGAAATGTCTAAATTCGAGCCTTTCAACCCACGGCATTTCGAGCAACAAAACGGGGTTGGTTGTAGTATAACTTATTCATATGGCTGCTTTTTTTTGGTACTTTAAAAAAGCCTCAAGGTAGTTGTTTGTGTTGGTGTTCTCGTTACTCTATTTTCTTTGAAGCTTCGGTTAGGTGGAAGCAAGTGTAGGACAACTTATGCTTTTGCCTTTTGCACGTGCGTTCTTTCTTTCAAGTAGTTCTATACTAGGATTTGAGATATATGACTATGTTTCTTTTCTTTCTTTTTTTTATTAAAGCCATTTACAGTAGTTTATTTAAGTTTGTGGAAATATTAAGATTATTATATCATCTTTATTTTATCCTATTCATTGACAAATATTCATATGAATTTAAAGTTTTCATTGAATTTTTAATCTGTAAGGCTATATACATGCTAACATTTTAAATTATTTTGGCATAATTTAAATTGAGTTTATCCCATTTAAAAAAATTTCTTCCCAAGGTAATGTATTTATGTGCTAGCTTTATTCACTCTATAACAATGCAACAAATATGCAAAAGTGCACATTGTTAAATGTTGAAATTAATCCCTTACAGTTGTAGACCATTCATGTAGAAATTCTATAAGATACATTCTGTTATCATTGTGAAATCTTGTATTTTTGAGATATTAATATTTTAGTGAAAGATATTGGTGGTAGTTTGGTGATGAGATTTTTAGATGAGAACCTAACTTATTTTCTCTATTTGTTTCATCTCTTTTTACCTCAATTTCATTATTATCATTATTCATCTCTTTTATTTATTTATTTATTTTAGTTTGCTTGGGCTCCAAGCAAAGATTCTTTTCTTTCCCTCCAAGCAAATGTTCTTTTCTTTCCCTCCAAGCAACCTTTCTTTGCCTACAAGTCAATTATCATTCTTTCTGTCCAAGTTTACTTGGAGACTGCTCTTTGTTTTGCCTATAAATTGGAACTCATCCTTTCAACTTCTTTCCATTCTTCTTCTTGGTCTATCTATATCTCTCTCATATTGTTCTCTCTTAAATTATAGAAATTTAGAATTTAGATTAAGAGTATTTAGAGTGAGAGTTAGCATTTTATTCAAGAGGAGAATTGTAGATTTTGTTAAACTTTACATACCTTTTGGATCCACAACCTTTGGAGATTTCTGGTGATATAGAAGATGATTAAAAGCATTGATGTTGGAGGGATTTTGCATCAAGTGGTCATGGAATTGTTTTGAGGTAATTCGGGTAGTATACAATATGCTTCTTCTAAATCTCTTTGTAAAGAATGTTTATTTTAATTACTTCACATTTGTACTTCTCTTGATTATCATAGTCATATGTTAAATTTTGTGGAATCATTCTTATTGATACGTTTGATTATTCTAGTCATTTGATAAATTCTATGAAGTTGTTATGTGTAGTTAGTGTTAATCTGTCTGACTAAATGACGTGGAAATACTCTATACATGGATCGAGTAGATCTTCCCAATAGCTTGGACCAATAGCCCGGATAAGCAGTTGTGCTTAGGTGAGGTGGGTGAGGCCGGTCACTGGTCATGTACTGAGTAGGATCAGGTATTTGGTCCTAGATAAATTATCATATGTCGAGTTGACTTGTCTGTGCAATTTGATTTTTTGCTTGGTATCTCAAATTGAATCGTTTGTGCCATGTCCTAAATTGTTGGATCCCTATTGATTTATTCTCTATCTGAGCATTGTTATTCCTGTTATATCGTATACTTCTTGAATTAATTTATATTTTAGTTGCGGAGCAAATATAGTGCCGATTGGAGTTGAAGCATTTAAAGGATTATTAAGTTGGCGATTTTTTGGGCCCACCACTATATATTGTTTTTGGAGATTTGTATAAATTATAAACATTTGTGTAATTATTTTGGAGGTAATTTGTATTTTTTAGGTTATTAATTAGTTAGAATTTTAAATTTGAGGTTGATTTGATTTATTAATAGCCCGAAAGTTTGGGCATTACAATCATACATCTTAAACTTTGTTCACCTTTTATTTCTTCCAAATTTTGACATGTCGGATTAACTCTTGACTCCATCGAAGAGGAAGGCGACTAGAAAGTCCACAACTCCATCGCCGCCAAAGCCATGTGCAAATTTGCTAAGAAGTCGGTTTATGTTTCATTCTTAACTATATGTATGTGTGTGTGTCTTGGCGTCTTTCTATGTATCTTTGTTGCCGATTGACATGCTTATTTTTGTAAATGTTGATCTTATTAATTTTGTATTGATATCAAAAACTCTTTTTATAATTGCTAATTTTTAGGATACTTACCTTTTTATGTCCATTTTGTGCTTTCTTTTTATCATTGCTTTGATTCATTTGTCTCACCTAGAAAATGAAAATTACTGAGCATGGCAGATTTACATGAGAGGAACAAAGAGAGATCTCGGTTATAGGGTGTTAATTGCAACTTTATAAGGTATGAAACTTCTTGCTCTCTATATCTTGTCTTCTTCACCTCCTTGTTTACATCTTATTTGGCTTTCTTGCTTTAGGGTTTAATATTTATTATTGTTATACATGGTCTTGTCTCTTTTAATATTTCCTCCTTGCTAAATTTTTTATGGTATGTATTATTTTCTTTGTAATAGTGAGGTTTGTCTATAACCTCAGTGATAAAATTTTGTGAATGAAAAGCATATTCAGAGAAAATATAATTTCTTTTCCCCCTAAGCTTTTCATAAGCCACTTGTTTTGATCCACAATTCTCAATAGTTTGCTCGTGAATAATGTGTAGTCTCGATTGATTAAAAGTAATGTTTCAAAATGCGGCGTTACGTAATGGTTGCAGCTGTTACATATGATTATGGCGGTAGGCACTAGCGTTACCTTCACTTTTGCGGTGTGGTTGAGATTCACAAGTGTATCGGCCGTAGCGACTGTCGTAGCGGCCGTAACGGTGTTGTAACAGCCCGTTCACCGTTACACAATGTTATGAGCTGATTCTTTTAAAAAAACACAAAACAAAAGGCTAAAAAATATATATATTGAACAAATTTTGCACATACCTTTGTGGTTGAACAGTTTTGTATAGATTTTGTTTACAAAACTCTTAAGTTCTTTTTGATTGTAAACCCGTGAACCACTTTGAAATGAGATTCTTGATACCCATAATCTTTAGATTAAATCCACAACATTTAGAGTCTTTAAAAACTCTCCAATTGAAATTTAGATCTTTAGATCCTGATTTTTAACCATCTTCAAGCGAGTTTACGATAATAAAAAAGAGGAATACAAAGAAGATAAAAGATGGAGAAGTGAGAGTGAGAGATAGAGATAGGAGAGAAGGGATGAAGAACCTGTGTTGAAGATGAAGAAGGAGATGAATCTTGTAGAGGGAAGATATAGCGATTCTGGTTTAAGATCCGACTCATTTGATATTCTGGATTCGGGTTTCATTGTTTTGTATTGTTGTTCATGTCTTATTCTACTTTTCCCTCCTTAAATTTGGCTATTATTGTGTCGATTATGTTTAGAACAAGTTGGTGGCTTATTTTTCAAACTTGTGTTGCCCAGATTTTTGTTCTTTCGCTTGAGTAACACTTCTTGCGCTCGAGCGGTCTTTGTGAAACTCCAGTCCTTTTGTAGGTCTACAAAAATACTGGGAGTTTGTATTCTTCGCTCGAGCGAAGCTTCTTGCATTCGAGTGGAACAACTTATTGTATCTTGTCGCTCGAGTGACACATCTTGCGCTCAAGCAAACTGTGCATTTATCAGTTCGTAAACAGGCCATTTTACATCACTTTTTCATCTCTCTCCCTCTCTAAAACATTTCAAAACCCTAAGTTGAACCCTCTCTCTCTAAAACTCACCCTCTCTCTACAAATACACCAAGATCTACCCATTTCTCTACCTTACTCCATTTGTTAAAAATGTAGAGCTCAGCTAGAGCTTCGTTTTCATCCAAATAAAGTTGGGTTTCGGCTTCATCTGAGTTTCATATGTGTTTATCTCATTTTCTAGTTTTAAGGTAGGGATCCTCTACACTCTTTTATGAGTTTTGATTTAGTTATTTGTTTTTATAAACAATCTTGTAGTTTTTCAGGATTTTGAACAAACCTAGGGTTTTGGTTTAAAATCAAAAAAGGAATTTTCAAATGGATGTAATGAAAATGGTTGTGAGATTGGAAATGAGGTTGAGTTGTGATAAAATTATTGATTTTGATACTTGGAATAGATTTTGAAAGAAAAATGGGTTTTGCCCTAAATGTCTTAAATATTTATTTTATATAAATAAATGGAATTGATATTGGAAATGTGAAATTAGATGGATCTGAGATATGGATGGTGGAGTTGGATATGTATTATCACTCACATCTTGAAATTTGGAAAGTTTATCTATATTGGAGATTTTATATCTGTTTAGAAATATCTGTTTTGGGCTATTGGTAGAGGATAGCTATGATTGTTGTAGAAATTGCATGAGGATTATGTGAATTGAAAGAAATTTCTCATTCATTTGCATTGAGTATTATCGCATCTTAATACATTGTACATGTATAAAGTAAGTGGAGAAAAATGGGTGAATCTAAGAAGGAAATGTATTATATTGAATCAAGTTGGCCTATGTATTCAGGATGAAAGTCTCGAAAAATGCACATATACATGGGAGCCGGTTCCCATGGACGAAATATCGGTAAAATGGCAATAGTAATGATTGTATAGACTATGTTTACATGGGTTGATAGTTTCCCGCAGACGAAATATCCGTGAAAATGTGTATTTTGAGATTCCTAGAGTTATGATTCATGGCCCTGTTTTCTATTGTAAAGGTAATAAATGATGAATTGTGATATAAACCGGACTTACATGGTTTTGAAAAGAGAAATAATACGTTTTGGTCATGAGCATTGCATATACATAAAACCTCATATCTTTATTAAGATTCATACATTGTGTTGGATTATTTCTACGGGGCTTTGGCTCACCCTATGTGGGCGTTGGTGAGATGTCTCTACCAAGGCAGTAACTTGGGAGGATTGGGCCAGCTTCATTTTGTTTATTTGTTATTATTTTGTACAAGCATAGGGTTTTATATGTATTGGATTTAAATTCATTTTGATGTAATCAAGTATAGTCTTGGAAAGTTGTAACCTTCAAGACATTTCAATCATTATTTTAACTTTTATTTCATATCTTTGTTGTTGACATACGCTATAGACTTAGGGTTAGGATTTATGAATGTGTATTCGCATGTGTCAGCCTGTAGACGTCCCCGAACGCCCCGAGAGGGTTAAGTCCCGTTCCGTTCATATTGGGGTCACTACAGTTCAAAGGACTCAATTGTTTGTCGCGGTTCGTAATCTGAACCAAAGAGTCCAACTCTGGCAAATCGTTTTGAGAAAAATAGATTTTGAAAAGAAGTGCCAAACATGGACTGCTTTGTCAGATACAGAGTCGCCACCTAAATATTTTTTTTTTAAAATGGGGAAATTTAGGAAACCCTGACTCGGTGCGAAGAATACGTGTCGTCATTACCAAAGTAGTCTTGGCTCGGGAGCTTGATGCGATTGGGAAGGTCACTATGAGCACCCCCTTTCGCGGTCCAAGGCCGGCCTCTACTAAGTGATATCTCATTTTGAAAACATTGTGTGTTCTTATTCCGGTTATTAGCCTAGGTTACTATGTTATGCGCACAGCAAACAAGTATAGACCAAATCGCCTAAATTGAAACAAAGCATTGCATGTTTGTTTTGGAAAAAATGGTTTGCTATTCGCAAGTAGGCTAAAATGCAGGTTTTGCCACCCTCAAGTGGGCTTTTAGAAAAGACAGTTTTGCCAATGCTAGTGGGCTTAAAACTCACAGTTTTTAATGCATTGTCCCAATTTTAGGTAATTCAACCTCCATCCACAGGCATTCAAGCAATTTATCTCACATAAGCATTTAGCCACATGGTAATCATGCCGTTATGTTAACATTCACACGCATGCGATATGCTAAAGCATAAATACTTACATCGTACTCCGTGCCAAAACAATAAACTAGTTAGCAAATATGCATGACCTAGTTCATGTTAGAATGACTAATGCATCGCATACAGCATGTAATTAGGATAGGCTCGGCTAACCCTAAAATGGCATGTGAAATGTAGTCATTTGATACATGTATTCAAGTTGGAAATTGAAAATACAATGCGGTTTGTATGATGTACCGAGCCCGGTGCATGCAAGACAAATGTATGGATGCACGCATGCATAGCATAAGGTATGCTAAAATAAACGTGCCCTAATCTACCATCAAAAGCAAGTAAATAAAGGAGAGAAAGAAATGGGGGTTGGAAGACATACACACACTCACGCACACTTATTACAGATTTGCCCTCGCTCGGAGGGACCAAAAGAATAATACAAATAATTAACTCATAAGCTAATTAAATATTACAAATTGCCTAATTAGTTGACAAACTAAGCGAACTAAGAAAAATAGTAAACCGCCTCGGGAGAGAGCCAAATCGGCCGTGCTCGGGTCTTGCTCGAATTACCTTTGCCATGCCTAGGCGCCTTTGTTTTCCTGCCTTACGCCGAGAAGCGCCAAAGTCTCGAACTACTTCACTGAATCTTTGGGGATCACCACCGGCTAAGCAGAATAGCCACCGTTGCTATATGTAGCCATCGGCCTGAATTCATCCGTCGGCTGATAATTGATTGCCGGTCGGCACTAAACATTGCCGGCCGGTAATGAATTCCTGCAGAACCTGCAACTCACAGCAGCAGAGGGCAAAATCTTGCATGGCAATGTTATTCAAGCAATGTATGCACCAAACACACTCCTTATCATGTTTATGACTCAAAGGAAGATGTGCCTCGATTCTCCGGCCACCAATCACGCATTTCCATGCATGATGGCCCAAAGAATCAAGTGTGCAATTTTCATGTCAATTGAGATGCAAACTAGACAATCAAACCAAAGGGTCCTAACCTCTATCACACTCACTTCAAGAGGCCAAGCATGCACAATGCAATGCTATCCTAGACATGTTGGCATGCATGCAATATGGACAATGCAAGGCATTTATACAAATATACAAGCAAGCATGCAAGGCAAGCATGTAAGCCAAGCAAAGGGGTGGACTTAAACATGACTTAAGCAACTCCAAATAGGCCCAAAATCAGTAGCCAAAATGCCCAAAAATGAGGGCTAAACACACAAGCACACATGCAAGTAAGTTGGACCAACACTTAGGCACTAAACATGCAACTTCCAAGCACACTTGAAAAGGGATATCATGGGCAACTAGCATGCAATATAAGCTCTGAAATTCATGCTAGAATGTGGTGCCAAACCAAGCCAAATGAAGCAAACATAAGCATGCAAGCATAGTCCAAGTACTTGAGGCAAGTCATGAAGCACACTTAACACAACAAACATGGCATGCACTAAACAACTAAAACAGATTTTTAGCATGTTAAAGCAAGGCCAAGGGACTACTTAGATGGCATCTAAGTGGCTCAAATTCAAAGGTATGCACAATGGTCAAAACATAGGGCATACAACACATGCTTTTGAAGCAACAAAGAAGCAACTAAGAGCAAGCACATGGGCATGCCAAAGGACTGAAATTACATGTTGGATGGTTCCAAACCACCAAAATGATGCAATCAACACATGCCATACATTCACACACTTGGGGCACCCAAGGCCGGCAAGCCACAAATGCAAAGGAGCTATACTAAACATGCCAAAATCGATCCAAATGACTATGGACAGACCTAAAGCATGGCAAAATAAGTACAAAACATTCATAAGTCTAAGCCTAAATCATGCTCGAACAAAGGCTAACAACCTAAGACATGTTAAGGGAATTACAAGGCATTACATGGCAACTATACTAAACATGTATGGAGCACCAAAACCAACTTAATACAAAGTTATAACATGGCCATATAAGCATGAAATGCAGCCTAGACATGATCAACACACACTTGAACATAAGGCTCCTTAAGAAAGCAAAATAGGTCCTTTTCAAGGACAACAAGGAGAGGGTGGCCCTCCTTTTGGAACTTCAAGGCACCATCTCCACCACTGAAATCCTCAAGATTTCAGTGGTGAAAACAAACACCAAAGTCTCGAAACTTGCACAAAAAGCACAAAATGAGGCCTTTCAAGGCCTAAGAGTCAAACTTCCCCAAAGCACAAAACACTCTGAATAAACTATCAAGAAGGCCTAAAAACAGAACTTTTTTATGTTATACACTAAGCACAAAAACAGCTCTAAGATAGGTAGAAATAGGATGCAAAAATGGGGTAAAAAAGATTAGTTTCTTACCCTTGAAGAACTTCTTCACAAATGTTGATCTTGTTGCTTCCTTGGGCACAAATCCAGTCAAAAACCTCAAGAACAAGCTCTAGTCCTTGAAGAAACCAAGAAAAAGTGAAAGACTAGGTGTTTGTGTGCAATAGTAAGACACAAAGCACCTAGAACACACACAAAGGAGATATAGAGATAGGATATGAATGGCACTCAAACCCTAAAACCAGAGCTTGCTCAGGTTGTTTCTCACTAAAAAGCCAACCCTAAAGCCAAGGGAGGCCTCCTCTTATAGAGGAGGCAATCTTATAACAGGCATTAAGCAAGACAAAGTGCATCCTCCATACCGTGTATGGAGGAAGTCAAAGCCATACAATGTCTGAAAATATCTCCAAAAGCGGTGAGCATGAGTCGGTGGGCAAAAATGTCATTCTGACAAAAATGACTGCCGGCCGGCAACAAAGAGTGCCGAACGGCAAAGTACACTTCCGGTGGCAAGAAAAACAAACCGGAGGCGTCTAGCTAGTCTTGTGGTGTGTGGGGATGCCTCGCAGGCATTCTCTGCTCTTCCAAGGCAGAACACAAGTGTTTGGTGCAAAACCAGACACAAAACAGTCGAGTTCGGAGATCCTGAGGCAAGGCGCTGTAGACACCCCATTTTTGACCGTCCTCAAGACTTGGACGTCATCGCTTGAACACTCGGTGATTATCCATGTTCGTGTTTGTTTGGAGTTCCGGAGTTCTCGACTCTGGCGCCTTGCCTCGAGCCCTCCGAACTTATTTGTTTTGTGTTTGGTTTTGCACCAAACACTTGTGCTTTGCCTTGGAGGCGAGAATGCCTTTGAGGCATCCCCACCACCGGCGATGGCTAGAGGCCACCGGCTGGTTATTGATGCCACCGGCACTATTTTGTGCCGGTCGGCACTACTTTTAGCAAAATGACCATTTTGCCTATGATCACTTCACATTTGTTGTTGGAGATATTTTTAGACTTTTTACCACTTTCTTTCCCTCCATACCGTGTATGGAGGGATGAGCCTGCTTGCTTGGTTGCTAAGCTTACAAGATTGCCTCCTCTATAAGAGGAGGCCTTGTCTTCTTAGTGAGGGTTAGTCATTTGAGAGACTAAAAATCGAGCTCACATATCTCTCTCTCTATATTTTCTCTCTCTCCTCTTGTGTGTGTGTTCTTGGGTCTAAAAGTGTAGTTTTACCTCATTTTTGCACCATTACACACACTATTACACCTTAGCTCGAGATTGAGGGACTTGGGAGGTTGATTGTTGTGATTTTGGGTGACTTTGATCACTAGAGAGTGGCTGCTCCACCTGTTCTTCAAAGGATCTTCAAGGGTGAGCTTGTTACTTTAGTTTCCCCATTCTTACACTAGCTTTCTACCCCTCTTGCTTTGTGTTTAACATAAAAAAGGCTTATATTTTCATACTCTTGAACATTCATTAAGATTGATTTGTGGTTTGGGTAGAGTCTCACCCTCTTAGGCCTTGTTTTGGCGATTTTGGAGCCTTTTCTTGAGGCCTTATTTACTTGGTGTTTTTGATCCTCTCACCTGAAAACCAATGGGTTTTCGGTGGTGAAAAATATTCAAGTCTCATATAGGGAGGACACCCTCTCCCTTGGCCTGTTTGCCTTTGTTTTGGGCTCAAATAATAGCATGCATGCATGGTCGGTTTTGGCTTCATTTGAGCATATTTGTGGTTCATATGACATGTTATGCCTCTGTTTTAGGTTGGTTTTGTGGTCCTTAACATGCCTCTTATGTTTGCTTTGAAATGCTCTCTTATGCCTAGAAATATGCCATGCATCTAGGCCATGTTCTTTGCATGTTTTAGCTTGGTTCCATAAGGGTATTAGCATCATATTACCATGTATAAGGGTCGTGAGCCACTGATTTTGCCATGTATAGTGTGCTTGACATGGTTGTTTTGCATTTTAGGCTTGTAAGCCTTATGTATTTTGGCCCCCTAGCATGTTCAACATTGATCATCCTCATGATTTGGCATCATTTGTGACCTTATTTGATCCATAAGTCATGTTTGAATGTTTGTATATGTAGCCTATTTCATGCTTTAAGGGTGTGCTCATGTATGTCTAGGACTTGGCATTGTGCATGCTTGCATACTTGGGGGATTTTGGGGCTACCATATGAGGATTTGGGTGTCATTTGCATACCAAAAATCTGTTTTTGGTTGTTAGATTCATGCCATGAGTGGTTGTGTAAGGGATGGTTAGATGCTCTCTTGAGTGCCCTTGGTTTTGGGCTTATTGGCTTGCATGCTTGTATGGCATTTGCCCTTGATTTGATCCATTTCGCCCTTTGTTTTGGGGAGGTTTGAGGCCTCCCCATGGTGGTTAAAACCACCATTGTATGCTCATTATATGCTTGTTGCATGTTTGGTCCACTAGGTGTTGTAGCACATTGATTCCATTGCATACTTGGCTCATGTTTGCATCACACTAGCATCTCACGCACTTTGGCATTTTGCATGCCTAATATGTTAGTTGTGTGGTACTTAGCTTGCTAGCATCCTAATTTCCATAATGCATTATTGATGCATGTTTGCATGAGTTGCACTTCATTACTTGGTTTGGGGTGTCAAACCAAGTGTGGGAAATAAAGGGGTGTTTGTACCTCAAGTGACAAAACACACCTTAATTCCCATGTCACTAGGGCCCTTGACCTTAGCATGATAGGGCCTTGGTTCCCATGTTTGCGTTGCATGCATTTTTACATCAAAGTGCAATCTTGGTTCTTTAGGCCATCATGCACCAAGGTGCACAATTGATGGCCCTAGAATCAAACCATGTTTCCTTGAGTCCCATTCATGATAGGAAGCATTGGCCATGCTTACATATGCTCAGAAATCCATGCCATGCACTGCTGGTTTGCTGCTGCTGTCAAACTGTCCTCTGCAGGAACTTTCTGCCGATCGGCAGTACAATGTGCCGACCGGCACACTTTTTGTGCCGATAAACTCTAGAAGGAGCGGTGGCCAATTTAAGCGGCGGTGAACCTTTCCTTCGGCCGGTGGTATCTTGAGTATGAAAGGAAGGCGATACGGGACTTTAGAATTTTGGAGGCGAGGCGTGGAAGCAGGCGTGATGGTGCGGTGTGGGTTTTCGGGCGTCGGATTCGAGCATGCATCATTCACGCACCGAGAAGTCTTTAAGCCCCCTTTCTTTTTACATATGATTTAATTTGACAAATAGAAATTTACGTAATAATTAATTTATTTATTATTGATTTGTAATATTTATTCGGTCCCTCGTGTGAGGGCATAATTGTAATAAGTGTGGGTGAGTGGGTGTATGTCTTCCAACCCCATTTCTTTCTCCCTTTTATTTACACTTACAATGGTAGTTTAGGGCACGTTTATTTTAGCATACCTTATGCTCGCATGCGTGCATTCATGCATTTGTTTACATGCATCGGGCTCGGCACATCATGCAAAGCGCATCGTACTTTCAATTCCAAATTGAATCGTGATAGTTCTTTGTATTTCATGTGCCATGTTTAGGTAGCCGAAACTGTCTAGATTACATCCTGTATGCGATGCATTAGCTACTTAACATGAACTAGGACATGCATGTTTGCTAACTAGTTTATTGTTTTGGTACAGTCTGATGTAAGTATTTACGCTTTAGCATACCACATGCGTGTGAGTGTTGCCATGACAGTATGCTTGCCATGCGGCTAAGTGCTTATGTGAGATAAACTGTTTGAATGCCTGTGAGTGCAGGTTGGATTGCTTGAGTTGGAATAACTTGTTGAAATCCGTATTTTAGCCTACTTGCGAGTAGCAATTCCAAATTGTTTTCAAAACAAACGGATATGCAATGTTTATTTCCAAATTAGGCGGTCTAGTCTATACTTGTTTGCTGCGCGCATAACATAGTAATTCTAGGCTAATAACCGGAATAAGAACACATAATGTTTTCAAAATCAGATATCACGGTTAGTAGATTTGGTCTTGACAGGCGAAAGGGTGCTCATAATGACCTTCCCGATCGTACCCAAGCTCTCGAGCCAAGACCACTTTGGTGATACGGACATGTGGCCTTGACCTTGAGTCGAGGTTTCCTAAATTTCTCATTTTAAAATATTTAGGTGGCGACTCTGTGTCGCAAAGCGATCCATGTTTGGCACTACTTTTCAAAAATCTGTTTTCTCAAGCGATTTGCAGTTGGACTCTTTGGTTGATTTAGAACCGGCACAAATCGAGTCAGATTGTAGTGACCCCGTCTGAGCAGGCAGGACTTAACCCTCCCGGCGTTCGGGGGCGTCTCTGGTAGCGTGGTCGAGAACTCTGGAACTCCAAACAAACACAAACATGGATAATCATCGAGTGCTCAAGCGGTGACGTCCAAGTCTTGAGGACGGTAAAAAATGGGGTGTCTACACAGCCTTTTGTATAACTAAATCTTTTGTAATGGAAGGACATTATACTCTGATTTATACTGTTATTTGTTGGAAATGGTTATAAAATCTGGGTAAAACCAGAATTTTATCCTAAGTTTGGTCTATTTTTTAGGTGGGTCCCGTGCGTCGATTTTCACGGGTCAAAGTGGTAACGCGTTCTATCTTGGCGTTGTGATTCACGTGGTATATTTGGTTGCTCAAAACCATTACCAAGTGAATGGGAAATTGAAGCCAAAGTGTGCTCCATGAAAATAGAGTTTTGGTGGAAAACTCTTAAAGGTTTGAATAATGCTTATTCCACATTGATTTGGTGGGAAGTTTTGAATGGGTTTATAAGGCATGAGTTTGGTACTTGGGGTGTGCCCCAAGGGGTACCCAAGTGTTTTAGAGGGAGAGGTTATGGGCAAAATGGGCTAGACCCATTGGACCCAAAAATCACCACACGCACACCGCCGTCGCCGTCCGGTCGGCTAGGCTTCGGCGCGGGTGCGTGGTTGGGTTGGGCTTGTCTGGCCCAATACTAATCCTTTCGGGTCAAAAACATTTGAATTTAATTTTATTTTTGGTAAAATAAAATCCAGAATTCAAATTAAACTGGTTTGGTTTTTCTGTACATCCAAATAGGGCCCTTCCCGTATTAAAGCGAAAATAATATGATCCAGATTTACTGTACACCCAAACAAGGCCCTTCTCATTTTGTTATCTATTTGAATTGTAACCATGATTCAAATATGTTTGAATTAAAACCAGCGGTATCATACTGTTCAATTCAAAACCTAGTGCCACCATTCCATCTATAAATAGGACTGACCCTCATTTGGATTTTTAGAACTATAATTTTTGTCCTTCATAATTACGAAAACATTCTCTTCATGTTGTGCATTATATTCTTGTCGAGAGAGTATAAACACTTAGTGTGTTAGATTAGGCAAACAATTTGTAGTCTTTGCTATTGTTTGTAGTAGATCATTTTATCTTGGGAGATAGGCGTCCAAATTACGAAGCATCGTGGAGAGGGCGAATGCATCTTAAGAACACGGTGTTAAATCTTGGACTTGATCGGATAATTATTTAAAGAAATTAATCAAGTAAGTTGTTTAATTTATTATTTACATTTTATTTATTTAAATCATATTTTAATTTTATTTTTGTAACAAAATAAAATCTGTTTATTTTTATTTTAAGTTTGATTTTTATAATCAAACAAATTCTTCCCTTTCCTTTATTTCTTTTTATTACGATTGTTGTTTAGTACACAATAGAATTTTATTTATTTAAATCTGATGAAGATTGTCTAATATTATTTACTTATCGCAATGGGTGGTTTATTATATCTTATTCGAGGCGTGACAAAAGATGTCAATCTAATTTACCTGTGACTTTGTAAGACCCAAGTTCAAAGTTTTGTTCGACTGCCTCTTGGCTACCTCTAGAAGAGGTGTTTAATATTGTTTTATTTTGTTTGTGTGATCTCTAGGTGGCTTGCCAACGAAAAAAAGTTATGGTCATTAATGATGTATTTAGCAATTTTGATTTAAATATATATATATACAAAAAAAGTTATGGTCATTAATGATGTATTTAGCAATTTTGATTTAAATATATATATACATATATATATATATATATATTTAGATATTTATTTTCAGTATTTTATATATAATAGTTAGTGATTGATTATTTATTTATTTACTTATAATATCTACAATCATAACACCTATAATTACATTAATACATTTTATATATGTCAATTTTTATTAATTAATTATTGTTTTATTTACAGGTTATTCAAAAAGATAACAAATATTCAAGTGATTTAAGCAAAAAAAAACCATGTATGAATTTTTATTCTTTATAATTTATTTTTTAATTTTTATATGATTATATTAGCATGTAAAATCCAAATGTATAAATAGTAGTTGCATTTTTTTTATAATCATTTCATTTAATATTTAATTGTAAATATTTTTTATTTTGTTATTGTAATGTGTTGTGACAACAATTTTGATGACACAATTTTATTTTATTTTTAAATGTCTTTTCTATAAAAAAAAATAAAAAATAAAAAATAAATATCTGAAAAAAAAAATCTTTATAATTTATTTCTTAAATTTTTTATAATTACATTTGCATGTAAAATCCAAATGTATAAATAGTGGTTGCATTTTTTTTATAATCATTTTATTTAATATTTAATTATAAATATATTTTATTTTGTTATTGCAATGTGTTGTGACAACAATATTTATGACACAGTGTTTTTTTAAAAAAAGTATCTTTTTTTTAAAAAAAAATCAATAGCTCAAAAAAAAAATTCTTTATAATTTATTTTTTAATTTTTATATGATTACATTAGCATGTAAAATCCAAATGTATAAATAGTGACTACATTTTTTATAATCATTTCATTTAATATTCAATTGTAAATATTTTTTATTTTGTTATTGCAATGTGTTGTGATAATAATTTTTATGGTACAGTGTTTTTTTTAAAAAAAATCAATAGCTCAAAAAAAAAAATCTTTATAATTTATTTTTTAATTTTTATATGATTACATTAGCATGTAAAATCCAAATGTATAAATAATGGTTACATTTTTTTTATAATCATTTCATTTAATATTTAATTGTAAATATTTTTTATTTTGTTATTGTAATGTGTTGTGACAACAATTTTGATGGCACAAATTTTATTTTTTTTAAATGTCTTGTCTAAAATAATTTTTTTTTTAAAAAAAACAATAGCTCCAAAAAAAAAAATCTTTATAATTTATTTCTTAATTTTTATAGAAATATATCAGCATGTAAAATCAAAATGTATAAATAGTTGTTACATTTTTTTTTATTTATAATCATTTCATTTAATATTTAGTTATAAATATTTTTTATTTTGTTATTGTAATGTGTTCTGATAACAATAGCAGCAATCAAGCTCAACAGTCTAAATCCCAAGATGTACCACGTCACTCATTTTGGTGGTAACATTATGTAATTTTAGTAGTAACATTATGTAAAATGTAATCTCTGTCATTTGTGAATTGTGTTATGATTTTATGTAATTTGTCAAGTTCTTCTATTAAGAATGCAGACTTTTTAAAAACTATTTAAGTTAAAATCTACATATGCTTCCACAAGTATAATAATTAAAAATAATTTTATACATCTAAGTCCCATGAAATAAATTTTTGCCACTAATATAATATGAATTTATGACATATAAAGTCATTAATTATTGAAATAAAATGTAAAAAAACTCATTTTAAAATGATTTAAAAATATGAAATATATTGGATCATACTTAAAAATTAACAAAAATTTATCAAAATTTATTTTAAAACCCAATCAATATGATTCTGAATATATATATATATATATATACATATTGGTAAGTTCTTTTCAAATTGTGCGAAAAATAAAAAAATTCACAGTTTTGGTTACCGCAACCGTTAGGTTACGACCTTTACACTCCGTAACTGCAATCGTGCACCACCACCGTTACGTCTACTGCAATCACCTTTTAGAACCTTGATTGTAAGTCAAAGAGTTGTTGCAAAATTAAATGTTAATTTCTGTGAAAAGCTTTTAGTCTTATTGTTCAAGGTTTTTTTTTTTTTTTTAATTAGATTTTCTTTTTCTTTTGTTTATTAACTCAAGTCAATTTTTTATTTTATTTTATTTTTATTTTTTAAGTTTAAGAAAGAGCTCCCTCTTTGTTTGTTATGTTCATTAATGCTCTGTTTTTTGTTTACCGGACTTTTACCTTGTATATTCACTACAAGAAATCTAGGATATTGTGACGAAATTTGGTGACGAAATTATTTTTTGTCTTAAAATTTAACCTAAAGATGAAAAAATATTAATTTTGTCGTTTGTTTTAATTTTCCTCAAAAGTATAGAAGACAAACAAAATTTCGTCTGCAAAAATGAGGCGCCAATTTCATTTGCAATGGAGGAATTATTTTAGCTCATTGGAGACAAACATTTTTGTCACAAAATATAAATTTTTTTTTGCGATGAACGTAATTCGTCTCCAATAAATTCTCTACCTATTAAATGATGCCGTTGCATATTTCCATTTATTAGATGACAAATATATTTTTGTCTAGAAATGATAAGTTATGGAAGATGAAATATTTCGTCACCAATAAACATTCCATCATGCATTGATGTCGTTTCATTTTTTCTATTAAATGGGCGACAAATATATTTTATCTTGGAAGAATAAGTTGTGGGAGATGAAAATATTTAAGTCACTAATAAATTCTGATTAATTGCGCGAATATAATTTTAAGTCTCTAAAGTTATGTTGTGAAAGACAAAAATATTTAAGTCACCAATAATAAATTCTCTATTCTTGTATTTAAGGAGACAAAAATATTTTATCACTAATTATTTCTCTTTATTCAAATGTCGTGGTTTTCTATTTGGACCACTAAAACCGTGACCCCAAGAGACACCTCGACCCTTATCACTCATTTCATATACCAGACCATGAAGTCGTGACTCAAGAAGACACTTTCTACAAACCCTCATTTCTCTTTCGCGCTTGAGCCTACTCCTCTCACAAGTATTGAAGTCGTGAGGCAAGAAGACACTCTGTAAACCATTTCTTCTATTTCACACTAAAGCCCCTCTTATGTCTTACACTTAAGCCCTTCGTGCATGCTAGCATTGAAGCTATTATCCAAGAAGGCACCCTATGCAAACCGACTATTCTTTCCCACAGTGAAGGCCCCTCTTGCACGCAAGAACTTTTTCTCATTGTCTGAACCAACTCTACCATTTCCGTCTAGAACATCCATTTTAGAAAAATTGAAGGTCAAAACCCCTCTCCACAAAAAAAAAAAAAAAATGTTAATTAATGTAGTTATTTTTTTGTGAGAAAAAATACAGATGAAAAAATAATAATATTTTTTTAATTTTCAAAATTAATAGAAAATATTACCTTATTTAGTATAGAGTTTTCAATAATTAATTTTTAATCTGTATTTTTTTAGTAAACATTTTTTAATATTATAATTTTTTTTTCTTTTTTTCCTTTTTAGATCCCTTTAATTTAGATAAGGGCAAATTACAGTAATTGTCCTGGTACTTTGGTCCTTGTGCCATATAAATGGCATGTGCTATATTTTTTTTTTATAGGAAATTATAAATTTACTAACCTCAGTGAGTTAATTGCAATCAATTCAGTGATTATTTTCATTTAAAAACACTAATGGCATTATCACTGGATCAAATTGGCACAAAATTTAAAATTAAGGGTCAAAATTGTGCCAATTGAAAGTGTAGGAACCAAAATGACACAAAAGACAAAGTATAGGGACCACCTGTGTAATTTGCCCTTTAGATAAACTTAAAAGGTGCAAAATTTATGAAAACACTATAAAAATTTCACTACATACAAAAAAATATAAAAATTTAGTACATTGCCATTTTTTTAATTGATTTTCTTTTGATTTTTTTCATAAATATTTTACTTTTTAAGTATATTTAAATTAAGTGTATCTAAAAAAAAAATAACTCCTTGATTGTTTTCATATTATGGTTCGCTAGTGTAGCACTCTGTGCTTCCTGTTATAATGGAACTATATTTGACTCTTTGATTATCTTGATTGAGAATCTTCTTAGTTGATATTTGAGCCTTAGTTGAGGTGTTACCATAGTGGTTGGGTGAGATTGATTCAGAAACTCTAAATTTAAATAATTGTTATTGAGTAGTTTTCACTCTTTCATCATTTTCTCTCTCCATATTTTGAACTTGATGTGAGGCTAGAATCATTGGAGAGCTTACTTTCAGGGCTTCAATTTGGGCATAAACGACCCTACGAAGTTCAGAGAGAGTTACACCTATTTGAATTTTGAGTTTACATCTGAAAGCATGCTCGCTCAAGCGAGCTTTTCTTTCTTTCGAGCGAACTATGTAATTTTCAAAGATTACAGGAGCTTCTTTTCTATGCTTGAGCCAAGCTTCTTCGCTCGGCGACCGGTCGCTAACAAACATTATAAGTGACTTTTGGCCCCAAACTTTATTTTTCTCCTTTTTCTCCTCCCATCCTCTAAACCCGAAACCCTAACCGTCCAAACTCTTGATTTCTCTTCTTTTTACATAAGATTCACCCCAAATCTTTCAAGAAGGTTGAAGAGCAAGCATAGGTCAAGACTTCTACCGATTGTTTTGTGATTTCATTGGAGGTTCAAATTGGGTCGTTATCTTTAGCCGAATCTTAAGGTAGGGATTTCTTTGCTCCTTTTCAATACCTCATCTATAGATAGATATGTGGTAGATTTTATTGCATAAAAATCATATCCATTATGAATTTCTATGAAAGTCATGAAAGGGGATCTAGGGTTTGTTATTTGTGAATGAGATTGTTAAATTGATTGTTGTTTGGATTAATTGGAGAGTAGTCTAACATATTTATGTTAAAAGGAAGAAAAAGCCCTAATTTAATGTTTTGGCTTGGTGAATTAAAAAGGGGTAAAGTTGAATAATGTTTGTAAATTGTTATTATGGTTTGTGTAAATGTGCTAATAGCTAAAAGGGAGAATTAACTACGGCATTGGAATTATTTTGGATTGATCATATTAAGTTGAGAGTTGAGTTGGGTTGTGGCTTTGATATCCATGGATTTAGTTTTGTGAAATGAAAAGAATGGATTGGGGGATAAAGAGTGGAGTATGTTAACTTGGAAAATAAGAGAATTGATTTTTGAAAAGAAAGAATGAAATCATAACACTGTGTGAATTCATAAATGAACTTGAGGTTGGATTATGAATATTTTATTTTACTATTGTTATTTTTGGATTTAAAATTTCATGAGAGTTGGATTAGTATAATACATGTGTTGAGTACATACATTTAGAGGTTTTTTCCTTGGTCATCGGTAGAGGATGACATTGTTGCGTTGAATAGTTTATGTGTATGCATTACACTTGTGCTAGTTGTACTTTGTCATGTTATGATGATTGGTAGCATATACTAATCGAGAATAAGAGGTACCATTACCTTCCGGCTAGCGCTTAAAAATTGGTTGCGCTTAGAATAAGAATTACCCGATTCTTCGGCTAGTGCATGGAGAACTCGGAGGTATCATTACCTTCCGGTGGTATACGGTAAATTAGCATTTACGTTATGGAAAAGGTGTATCCTTGGCTTACCATGCTTAAAACCGGGTAGGGCGAGTTTATTTTTCGTTATTGTCTCGGTATACTGTGTATATCATGCGTTATGATGATTATGGTTCAAGATGGCGAGTTGTCTCATATGTTGAGTAGATAGTTATTGGGTGCTTATTGTTTTCATTTTTTCATGTTAGATGTACATCCGCATATTTGAGCGTGTTGGAAAATGATGTAGACCATGTGTTGAGTTCATAAATAATGTGAAGGAAATAAGAGATTTATGAACATGTTTCAAACTCCAAAACAAAATGGTTGTTATGAGATATTTTTGAAATGGGAAATGAAAATGAAATGTGAATTGTCTCGTATTGTTGAAGGAATTGAATAAATTTGGGAAAAGAACTTATGTAAATATTCTTTGGTTATAAACCGTCACATTATTTATATAATATGAGACTATGCATTCATGATCATAACAATCGTATGTTGTTATTGTTTAGGATCATGTTGAAATCCCTCTTGGACTTTATGTTCATCTCACGTTGCTAATCATTTTTCGTGAATGTCTAGAAGTGTTTCAAGGTCATGGATCTCTTTTTACCTATTAGCCACGGGCCTTTTTATTTGTGGGCGGAATGCCATTAATGTAAAAGGGTTACATCCTTTCTCTTAATTTAAAGATGAAAGCCAGCGGGTAATTTATTTAATTATAACTCCGTTGCATTCATATTGTATTCAAATGAGAGAATCTTTATTCATGTGTTCTTATAAATGTAAAGAGTTTTCTAGTATGTTATCTTTGAAATTGAATCTATAATAATGGTTTGGTAAAGGAATCGAGTAATAAAAAAAAAAGAGTGACTAGTTTTTGAACTTCAAAATTTTTTGATTTAAATTCTCATAAATTATTTTTAAGCGGGGTTTTGTTTGTCTTTGTTGAACTTTTTCATATTTTAGTTAATTTTTTATTTTTTACTTTTTAGATGTACAACTAAAAAAAAAGTGACTAAAATATTAAAAAAAAAATCACTAAGGCTTGCAATTAATTTTAAAACCATTTTCAAAAATGAAACCAAAAAAAAAATTTTGTCATAAAATCAAAAGAAGGGGTTTTCTTTTGGAGACGAGAATTTTAATTTGGTAAGGAAGTTTTTTTTGTCACAAAAAGAAGCCAAATATTTGGCGCCACACAAAAAAATGGCACCCAAAATTGGTGATTGGTGACATTATTTGGTCTTAAAAGAAAAAAAAGATTTTTGGGCTCATTGTAGACCAAAAAAAAAAAAAAATCCTCACAATCTAATAAATAGAACAATTAACACATATCTAAAGACAATTTCTTTTCTTTTTAGGGTTGAGAAGTTGAAGGGTTGGATCTTCAAGACCATCAAATTTCTTTTGTCTCACTTGTTACCTCAGCTCTTTCTCTGGTTTGCTTACTGCTGTAACCAACAAAGAGAGGACCAGCTCTTTGTTGAAGCATTCTTCGACAATCTGATTGGAAGGGACTCTCAAGGTACAAATGTATCTCTCTTTCCCTCCCTCTCTTCCCTCCCATTATGAACCCTAGCTAGCATTTATTTTTTTTCCTCAATATTTTCATTTTGTTTACATTGTTCAGTATGTTGTTCTAATGGGTCTAAAGTGCTTGGATTTTTCTCGTTTCTCTGTTAAATAAACTAAGCTATAGGTTACGAGGAGATGATCCTAAGTGGCGATTCTTAATACACAATGGCTTAGAATAAGCCAAATCATGAAATAATAAATGAATTGCAATTTTAGTTGGGCGACAAACCACTTGGAGGCGTAGTTTACCATAGACAATTAGAAATTACCAACTATAGTTGTGACAACCCGTTTCCATATTATACGATTAACTCATTAATTATATGAGTGTTAATGTGTGATATGAAATTTGATGTTAATTATGTGTTTTATGTGATTTTTTAATGCCTATCTATTGATTGTAGAGCATATACATTTACAATTTCTACTACTATAATCCGTAATTAAGAAACGTAGAAGACATCAAAACCGGAAATTGATTAATTTATTATGATCAACGTAATTTTTAGAGCCTACGGTGAAATTGAATTAAAAATTTATTCGGATCAAATTAATTAGATTAAATTGAATTAAATTAAGTAAGGTTGATTAGTCTTAATCATGCTTAATTAGCTTAAGCTAAGCACCCACTATATATATGTTGAGTTAGTGCCTAGGCTCATAATTTTGAGCTCATCTTCACCATTTTGTTGAGATTAAGCTATATAGAGAAATCTTCATCTTAGATAGAGAGGAGCTCAATCTTGCGGTGTTGCTTAGAGGATTGAAGAATTTGGAAGCTAGGCTCAAGAAATTGCTAAACCTAGCCTCATTGAAGATAGTAGGTAAGTGTTTGAACCTCAATTTGTGAGTTAAGTCATGAAATTGTGGATTTAAGAAGATAACAAGATTAAATGTGTGAATTGAACAAAGATTGTAGGGATTGAGATCAAATTGTACATGCATGCAAGTATTTGCTTTGATTCTTCAAGTTTTGGACATGAACTTTGATAATCATGTTGAATTGGGAATTGTTACTTACATGCATTCATGTTTTCTAAGTCTTGAAGGTTTGAAATACATGCATTCAGAGATTGGAAGAGTTTCACACTCTTGAGCATGATCCTTGTCATCCATGTTAAATTTAGAAGATGAATATGAAATTTTATCATTTTGGGCTTGAATTATATGATTCATGATGAAATTGGAAGTTATATTGCACATGCATCATTGTTTCATAAGTCTTGGAAGCTTAATTTTATGTTTGGAAGAAGTCATGATAAGAGTTTTGAAACTAATTACATGCTTGAAGATTTGAGTTCAATTTTGGTAAATTCATGAGTTTTGAGCAAATGATTTATGGATGATCTTGTATTTGGAGTTTCCTAAATTTGTTTTTATGATTATCAAAGTGTTTTCATGAGTTTGGAATGGCCATACAAGCTTTTACATGTTATTTATTTTATTTTTTTGAACTCAAATTTCTTTGCCTTGAAACCCGTAATTATTCACAACCGGCTCGAAATGACCAAGTGGTAGCTCGAGTTTCAACATTGCAAGCTCCCAAGATTTTGCAAAAGTCGGCTTCGAGTGACCAAATGGTGGCTCAAGCAAGCTCGCTTTTTGCCTTCGGTGGCTCTCACAGACCAAAAGCCGGGCTCTGCCAATGCTCAGCTTTATTTTCAAAAGATGTTTTCAAAGATGTTTTTAAGCACATATCTTCGCTCCCATCTCTTTTTCGATATTTTAAGCATGAATTATGACTTCTTGAGGACCAATAAGCTAAGAAAAAAAAAATAAGTAAATGATTAGGAAAGAGGAGGAAAGATTTATTTGATTTGAACGTTGAATTTCATCCTTTGAGTATGAACCTCAGAATCCATGTTTTTGAAAGAATTTCTAAGTATTATTTGAAGTTGTGGATAAAGTAGCCGCTGAGTTCATGATTTGAACACTTTAGGCATACATTGTGCATTCTAAATGAATTAAAAGGTTTGAAAGGAGCCTAAGAGAATTAAATAAGTTAAGGAGCTTGATTAAATAGGCATTGTGATCCGGATCCGACGTAGTATGCTTTTATGAATTCATGTAGAAGTTATCCACGAAGATTTAATCAACACTTTAACACTACGAAAGTAATATCTTAAAGTAAAGATATTTTCAAGTATGTTATCTCTCCAAATGCTACTTTTGTATAAGCTTTCCATGGATTTGTTGATTTGAATTATGAAATTGAGTATTCTATATGCCTAATTTTTTGTATAAGACTCACGGAAGAACATGATTTGGCTTCAAGCGTCGTTTTGATATGTATGAATTAGGCTTGAGGCCATTTGATACATTTGAATATTAGCGATCGGCCAAAATACCGCTTGAATATGAATGTACGGGCCAAAGGTCAGTTTGAATAAAAAAAGGTGATCATGATCATGAATATTGAAATGCGTATAGATATGAAATTACGTAAGCAGAATGGGCCCCAACCTCGCTTAATACGCTTGAAGGTTTGAATTATAGCTGCATTCCTGGGGCTTTTCCCATTCAGATTTGTTCCATAATTCCCGATCGTTGGTTCCGTGGAGTTGGTGGTTGTGGTTACCTTTGTTATCATCCTTTAATTCCATATGTTTGGAGTTTTTAGGATGTGTCAGCTTTATTTCGTAATGTAGCCGAGTTTTGGTCTCTGCGTAAATGCCTGTGCTTTGGTGCTACGCCGAGCTGGTCATTCAAATACCGAGCAGTTTGCTTTTGGTTGTCCGCTGAGCGGACCTTTCTTGTGCGTTCGAGAGCTGCAAGTTTACATTACCCCAAAGATTTTCCAGGCTCTCGCAAAAACTCCAAGAACAGAGGTGTTTTTCTACACCTGCTGCCGGTTTCTTTTATCGAAGAGGTCGCTACCGGAAGCGGGCATGTTGGATGGCCGAAAGCAGAAAAGCTTTAGTATGTGAAAGTTCTAGAGGGGGGAAATCTACGCTCGAGACCAAGCCGCGCCGAGCCGCATGTATTTTTATTCTCAGGTTCGCGCCTGAAAGGTTCGCTACCGAGCTGTCCGGTTTTTGTGCTTAACGCCGAGTTTCTTTTTTTCTTCCGGCCGAATGTGAGGTCGATATCAAATACCAGCAAACTGGCATTTTAAATCACTTTTTTACATTCACTCTCTTTCTCTTATTCTAAAAACACTTTTGAGAGCTTCTCTCTGGGATCTCCTTCTCTTCATTTCTGCTTGATCTAGCTACAGTTCCACTCCCTTGGTGCCTTTTCAAAAAGTGTGTCGATCGTCGAGGCTCACGCTTTTGATTCGTAGAAATTGTTAATCGGAGCACTTTGCATTTCTTCATTCCTTTCCATTCAGCTCAACCGAGGTGATATCCTACCCGCCTTATGAGCTTTGTCTTTGAATTCTTGGTATTTTATTATGTTGGGGTTGTCGGGTAATTTCGAGAAAAATTTGGGGCCATTGTGTAATCTCTTCAAAAGAGGGGTTTTCAAAGTTAGAACCTTTTGGTGTATGTAATACATTGAAAATGGACTTGGTGTTGGATTTTTTTGATGAAATGGAACCTTAGGGTTTGTATTGTAATTTGGAAAAAGTTCTAATCGTATTTATAAGGTTAATTGGTATAATTAATTTTGGGAAATGAGAAATTGAATTAGGAAGTATTCAAATTGGAATGGTATGACGCCACCGGCAAGTGCGTTGATAATTTATCTATTTGGTGCATTTATTTCTGGCTCAGAAATAACCCGGCTTTGCCATTTTATGAGTGATAGTCTTGATTGTCAGAGATACGCATGATGATTATTAGGGCAAACTAAAACTAATCAATCGAGTAGGCTATCGAGTATAGCGTTGGTTTAATACATCTAAATTGTGTATTGAATGATTGAACATGTATATGATAATTGCTTATATACAATGTGTTGTGGAGGAGATAGATATACCTACTGCCAGGGAAGATAGGATAGACCTCAAACCGAACAGGTATAGCGAATTCCTGCCTTTTCCTATTTGATTACTCAGATCCTACTTAGGTTCCATGGATTCTATTATTGTATAATTGTTATCGCTCGCCCTTATTTTCTCATGTGAGTTATAGGATGTGTTAAGGTGTTTGTTTCAGTTGGTTGGGTCCCAAAACCGTAAGTGTCATTGCCTAGTTTGGTCGTCGCCGAGTTTAGGGTTTGGTCGCC